>CAXIVR010000013.1:71838645-72438645 GCA_964035755.1 Teleogryllus oceanicus
AAAACAAAAAAAACAAACAAAGAAATAAATAAAGAAATAAATAAGACAAATAAATAAAAAATGAAAGAAATAAAGAAATAAATAAAGAAATAAATAAAGAAATAAATAAAGAAATAAATAAAGAAATAAAGAAATAAAGAAATAAAGAAAGAAAGAAATAAAGAAAGAAAGAAATGAAGAAAAGAAAGAAAGACGAAAAAGAAAGAAAGAAAGAAATAAAGAAATAAAGAAATAAAGAAAGAAAGAAATAAAGAAATAAAGAAAGAAAGAAATAAAGAAAGAAAGAAAAAAGAAAGAAAGAAAGAAAGAAAGAAATAAAGAAAGAAAGAAATAAAGAAAGAAAGAAATAAAGAAAGAAAGAAATAAAGAAAGAAAGAAATAAAGAAAGAAAGAAATAAAGAAAGAAAGAAATAAAGAAAGAAAGAAATAAAGAAAGAAAGAAATAAAGAAAGAAAGAAATAAAGAAAGAAAGAAATAAAGAAAGAAAGAAATAAAGAAAGAAAGAAATAAAGAAAGAAAGAAATAAAGAAAGAAAGAAATAAAGAAAGAAAGAAATAAAGAAAGAAAGAAATAAAGAAAGAAAGAAATAAAGAAAGAAAGAAATAAAGAAAGAAAGAAATAAAGAAAGAAAGAAATAAAGAAAGAAAGAAATAAAGAAAGAAAGAAATAAAGAAAGAAAGAAATAAAGAAAGAAAGAAATAAAGAAAGAAAGAAATAAAGAAAGAAAGAAATAAAGAAATAAAGAAATAAAGAAATAAAGAAATAAAGAAATAAAGAAATAAAGAAATAAAGAAATAAAGAAATAAAGAAAAAAGAAATAAAGAAATAAAGAAATAAAGAAATAAAGAAATAAAGAAATAAAGAAAGAAAGAAATAAAGAAAGAAAGAAAGAAAGAAAGAAAGAAATAAAGAAATAAAGAAAGAAATAAAGAAATAAAGAAAGAAATAAAGAAATAAAGAAAGAAATAAAGAAATAAAGAAAGAAAGAAATAAAGAAAGAAAGAAAGAAAGAAATAAATAAAGAAATAAATAAATAGTTCCGAACGAACGACACTGGAGCTAGCGCTGCCCGCTTGACTGCGGAGCGACTACGGCGCCACCTGTCCGTCGCACCGAACACCTCAGAACTCCACGGAGTGCTCCGCCGCCTCAACCCCAAAATATCTTGCGACCCTGATGGTATCTCTGTCGCGCAGCTGACAGCTGTTGGTGACAAAGGGGTGGATTTTCTTCTGGCGCTCTTTAATGCCTGCCTATTGCAAGGTTATTTCCCGCGACCGTGAAAAACTGCGAGCATTTGCTTAATACCCAAGTGCGGTAAAAGCCTCTTCCTGCCGAGTAGTTATGGACCCATTAGTCTACTCTTGCTCTTAGGAAAGACCCTAGAACGCCTTAGACTGGTGCGTTTGCGGTATCAAGTACGGTCTCGTAAATCTAGGTCTCCTCCGAGACGAACAATTTGGATTCAGAACGGGTCACAGCTCCGCGCAGCAGCTGACGCGCCTCTGCACAGAGATTGGCCTTTCTCTCGAGCGGCGGCAAACTCTGCCCACCGTGTCCCTGGACATGCGGTCGGTCTTCGACACGGTGTGGCATGAGGGGGCTCCCTTATGTCTCATCGAGTCAGGGATAAGCGACTGCTACACCAGGTTGATCGGCAGCTTTCTCACAGAGAGAACGTTCAGAGTGCGTGTCAATGGCGTACAACCGTCCATAAGACGCGCCGAAGCGGGGGTTCCACAGGGGAGCGTGCTTTCCCCCTCCCTCTTCGGCTTGTACGTCAATGATGCGCTCCTGCTAGCAGAAAGGAGAACGGGAATCCAGCGTTGCGGGCTCCTGATGTTCGTGGACGACTTTGCGTATTACGCGATGTCGGCGAACAGCAGGCAAGCAGTGAGATAGATATCTGAATGAATGCCTCGCCGCCTGACCCACCTGACTCTGCCAAAACCGCAACGCGGCCACAACTTCGTCTCCCCCTCCCAATCGCCACCATAGGAACAATGTAACCCATGGGGCACTGCCTTTACGGTCGCGCCTCATCATCTTGCAAGCTGAGATCTATCGCGGCCCACAGTTCATATTTTTCACATTTTCTCAACATTTTGCTTCCCTAATAGTGCAACCAAAATATTACTTCAAGAATATTAAAGAAGAGTACAATCTGGTAATAAACAGGAATTTTCATTCAAACATTTGGAACCGTTTTTCAGAAAATGGCGTTAGGTGTAGCTATCAATGTGAAATTTGGAGCTTTTTACCTGGAATCTATTGTTTTTGAAAAACTTAATTTGAAGAACGTCTACTTACAAATGCAATCATGTATACAAATCGACGAGAATGTCCATATTAATGATGTGAGAGAAATTTCAAAAACATTATATTTGTTTAATTTTTGAAAAACAAAAGAACACACCAAATAAACTTTACCTCATATTAAACAGTTTAATTAGCACTATCCATTGGTAAAGTATGATGACAAAATTTGAAGCCATTTTTGAGAAAATGTCGTTTAGGCATTTCTGAAAATACGAAATTTTGAGTTCATTTTCACAGAAAACTATTAAAGAACTTTATTACTTCAAGAAACTTTCTCCAATATTATGTATAGTGCATGTACTCATAAATATAATAATGTGAAGAAATTGCCGTCATTGCATAATTACCGACGTGAAAGACAATCAAAAAATTACATTTTTGTAATTTTGAAAAAACAAAAGAATACAGCAATATAGAGTTTATGTCATCGTATAGGGTTCATGTGACACTAACCCACCAAAAATTTAAAGAAAAAATGTGGAGCTGTTTTGAGAATTAAAAAAATTTTATTTATTGTCGCATCAACTACATGTCATTAGCGACAGGTATAAGTTACAATGTTTACATTATATTACAAGGATACACAGTCCGTTGTATATACAGTTTAGATTCCAGAAAATTCGATGAGGATACAGCACAAAATTATACAATAGAAATATACCACGAAAACAAAAAATGCAATACAAAATACATAAATGATTACAATAGTTATTACATGATTACATGATTAATACATGATTACAATAGTAATTACAGAAGGTGCAGTGAAAAGGGTTTTCATTCTTTGTTATGTTGATTTCTTTTTGTTTCATTGTTCTCCCCGTTATAGCTTTTTCCTGGGTTGGAATTCTTTGGGATTTGGTGCATTCAACACTTTTAATACACATACTCTTATTTGGAATCTTAGCATACTTATTGGTAAATAGACTTGTTTACTCCGCAGATAATGTATTGAATCGCCAAGATATAATACATATTATATTGAACAGTTTACAAACTTCAATATGTGCATATATTTGAATATTGTTAAGTGCATTGTGCTAAATACGTATACATAAGTGTACACTCAAACTTGCATATACATTGATTGCTCCTTGTTATGTAGACGAAATATAAGTGGAATAGTGTACATAACAAGGAGCAATCAATGTATATGCAAGTTTGGGTGTACACTTATGTATACGCATTTTCATGTTAAGTTTCCCCCAATTTGATAGAATGGTTTTCAAAATTTTAAAGCTTCAATTAGAGCCAGATGGACAGGGGTTTCTTTAATTTGAAAAGATCGTACGCATGATTTAGGCGCTAGTGTTGTTCACATACATTGGACGGACGAACGGACAGACAGACAGAGGCCGGACGGACGTTTTGAAAGAAAACAAACTTTACTCGGTATCAGGGGACCCCCAAACCGTTGCAATCTCGAAATCGATTTTCCGCAGCATTGCATGACTTTCTCTACATTACGTGTATTACCTCTATATACATGTATGTATACGAGAAAATCACTAAAGGTGCCAAGAATGGCACGGACATTCTCGTACCATTTTTCTTCGTTCCTTGGTGTGGTCTAGCTAGAATATAATGCTCCATTCCAGGTGCCATCCAGGTGCCATCTATCGTCGTCCAAAGATAATTTTTTAAACATTTTCTCAACTTTTTGCTTTCATAGTTGTACACCCAAATTACTACTCAAGAATATTAAAGAAGAGTAAAAACTAAATAAGAGTAAAACCTAACATAAATTTTCATTGAAAAATTCGAAGCCGTTTTTAAGAACATGGTGATTAAGCATTACTGTAAATGCGAAATTTGAACTCATTTTCTCAGAACTCTAACAAGTTTTCGGAAAGGTACATTTGACGTCATTTGAAGCACTTCCGATTATAAATGCATAAAAATTGATGGAAATATCTATATTAACGGCGTGAGAAGTATTTAAAAAATATTTTTGTAATTTTTGAAAGAAAAATGAATACACCAAAATGAACATTACGTCATATTAAACAGTGCCATTACCACTATCCGTTGCAAAAGTTTGAAGAAAACATTTGGAAACATTTTTGAGGAAATGACGTTTTAGTGTTTCTGAAAATGCGGAATTTAAAGCTTATTTTCACAGGAAACTTGTTTTCGAGTAATTTTATTTGACATTGTATAAAGCACATATACTCATAAATCCAATAATGGAAATAAATCGCCGAAATGTGAATGTTAACAACGAGAGGGACAAGTAAAAAAAATACTTATACTAATTTTTCAAAAAAATAAAATAAAATAAAATAAAATTAATAGAGCAATATAGTGCTTATGTAATCGTATAGTGTTTCTTTGGCACTAACTCTACCAAAAATTTAAAGAAAAATTTGGAGCTGAGAGAATATTGTTCTGTTATTTTTAAAATTGGAAAATTTGCACGCACTATTGCACGAAAACTACTAAAATTTACAAAAAATCTACATGACCTTAATGAAGCAATATTTATGAGCAACGAATTTTATTTGAAGGAAAAGTCTATTTTCAATATTGTAATTGTAAGGGGGTGCCGAAAAAAATGCATACTTTTACCATTTCTGAAAATTAAGAGTTAATCCTGAAAATCGGTTCTATGCTACCTTCATAAGTGTATTTAAATCTATTTTTACTAGAAATTAAAAGAAAAAATTGTAACCGTTTTTGAAGTGAATATGAAATTTTTTGGACTTGTCTCTCAGGCCTGTAAAACTAACATTAAAATGATTTTTTCACATTATTATATTTATGAGCACGTGTGCTTGAAATTATGTCAAATTTTTCGAAAACTAACAGTTTTCTGTAAAAATGAGCACAAAATTCTGCATTTTCAGAAATGCTCAAATGCGATTTTCTAAAAAATGGCTACAAATTTTTTTTCAAACTTTTCCAATAGATTGTGCTAATTGAACTGTTTATTATGACGTAAACTTCATTTTGGTGTATGCATTTGTTTTCTCAAAACTTAAGCAAAAATTTTCTTAAATTTTCAAATGCAAATAAGATTTTTGAAAACTCAATAGATTTCTTTGAAAAAGAGCTTAAATTTCGAATTTAATTAATGCTTAATCGCCGTTTTCTCAAAAACGACAACAATTTTTCAATAAAAATGTCTATTAGGACGAGGTTTTATTCTTGTTTAATATTCTTGATGTAATGATTCAGTTGTACTACTAGGAAACCAAAACGTTGAGAAATTGTCAAAAAAGTACTTTGGGCGACGATAGATGGCAGCTGGCCAGAGAATGGAGGACGACCTTAAAGCCAGACCACAACAAGAAAATTTGGAAAATTTGGTACGAGAAAGTCTGTTCCATTCTGTAGCATCTCTAGTTACTTTCTCGTATGCGTACGGATATACGTAGTTTAGAAAAAGTTATGGAATGCTGCCCGAAAAAACTGTGAATTTTCGACAGAAAAAAATCATTGTCGGGCTGTGAAAACAAGAAATGGATAAATCTATAGCTGAACCGCTCGCAAAAACCATCATGGCGGACGTACCTTTGGTAAAGTCTCGGAGGCTGCCCCACCCTGCGGCATCTGAGATTTCCCTCTCGGCGATAAGGAAGCGCGTAGGCGACAAGGAGAGGCGACTGCAAGACGCAGCGATCGCGCTGACCGCCACTCGTCATCACTGCCCTCTTCGTCAAAGAGGAACTCGCACTCCAGGAGTGTCCAAAGAAATGAATACATCGTTTGTTGGTCCATCACATTGTGAATTATTGTCACCTCTATTCCCTACACTTGCTCGCAGGATTTCTTCCATTGTTCAGCACTGTATTGTGCAAACGCTTCTCTGCAAAACGTTTCCTTTTCTTTTAAGGATGCACCAATTGTTTCTGCTGCCTCGCGCCCTTTTATAAATCCCCAAACAAGTTCTATTGGATTTAGATCTGGATGGTACGGTGGAAGACGGAGAGGAATGTGGCCGTGTTCAATGATTATTTGATCAACGACTTATCGATTTTCAGTGGATATTCTTTGAATTATTTGTAATAATTGGGTTTTTGTGAATAACAGCAGCTACTGTGTAAAGCACACTGTCACTGCTCACTAGCCACGGTCAAACAGGGACTGGAGAACGAAACTCTTCAAGACACGCCTTATTTTCTGTTGATCGTTTGGACAACCCCTACTGTAGAAACACGAAAGCTGCCTTTCGTCTGATCCTTCTCACTCATCAGTTTGTTATCACCAAACTCGCAGTGTTGAATTACCGGGCGACCCACGAGAGGAAGACAGAGGGAGAGCTATGTTGTGACAAAGAGCGCAGGCAGGCGGGGAAATATTAGGAGCTTTGGAGGGAGAGGCCACGTTCGGGCATGCGCAGTGAAAGGTTTTTTTGAGAGTGGTCGAGCAATAGTTGCTATATTAAGAGACACAAATCCTCTAACACGTGGTGCAATCAGAATCAGTTTTGTGGGTCCTTGAAGCCGAAAAACCAATTGAAAGCAAAACGTTCGTCCGTTCGTCTGTCTGTCCGTCCGTCTGTGAACACTGCTGGCGTCGAAACCTGGTAGAATTTTTTCCAAATTGAAGAAACTCCTGTCACTCCTGTCCATCCGGCTCTAGTTGAAGCTTTGAGATTTTGGAAAACATCCTTTAAAATTTGGGGGTACTTTACATGAAGAACCCACGACATTTTAAACATTTTCTCAAAACATTTTTAATTTAATTTCTTGTAAGATTAGAGTAAAATACACTTATAGCATATGGACGATTTTCGCGTTAACTGGGAATTTTCGAAAATTGCAAAAGTTTGATTTTTTTCGGCACTTTTAGAGTTTTATGCACTTTATCTTTTTCCGAAGAATGGGTCGCAGGCCTATAGCTTTCGTCTTCAGTTTCAAGGGGGTGGGTGGAGAAGGCAACTCACCTAGGATTTGGCATGCCAAAGTAAATGCCTCTGGTCCTCCAGGTTGAGGGGTTGCTCCTCCACGGCTCAGAGTTCCCCCCCCCCCTTGGAAACTGAAGACGAAAGTAAAGAAGGGTAGCCATTTGAAGAGTAGAGAAAAAATAAAGTAGGCAAAGTTTGAGGAAAACGAAAAGATAAAACTCCCAAGCCATCGAAACCTAATAGCATAGGGATAAAGAACACTAGTGGTCAAGCTAGACCAAATAGAAAAGAAAATAGAAGTAAGTGTAGCATAAGTAAGTGGAAGCAATGCCACACTAGAGACCCTCCTCCTTTACCCTGGTTGGAACCGGCAGCGTCCGCTGTCACCGCGCTGCTCCATCCACCCGAAACGCTATATTGCGATGTAGGTACGTCGAGCAGACCAGCACAAATTCCAGCATCAAGTAGGCGGAGTTAAATAGTTATGTAATACTATTTGTACCAAAATTTCTCTCCGAATTCTCTCGGTCATCATTTTCTGTAAAACTCATTATAAATCGTAGAACATTTGGTGTGAAAACTAAATATTTTCAAGCAAATATCAACCCAAAGTCTTTTATAACTGCTGCTTTTCAAACAGCTAAACCATACCACAACAATGAGAAGTAATAACAGATATACGCGAGTCGCGACGCGGAATGCCATTGTTGAATTTCAATCTGATATTCCGTGAAGGCTAGCAGTATTTATTTCGTATATTTCAAATACTCTTTAAAGAATTTCTAAAATATTAATTTGTAAACCTATAATGAGAGCTTGAATGTGAGCAACGAATAAACACATATGACATAATATACACATTCTAACTGACGTAGCAACCAACTGCGCGGAATCATATCTCATATTACGTTCATGAAAAGTTATTCGGAGCGGGCGATGAAGTTTCACGACAAATTACTCAAAAAATACATTTTCGAAAAATTCAATTTGATCTTATTTGAAGATATGTTTTTGATGAACACATTTCATTAACAAAAAAATTATCTTCGCAATTGTAGTTGTAGGAAGACGCCGAAAATTGTTATTTCTTTAATTTTCGAAAAATAAGCATTTCAACGAACGTGAGACTTGCACATTCTTTAACGTTCTTCACACTAACAAATAACAAAGTTTAATCTTAAACTTTGGAGATACTTTTTGAAAATTTTGAAAATGTTCTAAGGTCTTCGTGTAAAGTACCTCCCAAATTAAAATATCGATTTCAAATTTAAATAGCCGCGACTTCGATTGTGGGATGTCAATTTAGGAGAGAATCGGCTGAACCACTGCCTCCTTCAATAGATGTAGGAGGCCTTGGCTGAACGGTAGCGTTCACAGGCGGACAGACAGACGTTTTGTCGTCAATCGGTTTTTCAGTACCGAGGATCCATAAAACATTAATTATGACTACACCACGTGCTAGAAGATTTTTTTCTAAATTTTGCAACTGGATTTATGCATTTTTTTGTTGCCAGAGCCCTGTAATTAGTTTTCTGTTGAAAATTCGCCGTTTTCGCACTGCATTACATAACTCTCTCTCTACCGCGAAAGCGGTAGTGAGAAAGTAAATATCTTTAAACATGTCATACTTAATGTTTTTTAAAAACTAACAGTTTTCACCAAAGTTGATTATTCATGATTGATCTAATTGATTTTGTGAAATTTTTTGAAATTTAGGGTGTATTGCTCTAAGCTTTTTCTTTAATTTTTTTATAATAAATATCAGATTTCAATCATTTTTTCAGTTTTTCACGCTTATATAAATAACACCTATGTATGTATAATTTTTTATGAATGTTCGAAAATTGCGGAAGGTAAACACTTCTTCCACGTCTTCCAAGAACTACAGTATTAACGTATCGTCTGTCTGCTTCGAAATGTCCAACCGTCAAAAGGTTCTTGTGCACTCAAAGAGCTTCATGCGGCCGGCCAAGAAACCGCAACGACGGACTTCCTTTATCAGATAAGTCTACACACGGGCAATAGAGATTCCTGGTGTGGAGACGGATCTTCTTCGGTGACAATGTCGAATGGATTGTTAATGACTATTTCATTTACTATTCACATATTTACGTTTAAAACGTAAGATATTACCACTCATTGCTAATACAAATTCTTATGTAAGATCTCAAAATATTTTTCAACGGAAATGCGATTTGCACAATGTTCTTCACACTATACAACAACAAAATTTAATAAAAACGTTTGAGCATTGTTTTGGAAAATTTTAAAAAGTCTTAGAGGATTAATGTAAAGTACCACCCAAAATTAAAATATCGGTTTCCAAATCAAGGCGCCGCAACATCAGACAGATTGATTGGGAAATACTAATTTTGAAAAAATCGGTTTAAAGGTTTAGTCGCTAGTGTTGTTCATTGACGATCAGACAGACATTTTGACGTCAATGGATTTTTCGGTATCTGAGACGCGTAGAACATGGATTCAGGCCGTACCACGTGTTGTTTTCTAAATTTAGAAACTGAATTTATCCACTTTTTCGTTACCAGGGCCCTGTAAGACGAGTTTTCTACCGAAAATTCGGCGTTTTTGCGCTCAGCATTACATAACTTTGTGTCTACTGCGTGGCTTCAATGTCTATCAAGTATTATAATACATGTAGTTGCAGTCGAAGAACCGTGCTCGAATGCAACAAGGGTGATGACTAGTTTTTGTCGAAAGATCGGCGCATAGAACTTTAAATGAAATTTTTAATGGGGTTTGGACTACATTTCTTAAACTTTCGCTGGAGCTTTTTTTGCCAGTGACATATAAACGGTTGTAGTTGTAACTGCATTATCCGAAGCATTTCTATTGCGAAAAAATGTAAAAATGGTTTTAAAATTATTACTAAAAGTAGAAATTATTACGAAAAAGTACGTTTTTGTGACTGTAAATATTTCTGAAGGTGTGAGATAAAACAATGCATGAATAACTGAGAGTAGTTGAGCATTAACAAAACAAATCATGGCAAACAATAATCGCATTTCTGTTCTCAATACGTTTTGAAAGATTTTTTGTTGTTTTATCTGGAGAATTGGGGACATGAAAGTATGGAAACTCTAACTCTCAAAATCAAAATGGTATCTTTTATTGTGAAGAAATTTCTAGAAATCGCGCAGCTGTTTCCAGGCGACCACTGGAACCGGAATATGGCAGATATGCGTCACAAACAAAATGAAGGTGACTCAAACCATCCGCTGTGATATGGAGCGTGAGATAGAGTAGCCGGAACGGTGTTCAAGCAACGACGAAGTTTCAGGCAGTTCCGACAAGGATGCTCAAGCGTGTGCAAGGTTGTTCGAGTTATGGAATGAATAAGACCAAGATTCAAACTTTAATACATCATGAATGATTGCGCGCATTTTTTAAATTGAATGAGAGTTCTTGGTGAGAAGCTGCAGAAGGGAATGGACTTGAAGTGCGTTCAGACGGGAGTAGTGCCGACCGCCTTCGAATTATCCGACTCCGAGAAGAGCGGTGAAAGGCTCCCGACGAATCCACTGCAGCAAGCGATTCTCGTGAGTGCGACACGGCTTCTCTGGAGCCAGCGCTGCCACCCCACGATGGCTGGCACCACTGCTTTGCTCCTCGCGATGGTGGCGCTGCGAGTGGCGGCGGTGGAGCCTTCGCGTCTCGTCATAAACAAATGCTGCGACGTGAACGAGCAGCTCAACAGTGAAGGCAACGCCTGTGTAGACGCAGACAGAGCCCCTTTTCACGCAACGCGAAGGGGTGTCACATCGTATCTGCTTGTGCCTCCCTTTGACCAAGCATGGGTAAATGAATGGCTCCCGCCAGGAATTCCCCTGCAGAGGGTCGACATGATTTTTCTCAAAGAAATACCATTTATTCAGAACGTTAAGCACTTATATTTTCTGAATAAAACTGCAATTTTTAATGCTAAGCAGTACGACAACACCACTTACTGGAAACATAATATTGTATTTGGCGGGTCATCGATTTGGATTAGGAAATCCGTCGACTAGTAAACTGCTGCAAACTGGTTCATATTGCGTGGACTCTATAAAGGGCTCAGACTCTCGCTTTGCCGTTCTGGTAAATTCGTTTTGTCCGACTAGTCCTTTTGGCATTACAAAATGCTGCAGACGCCGCGAAGTTCTAGAAGTACTGGATGACGGGAAAATGTCTTGCAAATCTCAAGAGAACTCAACTAGTTTCAAAAGTCCATATGATTTTTATTACCTCAATGTAACATGTCCGGGTGCAGCTGAATTGGCGTGGGAAGCGGTAACTGTAGATCAAGTTAAGAAAGCAGACTACTGTTCAAAGCCGTTTCTTCGAGCTCATGATACATTACGAAGTTTATTGTGTGCCGACTCTGTCGTTGATGGAGAGGAGGTCCCACACGCCCTTGTGTACTGCGAATGGCCTCTCATCTCTCAGGGAGTGTTTTACAGTTGTTCTCGGTTCTTGCCGTTTGTGACGGTGGCGCTCCTGGCGGTGGCGCTGGTGGCCATCGCGTGCACCTCGCGCCTGCGCTCGTCGGCCCATGGCTGGGCGCTGGCCACCCACGCCACCTGCTTCCTCCTCTTCAACGCCGGGCAGGCCGCCTTCTTGTTCACGTACCAACACGACCTCAAGAACTCCAACTTTGTTATACCACTCGACAAGAAGGAATACTGCTTATCATTCGGTTTGTATTTTCAGCAGCATCATTTACCTACCTTGCCCAGCGCGCCGGCTTCCCGTGGTGCGAGGCCGGGGGGATTCTCGGTCTGGGCAAATCTTCCACGAGCTGCATCTTTCCAATTCAAACGTCTCAGTTTCTACACGTGCCACAAAAGAAAACCCAGGCAGGGCAAATATGGTGATAAGAATTCGTCATATTCGCCACATGTCTCTCTTATCCCCAGGAGTGGAATAAATAGCAAGTTATTTTTCGCAACACAACTTTGTGGCTTTATTTTTAAATTTGCAAATTTCAAAAATTCAGAGACTTCATCGAAAATAACACCTGCGATATTATTTTAGTGTTCCATGTTCTATCCGTGGAAAATGTAAAGAAATTAGAGGTGCTCCAACATCACATACTTTCCCTCATTATTTCTGAATTTGTAATTATCGAAAATTCATAAAGTTCAACAAAAACGAGACCCACGCCATTCTTTTCAGCGTCCCTTCTTCTGTCAGTGAAAAAAATTGGAGAGTTTTTTGAGACTCTTTTTTAGATATTGCATAAATTTCAAGCCCAAATCATGCAAAAACTACTAGTTGTTTCGAAAAGTTGTATATGACCCTTTTTAAAGTACTAATATTTTCCAACAGAGGCAAAAATCACCATATTCAATTTTGTACTTCTGAAACGAAAACGTTTTGCAATTTTCGAAAAACAAAAAGATAGCCGACAGGGGGACTACCATCATATTTTTTACTATCCCTTGATACATAAGAGGAGAAAATTTAAAGAAAAAATTTGATGCTGTTTTGGAGAAAAAAAATGTTTTAAAAAATTTAAATTCGACAATATTTCGCGAAAAATTACTGGAAATCTACTCATAGTTTCAAAAAAATGAACGTGACCTTATTTCAAGATTTATCTTTAAAAAGAAGATTTCATTAACAAAAAATCTCTATCTTCAATATTATATTTGCAGGAAGACCCCTAAAAATAAACACTTTTGCAATTTTCAAAAAACCTGGGAATTCAATGAATATGAGACCTGCACAAGCGTCCTTAACACTATCAGAGAATGAAGATTAATCAACAGAATTTGATCCATTTCTGAGAAATTTTGAAAATGCTTTGAGGCTTCATTTAAAATACTCTAAAAATCAAAATACTCTCAAAGCCTCGAGTTCATTCAGATCAATCAAGGAAGTTTTGGAGAAAATCGACTGAACGGTTTAGGTTGACTATGGACAGACAGACGTTTTGTCCTTAATCGACTTTCCAGTATCATGGACCGAAAACATGGATTCTGGCTACACCGCGTGTTAGAAGAAGTAATTTACTGTATCTAGCAACAGGTTGTATCCACTTTTTCGTTACCACGGACCGGCAAGAAGAGTTTTTCTGCCTAGAATTCCCGGTTTTCCGGCGCACGATTACACGATTCTTATCAAGTGCGAGAAAGTAAAATTTCAGAACATGTTTTTATTATAATTTGCATTAACTTCAAGTAGAAATTACGTGAAAATTTCTCTCTGCTTTTCAGAAACTTTTACGTAAGTTTTTTTACTTTCTCGCTTTCTCTATGTAAGAACGGAAAGTACTGTAATCGTGTTAGGAATGTTGGAAAAACTCTTTTTTTGTTGGGCCCTGGTAACGAAGGAATGAATGAATCTTGTTCTCATAGTAAATTACTTCCTGAAACAAGTTGGGTAGTCAAAATCCATCTTTTGTCGGCCCTTGATACCGGAAAATCGATTGACAGCAAAAAAGCTGGTCGTTTATCCATCTCTCCGTGGTCTACGTGGTTTGATATTACTGAAACTGGCCGATTCACTTTCTAGCCTCACTGCGTACTTACCTAGAAAAAAGAAAGTATTGTAATGTTGCAGCAAAAAACGGCGATTTCGCGACAGAAAAACTCATAGAGTGAGGATCTGGTATCTGAATCACTGGTATAATACACCTGGTGGATAAATATTATTCCTTTGTGTAGTAAATTACTTCCTCCATTAAGTAATGTAGTCTAGTGAGTATCCACGTTTGGTGGGTCATTAATACCGAACATTGACGGCAAATCGTCTATCTGTCCGTCCGTCAGGCATGCGACTTGCACCTTCCGAGAAAATTTTGTTTCTTAACAAAAACAGTTAAAATACAGTTTAGCATCACTTTCTCAATATAAAAACAGATTTAGATTTTTCTGCCTCAAAGCAAAAACCAGAATTGAATAATAGAATGAATTGTAGTGTCGGGGGCCCATGTAAAGCTTATTGCCACCCAATAATGTAGTTGGTTTTGAATACGATGGAACGACAAATGACACATTAGAGTTGTTTCTATTATATTCAATTAATTTTAAGATATTATTAAAATTACGTTAATATAAAAAAGCCTAAGTATTATAATATTTAAAATATTAAAAAATAAGATCATCACATCTAGGTTCCTCTTACATATTTTAAAGCAAAAATTATGAAATGTGGCTGAGTTGAAGGACCAAATTTCTTTGTAAACAAAACTGTTTTCGTTTTAATGTATATAAAAATGTGTACCTATTTTTTCTTTTTAATGACCTATTTTTTGACTATATTTATTTCGTTTCTTTATTATTATACTAAGGTTTATCTTTAAAATATCTGCTCAAAGCTCACTTATTAATAGTTAACGAAATAGGTACGAATGAATTCTATATAATTCTATTAATAATCAGAAATGGTTCACAGTTATAAATAAATATGAATTTTATCTGAATGCTGTACGCATTTGTGTTTGATTTTGCAGCATTTGCAATGTACTTCTTAATGGTAGCGGCAACTAATTGGCTCACAGCAGTTTCTCTGAATATGGTCAGTGGATTCAGGTAAGAAAATATTGTTTGCAAATACTAAATATTTTTAAATAGTATAGTTTTGAAATTGAGTAACGTTTGTGAACGACATAATCAAAAGAATACTATTTTGCCAGTGATTTCTATCACCCGTAATATCAATAATTTCTATTTCTAAATGGTATATATGAATTAATGAGTGATGATTAACAGAATGGAAGTGAATTGAAATTGATAACGTATTGTTAAACAGTGCTAATACATTATGCAGTAGAATGCTATGCCTACAAGGCTAGATATGCCAAAATCAGAGTAAAAAGGATGGTGAGGTACGAATGCGGTAGCGTGCCGCAGAGAGAGATAGGAACAGAGTGAAAGGAGAGTGTGTTGACGGCTGCAGGGCAGGAGCAGGGGCCAGCAGAAGGCTAGAACAGAGTGTAAGGGGTAAGTGCAGCGCTGCAGGGGCGGCGAGCAGGGCCGGCAGAGAGACTAGAACAGATGTAAAGGGCTGGTGTGTTGCAGCGCGCTGCAGGGCGGCGAGCGGGCCGGAGAGAGAGCTAGGAACAGAGTGTAAAGGGGCAGGTGTGTTGCAGCGTGCTGCAGGGGCGGCGAGCGGGGGCCGGCAGAGAGGCATAGGAACAGAGTGTAAAGGGCAGGTGTGTTGCAGCGGCTGCAGGGCGGCGAGCGGGGCCGCAGAGAGACTAGGAACAGAGTGTAAAGGGCAGGTGTGTCTGCAGGGCGACGAGCGGGGCCGACAGGAGAGCGTAGGAACAGAGTGTAAAGGGGCAGGTGTGTTGCAGCTGTGTGCAGCGCGCTGCAGGGGCGGCGAGCGGGGCTGGGGCAGGAGAGCGTAGGAACAGAGTGTAAAGGGGCAGGTGTGTTGCAGCGTGCTGCAGGGGCGGCGAGCGGGGGCCGGCAGGGAGAGCGTAGGAACAGTGTGTAAAGGGGCAGGTGTGTTGCAGCGTGCTGCAGGGGCGGCGAGCGGGGGCCGGCAGGGAGGCGTAGGAACAGGTGTAAAGGGGCGGTGTGTTGCAGCGGCTGCAGGGGCGGCGAGCGGGGGCCGGCAGGGAGAGCGTAGGAACAGTGTGTAAAGGGCAGGTGTGTTGCAGCTGCTGCAGGGCGGCGAGGGGGCCGGCAGGAGAGCGTAGGAACAGAGTGTAAAGGGCTGGTGTGTTGCAGCGCGCTGCAGGGGCGGCGAGCGGGGGCCGGCAGAGAGAGCATAGGAACAGAGGAAGGGGCTGGTGTGTTGCAGCGTGCTGCAGGGGTGGCGAGCGGGGGCCGGCAGAGAGAGCTAGGAACAGAGTGTAATGGGGCTGGTGTGTTGCAGCGTGCTGCAGGGGCGGCGAGCGGGGCTCGGCAGAGAGCCTAGGAACAGAGGGTAAAGGGGCAGGTGTGTTGCAGCGTGCTGCAGGGGCGGCGAGGCAGAGAGAGCATAGGAAAGTGTAAAGGGCTGGTGTGTTGCAGCGTGCTGCAGGGGCGGCGAGCGGGGGCCGACAGAGAGAGCATAGGAAAAGAGTGTAAAGGGGCAGGTGTGTTGCAGCGTGCTGCAGGGGCGGCGAGCGGGGGCCGGCAGCATAGGAAAGAGTGTAAAGGGGCAGGTGTGTTGCAGCGTGCTGCAGGGGCGGCGAGCGGGGGCCGGCAGAGAGAGCTAGGAAAGAGGTAAAGGGGAGGTGTGTTGCAGCGTGCTGCAGGGGCGGCGAGCGGGGGCCGACAGAGAGCATAGGAAAAGAGTGTAAAGGGCAGGTGTGTTGCAGCGTGCTGCAGGGCGGCGAGCGTGGCCGGCAGAGAGGCCTAGGAACAGAGTGTAAAGGGCAGGTGTGTTGCAGCGTGCTGCAGGGCGGCGAGCGTGGGCCAGAGAGAGCCTAGGAACAGAGGGTAAAGGGGCTGGTGTGTTGCAGCGTGCTGCAGGGGCGGCGAGCGGGGGCCGGCAGAGAGAGCCTAGGAACAGAGGTAAAGGGGCAGGTGTGTTGCAGCGTGCTGCAGGGGCGGCGAGCGGGGGCCGACAGAGAGAGCCTAGGAACGGAGTGTAAGGGGGCTGGTGTGTTGCAGCGTGCTGCAGGGCGGCGAGCGGGGCCGGCAGAGAGAGCCTAGGAACAGAGTGTAAAGGGGCAGGTGTGTTGCAGCGTGCTGGGCGGCGAGCGGGGGCCGGCAGAGAGAGCCTAGGAACAGAGTGTAAAGGGGCAGGTGTGTTGCAGCGTGCTGCAGGGGCGGCGTGCTGGGGCCGGCAGAGAGAGCCTAGGAACAGAGTGTAAAGGGGCAGGTGTGTTGCAGCGTGCTGCAGGGGCGGCGTGCTGGGGCCGGCAGAGAGCGGCGCAGGTTCCTGTGGCTGAGCGCTGTCGCGTGGGGCGTCACGGCTGTGCTGGCCGTCGCCGCAATCTGCACCTTCTACCAGACGACTGAACAACAATACTATCGGATGACCGATATAGACTATCAGAAGTACATCGGCATAGATTTCATAGGTTCTTGGTACCATCCTACGTTCGCAGAGACTAGGACCTGCTTCAGCGATATTCGACACTCGCAAACAGGTAGTCATTTTGTGTAAAAACAGTAAACCTCCAATAAGCCGTATTAAATGGGAATTGGACAGATTTGCTCTCATTCTGCCCAATAATTGAAAATTTAAGTGAATCAGATGTGAGACAAAAACTAATGGTGCTACAAAGCATACACATTCGACTCGGCTTATATTGGTACTCGCATGTGTGGTTCTGTATATCCGAGGTTCACTATATCCGATTGTCTAAATTAAATAGATTTTCTCCACAATTATTGATTTTGTTAATATAGTCATACAGCACCGTTCATTAAGAGTACGATCTGGAAATTTCAGTATCTTTGTTTGTCTTTAGAAATCAATTATTTTCAGTTGTTTGCTTCGTTCATTTTTCATTTGTAATCTCTCTAGATCCTTCACCCCTTTAAACCCCACTTGGAACACCGTCTCACTCTCCGAAGTCTCTTTGAATCGCCTGATTGCATCCGAGATCCAATTAACTTCTAGGACGATGTATTTCGTACGTTCATATAGCCGAGATTCAGTACCGAATCTTCCTATGGATTTGTGTTCTAATGTTGAGAAACGGGACCAGTGACTTTGGTTCATATAACCGAGGTTCACTATATCCGAGTTCACTATAACCGGTGTGGACTGTACTTCCTTGCAATATTGTATGGTTATTACGAATATAGTCTGAGAATTTCCCTTTATTTCAGGGATATGGCTCATATTTGACGCGAAATTACCCGAAACTACTAAGGTTTTTGAAAATTTTTACATGACAGTTTTCAAAGAAGAGACTTTAAGAACATATTTTATTACGAAAAAACCATCTTTAATAATTTAGTTGTAGGAAGCGCCTTTTACAATTTTGAAAATTTGAGGATTTTACACAAATTTTTTTGAAATTCAGGGACTTCATGTAAAATACTCATCAGAATGAAAGTATCAGTTTCAAATTCAAAGGGCCGCGACATCAGCGAGATTGATTGGAGAATATCAATTTTTGAGAAAATCGACTGAATGTTTTGTTGTTCACAGGGAGACGGACGTACTTTCACCGTCACCCGATTTTTCAATATGAAGGACCCACAAAACATAGATTCTGGCTACATCTCATATTAGAGATTTTTTATCACTCGTCACGGCGTAATAATGTGGTTTCCAAAAATAAACTTTGATTCTTTTAAAAGATTTAAAGCTGTTATTAAAAAAATAACATATGCAACTCATTCATAATGTTTTTCTTTTGCATTCGTACAAATTTGAAAAATTGCCTCTAACGTTGCTCATTTTCAAAATAAGAACTCATGCAATCAAGTTTGTCATGATAGTGATATAGTTCCGTAATACACTACTAAAATATGTTTGAAGTAATTAACTCAATAGAATAAACAAAAGAGTGACGACCGGCTGAGGTGGTTCAAGTCATCTACTGATGTCACTGTGATCGGGAGATTCTAGAGTTAGAGTCCCGACGATGCCAGGTTTTTCGACCCGTCAGGTAGCTAGATCAAATTCAGCCGCTGCGTGGAGGAGAAATCTGGCGGCCGGCTGCCTATTTTCCCGTGGTTTCTACGCTCAATCCTAGGCAAATGCCGGAACTGTACTCTAACAAACGGGTCTCGCACCGCTCACGATCTTTCCTTCCTCTTCCTTGTCCTATTTTCACCTCTTACTTTCACACATTTACACTTACATCAACTACACTACCTTTCATGTGGGGAGACCTGTCGGGGACTTTGAGCTAGTCCCGGCTGGGCCGAATTCCTGCTGGTGATAGATACCTGGTTGAGGAAAACCCCGTTAGCCGGCGGATCTCACCATCAAGCGGTGGAAGATTGCATCCCGAGGAAGCATGTACTTACGGGACTAATGACCTTTGCAGCTGTCACGCCTCGAATCACTAATCAATTTAATTTAAGTGAATTTAAGAAAAGGTAGACTTTCAGAATTACGATGCAAAGACAATTAAAACGTTAGTAAGTTTCCTGAGATGTAATAACACCATCAATTTCACAAAGGTCATAAAAATATGCAGTGGGCTTCTTCAAATAGTAGAAAAGAAATGTCTGTGCAATTAACCGTGAGGTTTGATGTTTTCCGTAGGGAGGGGTTTCGAGGCGAGCAAGTTGGGCTCGCTCCTGTTCTACTTCGGGCCCGTGGGCGCGCTGCTGCTGGTGAATACGGTCTGCCTGGGGACGACGGCGCGACGGGTGCACTACCTGCGCCGCGGCCAGTCCCTCCTCAAGAGGGCCAACGCGGAGGGCGGTCGGCGGGGGTCGCTCTCACAGGCGCAGAGGTAAGAGACCCCATCTCGGTTCCTTGTCGCCACTCATACCTCTACCCCACATATGGACCAAACTCGCGCTGAGGCAAAAGAAGGTGAATGCCTCATTTATGTAAAAGTCCCTCAACAATCAAAATATACGTTAGAAACTCCAGTCCGTTCAGCTCGATCAAGAAACATCAATTTTGGAGAAAATAGGCTAACGGTTTACGAGCTTCAGTTGTCCACAGACGGACGAGTTAGATTGATTGATTGATAGTGAATGCGGGGGCAAAACATGTTTTCTTAATGAAATCTGTTTATAAAAACAGATCTTTAATTAATGTCAAGTTAAATTTTTATAAAATATGAATATTGTTTGTGTCAAACATAGGCAATTATTTTTTTAACCATTTTTTCCCCTAAAAACGGCACAAAATCTTTTGATTAAATGTGGACCTTGCGTAAATTATTTAAGAGAATGGTGCCGGTCTCATGTGTGTTGAAACAAACATAATTTTACAAAAATTGAAAATTTTTAAAGTTTTTCGGCCTCTTCCTACAGCTACAATTGTGAAGAATTTTTTTTCTTGATGAAATATGTTTATGTAAAGGAAATCTTCAAATGAGGTCACGTTCAATGTTTCAAAAATATGAGTATTTTTTATGTAATTTGGCGTCAAACACAGTCACCCACTTCGAATTTACTGTGCTTCGTGAACGTCATTTTAAGAGGTGTTTGCAGCATTGGATGTTACGTAAGTTAGAATTTGTATATTATTTCATATTTCTTTGTTGGTTTCTTATACTCGAACTTTTGTTATACGTTTACAAATATATATTTTAGAAATTATTTAAAACCTATTTGATAGATAGATTAGATAGATAGATTTTATTAAAGTTCGCTTTGAGCTAATGCTCGGTGGCAAACATTATTACAACAACCCAGTCTCCATATTTTTAGTCCATAGTCCATATTTTTGTCTGTATTGCGAGGAATGTATTTGCATTCTCAATGTGTTGATATATTTTGTACAAACCGTAAACCTTAATTTAAATTAGCCCATTTAGTTTTGTCTCCTAAAACTACTATTTAAATGTATCGAGGAATATCAATTTGGAAAATTCCTGTTACGATTTAGCTTCTGGCGTTGTTCACAGAAAGACGGTTAAACGTTTGTGGTCTATCGATTTTGCCAGATTAAGGACCCACTAAACGTGGGGGTCTGATTGCACAACATGTTAGAGAAAATAATTTACTACAGTATTTGAACACGATTTATCCAAAATTTGCCGTTTTTCCTGTAGCATTACAATTCTTTCTCAGTAATGCGTAAACAATAGGCTAAAAACTAAAATGAACATTATAATATGTGATTAATTCTCACTCCAGAGAATAAGAGAACACTTGTCACTAGTGAATAAAACTATTAAAATTTCTTGGTATATAAATACTTATTAAAAGATAATTGTTTAATACACGTCTTGTTTACAGCATGTTGGTGTATGTGAAGCTCTTGCTGTCTGCGGGTGCCATTGAAACATTTATGGAAATAGCGGCATGGGCATTCTCACACACCAGTGGTAATTTCAGGAGAGATGACTTCCTGGTTATAAATTACTTGGATGTGTACCGCGCAGTTGGCCGCTTGTGCGACCTCTTGCGGGCGCTGTGCGTACTATGGCTCGCGGCCCCCGGCGGTCCAGCGAAGATAGCTGCCCTCTGGAAGCGATTGGTTGCGCAGTGGAAAAGAAACAACAAGAGGCAATGACCGTCATGGAAATGGCATGATTTTCAGAGTACGTGCTTCTTAAATCATATTATTTATTAACGTGTAGAATAATTATGTAATACAATAATAATAAACTAATATCATTCTATACATTAACATCATTCATTGGTTCTGTCTCCCGCCCTCCTACGAGAGAACCACTGAAGCAAGTACGATGTATTGTAGAAAGCTCGTTACAAACTTCTTTTTGTTATTTGATATTCAAAACTCCAAATTCTCCTTTACTAGCAAACTTTGTCTTCGCAATATATAGAATTATTGCGGTATGGCATAAATTATTATGCTAGGATCCTGAATATTTCTAAAAGACAAAAGTCGCTCCAACAAATAATGTACTTCATCTCCTGAATCAATGACCCCTTCCTCGATCAGATTTTCGTCCGGTTTTCCTGATTCTTTGAGCAAATCCATTGCTTTGCTTTGAACATAAATTTAGCTTCCAAATACGCACAGACTCCCTTTGCTTGTTGGAGGAGTAGTGCTAGGGGTGTAGGTTGCTACGTGGTGAGCAATTCCATTAAATCAAAATGGTTGTTCATTTACTGATGATAAAAAGTTCTCGTGAGTGAACAAACAACACACACACACACACACTTATAGATAGACAGATAGATACATATATACCATGCGCGCACCTTTTCTTGACCGATGACCTTGCTTCCCCCTCCCTGGAGCCATAAACAGCTGAAGGCAAAAGATCGCAGCGAGCACTGATGACAACATTCCCAGCATTAAAACTTCGTTGGCACGAAACAGAAGCTAGTCAAAGCTAGTTGCTTTCATAGTCGAGAACTTCTGTTCAGCTTTATTACCATTATCTAAAGAAATATCTGAGGCAGGTCCAGGACCTTCAAGGAAGGCACCTAAAACTCCTATGTACTGTCCCTGCTGCTGCCTACCCAGAGCGATGACCTGCCCGCACACATAGCGGGTTTGAGTTTCATCTACCAAAGCTTGGCATTACTGAAAATACTCTAGTGGCTGTCTTTGTAACTAATACCCCCACTCCGCCCGCATTTCGTCAATCTATCGGTCAAGAAAAGTTGCGCGAGTGGTAGATAGATAGCGACGAGTCGCATCGCGCGACAGACCCTTCTGTCACGCTAATTTGCTCCTCCCGAGCATAGCATTTCGTCACTCGCAAGTGTCCGCGCCCCACCCTCGTGCCACAAAGGGCTTCGCAGGCGTAAAACGATTCCCACGGGCCTCCCCCCCATCTCATTCTTCCGCCCCGGCGATCTTTGGACTGAGTACCGGAATAGTCACATTAGGGAAGTCGGAGGCATGTCGCCTGTTAATCCCTTAGGGCACACCATAAAATTATCAGCGGGCGCTGCCTCCCTTTCTTCGAGATCGCCTCGGGCTCAGGGTCGAAGAAAGACATACCAAAGTAGGTCGCTAAGGGAGGGATTGCCTTGAGCCAATCGATGGAAAATATGAATGGAAGGGTCCAGAAACCTGATCGAACCAGAGGGAAAGCGTGTGAGCGACAGAGCACACAGAGCACACGTGCGACAGAGCACAGTGATATGGGGTGGAGAGAAGAAAGCGAGGGAGCAATAGAGGATTTAGAAAAGGAACATTCGAGCTAGGAAAGGGAGAGAGGAGACGTAAGCTAGTGACTTGAGAGAGAAGGACCTAGACTTAGGCAACTTAGGGTGGAGTCAACTATCTATCTAGATATATAGATAGATAGTTGCTAGATATATCCAAGTTATCCAATCCAATCTAGATATATCCAATCACTTAGATAGATTTATTAAAGTTCGCTTTGAGCTAATGCTCGGTGGTCTATTGGCGTGTACCAGTACCTGCCGGCCTAAGCATGCCGTGTGGTGGATCTGTCGGAGCGACACGCTAAAAGCAATTCACAGGGTGAGCGAACGCAGATGAGGTGGCGTGTGATGGCTTTGTCTCGTGAAACGGCATTGTAGTTCATCGTTTCTTCGAGTATGGTCGCGGACGGCTGCTGATTTCCCGGGAATGTGACGGGAGCACGAGATCCATCCCTGCTGTTAACGAGGCCAATTCGACCGCTGTTCGTCGGTACATCACCGTCGGAATTGACAGGTAAAGGCCCGCGGACGTGCAATTCCAACGAAGTGGGGTAACACGATCATCGCCATACCCATTTAAACTAAACAACCGTTCTGAACTGGAGATTGTTAAGAAAAAAGTAATTTCAAATTGTATTTAAGAGCTTTCTATATGTCAATAAACGTGTTCCCGCCACTTTAGACGGGTTACACCTTATAAAATTCCATATTTGTGTATTATTAAAATAGCTAGTAGAGGTAATGCATCCCTTCGATCCACAGCACCCAAACCCTAGGGTTCTCAATACCGGAGCAGGATGGTAGGTAAGATGCACGCTCGGCGCCCACTAAACAAATTTAGCGTGTGTGCCCTGTCTTTCACCAATTACCGGTGCACTCCGTGTGTGTACATTGAGTCATTATCAACATGTTTTCAATAGTTTCTGTCACAACTCCAACAAAAGCTTCTCCATGAATAGAGCAATCCAATCACTTTAGGTTCAGAGTTTCTGTCAACAGAAAATGAACATCATGCTTCGGAAATTTTAAATGAAGTTGTTTAGCAAGTAATAAGGTTCTCACAAATCAACTCTTCAGAAGGGTATACTAGAAATGTTATGATTTATTTATTTTACGTCAAAAAAGCAGTTAAAAAACTCCGTATGACGTGCTATGGGGAAAAGTGAATTGTGTGCACATTTTCAAAATTCTGTGATCCCTACACTAAGTCATGTACTACTTAAATTTTGAAAAAAAAGCTCCCATGTAATAAAATTATTTTTAAGGATAAAAAGGCAATAAATTTTGGCTCTTATCCATGTTGTCCTTTGGAATCAGACCTTCCTGCCGCGAAATGGAAACGATAATTTGAATAATTGTATTTCTCACTGAATTCTACAAGACGTGCACAGAAAATGAAGTTACATTTATGTCCAGAAGCAAAACAAGGGGCCATCTCAGCATTTGCTCAATGGATCAGGGAAACTGGACGAAAACCCTGTTTGAGACGGGGATCATTGACCCGGAGGCTGCAGTACAATAGTTGTTACAGGTTGTTTATACAGATTTATACAGTCCAAATGGTAAATAATGCATTAAGTATCATTGTTAAAATTAACGTTACCTTCCTTGTGATGCTCAGTAAAGTCTCTAATTGTATAGAAATAGTTATGCAGCAGAAACTATTTCACTTTGGATTTAAACTTTTCTATCGAATTTAATCGTTTAATGTCATCTGGCAAAGTGTTGTAAAACAATGTACTTGTAAGTGAATTTTTTGTGTTATAGTAATAACTTCGGCATTTTCTGAAAATATATTCCCGTCCTAATGATGCATGAAAGAGAATAAACAATAGAAAGTTCTTAGATATCAAACAGCGCTCCAAGCGGTCGGAGACTGAATTTGGCTGTTAGACAGTTGACAGCTATTGATAAGATAGTTGACTATTTACATGCATTGACTTATCTGCCGTCTAGCAGCGAATGGTAGAACAACAGTATTGATTGCTATGACGAGATAAATGCTCCATAGATCTTTGCAGGGCCATGCAATTCAGCTTATATTAACCTGTGTAACTAACAATACATAAAAATACAATGAGATTACAATGTTTTATATTTATAATAGTATGTATTGTTTACAAAAATGTTTTTAAGGTGAATTAATTAACGACAAGCCTTTGGATTGAAGAAACATGAATGAACATCAAAACACGGTGTGTTGAATCTGAAATATATTATCCTGGGGGGGGGGAGAGTGGTTGAAAAAAAGTGTTGTAATAATTTTAATGAAGTCAATGTTTATATGAAACTTCGATAGGAGGAGTATGGAACTCTGCACAGATTATCTTCGTCAGAGGCCAGTGACAAAGGGCAGATTTTTGGTAATAATCTAATCACAATGCCACAAGCAGTTTTCAGTTTCACAATTATCACACGATAGTCTCACCCTGGTAATATTTCTAATACTTTGCCGAGGAGCCATACACTGGGAGGCAAATTGTCTGTTTTATGATCAGTCGGGGCTATGAACACATGCTAACTGAGCACGTGTTTGGAGCGGTGTTAAGTACTCATTACTCCATCGTTTCCAAAATAATGCTCTTTGAGCCTGGATGGCCTGAAACACTTAAACGTTTAGAAATGTTGGGCAGGGCTGGTGGCAGCGCGAGGGTGTTGAGCTGTCTGCCTAACAGAAAATGTCTAGTCAATGCCTCCAGAGAACCAGGATCGTCTGAAACAGAGCACAGTAGTTTAGAATTTAAGATGGCTTCAATTTTAGTTAACAAAGAATTTGCTCGCTCTAAAATGGAAAACTTTTCCACCGTGAGCGTCTTCATATTGGTGGTTTTGTAAAGTAATTTCTTGATCGACCTAACCATACGCTCCCAAACTCCGCCATGAAGCGGGGCGAAGGGGTAATAATTTCCGTTCTATTTTGTTGTTCAGAAGAAAATTGCGCCATTCGTCGGGAACGTTGCTATTTTATTTTCCCATCCAGTTGCCATTTTCCTCTGAGCGCCTTTAAATGTTTCGGATTTGTCGGTGTATAAGATTTTGGGTTTGCCTTTGCGAGCTATAATGCGCCTTAGTGCTAGTAAGAAACTTTCGGAGGTAGCTGAAATGATAAATTGTAAGTGAATAGCTCTCGTAGACATACATGTGAGGAGTAAAATGTAAACCTTTCTCCGGTTTTTGGGAATGAGAGGAGGTTTTCGCTGATAATGGACCTGCAAAATCTAAACCAGTATGGAAAAAGGAAGAGAAACGTCCACACGACATGAAGGAGAGGTGCCATGAGTTGTTCTACATTTTTCGACTTCGCCTTGAAACACGGTATACATCGCCTAACCACGCTTTTTACTGTTCGTAAGCCTTTCAAAGGCCAGAACCTAGATTGAATTAAGGCTAATAAGGCCGTAGGGCCTAGATGGCAATTCTTCAAATGGGTCGATCTAATTAAGGGTTTTGTAAATGGGTGATTAGAAGGGAGAATAATCGGTTATTTTTGGTCGTAGGTGAGGTCAGATTTTTCAAGGTGACCTCCTACTCTCAATAAGCCATCTCCATCGATGAGTGGATTTAAAGATGACAATGCACTTTTGGGGTTAATAGTTCTTTTGTCCGTCAAGGTGCTTATTTCGTGCGAAAAGAACAAGGACTGCAACAATTTAAGTATCGCACTTCAGGTTAATGAGTTCGGTGCGGAAGAGTGAGAATACAGGATTTAAGATTTTTCTTGCTTAAGTTTTTGGCGTTGTTAACAAAACGAAAATCCACGCTACAAATCGACGCAATTTGTTGTAGTTTGAAAGTTTTTCTAATAGCCCGCATGGGGGGGGAGCCTTAAAAAGCGTAGCATGCATGCACTTACACCACTCCGATGGCCTGTGGGGGCCATGATGATTGAGGCGAAATTAAGAATTGAGGGCCATGCCACCACAAGGGGCCATCAATTAACTTCTTAGGTTGCATACCTCTCGAAGCTATGTCGGCAGGATTTAGTTTAGTTGGTACACAATTGAAAAATTTCAGTTTCTGAATTTTGATGACCATATTTGCGATGAAAGGCAACCATTTGGTAGGAGATTGTAGCATCTCTGGTAAAACAATCTGAGCGTAAGTCCAAAAGAAAACATTCGCCCAATCAATAGAGCTAATTCTTATTTTATCAGCAAGTGTCGCACCAAACAGTGTCATGCATAATTCTAACCGGGGGATTGCTCGTAGGTTTCTTTTACAGGAGCTACCCTGGTTTTGGATGTCAACAGATGGGAAGAAGCATTGTTAACTACATACACAACTGCTGCGTAAGCATTCTTGCTTGCGTCACAGAAAACATGCATCGTGTTATCAGACTGCGAGGTTTAACCCACCTAGGAATAGAGAAATTGTTGATATGATACAAAGGGTAAAAAAGTTTTTTTCAGACTGCCATGAGATTGGGTGGCACCTCGTCGTCCCAGCTAGTGTTAGTCTTCCACAGACTTTGCATTAAGATTTTTGCCGTGATGATGCACAGACTGAGAAGTCCTATAGAGGGTCGAATAATTTACACATTTTTAAAAGAATAGTTCTTTTGGTTACGGGCATTGCACTCTCGTATTTACACTGGAACAACAACTACATTTATGTACTCTTCTTAAAAGTTGATACACATATGACACCAGTTTTTTTAATTCTTTGTTCTTTACTTTTTAATATATCACCTCATGCTTATAATTTGTTAGGAATAATAGTGGTTTAATAAAACTACATCCCAACCCCATAAAAATACTTTGTGGTGAACTAAATTCCAGCCCTGTGATAGAACAAAACTCTGCCTACTTCCTGTAGTATATTAAAGTACAAATTCCCTACATTCAACGGCATGAAAGAAATATTTATGATAGACGAAATTTATCTTCAACCATATATGGACTTCCAAGGGGGGTAGTATAATAGGTACTTTCAATAATAGTTGCGACCTTACTGCATATCCCGATGTGTTTACGCTGCAGCCAGTTTTATCAAAATTAAGTAGTGCATGTTTTACCAGTAAAGAAAATTGATGCTAACTTTTTGTATAATTTCATTGTAATAAAAAGTTATTGTTGGCTTGCATATTTAGGAATAAATGTAATAGCTGGGATTACTAACAATGCAATAAACAGCAAGTCAATGTCACTTTTTGCTTATCCACCCAAATGTCAGTATCTTTACAATAATCTTGCCAATGACAATACATTATTTTTTCATTGATTGTGTTCACTTGTTTAAAATGCATAAGGAACAAGTGGCTGAATCAAGTAACTCCAGGGTTATATTTTGTTTACCCAAGTTTCAGTGATTTATCACAAACAAAATCCGCATCATTTGTTACCATACGTGCATAACATAATATTGAGAAGAATACAAAACCATCTGCCAGATGGGAGTCCGAAGATTGCCGCTAGCTCGGCACCACAATTGACAAAATCACACTCCAATGCTTGGCTTGGTGTATCAGCTTCCTCGACACAAATAACACTTGGACAAATCATTATAAATAGTTTTACGTTTACATCGTTGAGTATTACAAGCACGACACATTATAACAGAAATTATAGCCGAAAGATCAGAAATTAACAATTATTCAAATTATCGTTTCCATGTCGCGCCAGGAAGTATTATTCTGAAGGACGCCATGATAAGAGCCCAAATTTATGGCCTTTTTATCCTTGAAAATAGATTTTATTACATGGGAGTTTTTTTTCTCCCTTTCAAAATTCAAAATTTAAGTAGTATATGACTTAGTGTAGGGATCACAGAATTTTGAAAATGTGCACAAAATTCACTTTTCCCCATAGCACGTCATACGCAGTTTTAACTGTTTTTTGACGTAAAATAAATAAATAAATAAATAAATAAATAAATAAATAAATAAACAAACAAACAAACAAACAATCGTTCCTCGAGTTTGTACTTTAGTGAGCACATGGGCTCGCGCACTCTCTCCCGCCAACGGTCACTGACTGAAAATAACAGACTCCCGTTTAAATATTGTTAAACAGCACAACTATTATTTATAAATATTGTTTACATTTAAATATAATTTGTAGTGTTCTGATTAATTTCAATACGTTAATTACCTGTTATTCCCCGTACTTCTGTTGAAAACTATTGCATCATCTATACACAGTACACGAAAACACAAAGAAATGGCTTGCTTATGGTAACTTTCTTAGTTTTGGTTAAATATTTTTCATTGGTTCAGAATAGTAGAGCTCATTGTTTGATTGGTTACAGAGAGTTGTGTGTACCCTTTGAATCCAAGTCCCCCGTGGCCGCTCGACCTGTACTAGACGCTCTTTGATGAAATGTTCACTCGACGCTCTTTGGTGAAGGAAAGTTTTGTAACAAATATCTTGAGTTGCCTATGAGTCATGGCAAAAAAATTGATTTAAAAGATTTTGTTCATGATGAGATCCTAGATGATCATGACTATTATGATATAAGTGTTATTTTTAATATAAGTGTGGATGAGGCTGATTCGCAGATAAACATAGAATTGTGTAGTCTGCTAACTTTCACAACCAACGAGATAGAAATCTAATTCAAGCTCGTTGTTCACAACTGTCTATTGTGTTACCTCATTACTGAAAAAGTTGCATTGTACTGAATGTGAATATCATATAATTATTAATGATGTTGTGTTGACCAGCAGTGAATATTGTAATTTAATTGTTAATATTAGTCGTGGGGCATTAAAATACCCTACTGAGGATTCAGTACTCCTGTTAACATACACTTATATTGTTGTGAAACAGTTGTTAAAACCAGAAAATGAAAATAATTTTTTTTAACTTAACAAAACCATGACGTTATGCTTCTGACCTAATTTTTAAAATATTTGTCTCACAAGAGCAAAACAAAATGGAAGATAGATGCCTCAAACATTGTGTGTCATATCTATCCAAGAATATAATTTTTACAACTTCTAATATTCTATTAAAAATTATTGTAAAGGGAAAAATGATTACTTGTGCAGCAAAGACAAATCTCAGAGAAAAATGATTAAATTTTCTCACTGAAGATATGTTAAAAGTTTTTGATACACGTTTTGTAGTTATTTACCCGTTTTGCCTTAGCTATTATTTATAAATCTCTATTTCCAAAATAGCTACAACATATTAAATGGATATGTTAGAACTGCATTTCTCATACTGTCATGTATACCATCGCTATTAACGGTGCCTCTCATTGTTTACTTTCTCGTATACATACGTATATAACGGGAGACAAAGTAGTACTGAGAAAGTTATGTAATGCGGTAGAAAATCGATTTTGAGATTTCAACGGAAATACACGTTTTGGGGACCTCTAATACCGAAAAAGTGGTTCTTATCAAAATATCCATCCGTCTGTGAACAATAGCGCCTAAACCACACGTACGATATTTTCCAAATTGAAGCCCTTGTCCCTCCGGCTCTAGTCCAAGCTTTGAAAGCTTGAAAAATATTCTTTAAAATTTCGGGGAACTTTACATGAAGCCCCCGACATTTTGAAAATTATCTCAAAACATTCAAATTTTTTTCTTTCAATGTCTTGTAAGAATAAAGTACACTTATAAATGTGGCATAGGTCCGATATCCACGGTTAACTCCGAATTTTTGAAAAATTGAAAACTTTGATTTTTTCCAGCGTTTTCCTACAACTACAAAATTGAAGACATATTTTTCTTTCATATGAAATTTGTCGTACATAAGTAGTTCTTTCATTAAGGTCATGTCCATTTTTTTCGAAAATTTCGGTAGTTTTCGTGCAATAGCGCGTGCAATAATTGCAATTTTAAGAAATTACAAAAAACATATTTTCTCAAAAACAGCTCCATTTTTTAGGTTAGCACGCCATCATTATCTAGTGCAATATTTTAACGATGCTTTTCATTTTCACTTTCTCGTATACGTTGTATAGAGAAAGTTATGTAATGCTGCGCAAAATAAATAAATAAAAAAACGGCGGATTTTCGGCGAAAAAAATTCATTGCCGGGCTCTGGTAACGAAAAAGTGCATAAAACTAGTTGCTTAATTAAGAGCAAAAAACACTGTAACACGTGATGTAGCCAGAAAACTCGAGGGGTGGATGCAACGTGGACCCTCGGGGGTGGATGCAACGTAGATTAAAGGACTATAATGGTAACGGCATCTGTGCATGTGCTTTGCGGTGATAGGGAAGACTGGATTCACATTCTTTTAATTTGCTGTGTGACCGAACAATCAGAGGAAAATGGATGGGAATGGAAAATTACTACTTCCAAAATAGGAACGTAACGGTCGCCCAAACATTTTAGGTGATAAAAGATCTAAATTCATGAAAGAATTAGGAACATTTCTAGGAAAGGTTCGGACCATTAGGGAAACTGAAATTAGGGAGTGGGAAAACAGGACTGGTTAGTACGAGCGGAGCCTAGACTGGAGAGAAATAAATAATTTAATAAACTAACAAAAATTAAGTTAATCAGTAAGTTATGTTAAGTTAGTAAACAGTAAAAAAAGTCATAAGTCGTAGTCAATTGTTAAGTATATGTACATAAATATGTCAATAAAATAAAATAGAATAAAATAAAATAAATTAAAATAAAATTAAAATTAATTAAAATAAAATTAAAATAAAATTAAAATAAAATAAAATAAAACTGTTAAAGTAATAAGCTTATTACAGACCGAAGGAAAGTGGGAATCGGAAATGTAAGGGTAGAGGCGTTGGTGCGGACGATCTTCTGTGGTGCTGTTTGTTTTCAAGTGCTGAGGAGGCCAAACACTGGAAGGAGAATGCCTGACGCTCGCACCAAATAAATAAATAATTTAAAAACAAAAATCGGATAGATTAGCATGTACTCGGCTTCTGACGGCAGGTTTTTCCCACTTCAGGGTTTTTTTCCACAGCCGTACCTTATGGTCTCTTTTCCGCGGCATTGATGCGATGGAGAGACCATTTGGGGTGAATACCACAATACGAAAAGTTAGAACGAAGTAGAATGTAGATATTGTAATGGCTTAAAGGTCTTCGGCCTAGCCATTTAGCATCAAGTTTTCTAATTTGTAGGTAATAATTACCTATTAAATAAATAAATTTAATGTTGTACTTTTTAACCGCCGTTTTCCTACTTTGATTTTCTTAATGGGAGTGCCACGTGCCGACAAATCCAAACTGTCCGAAGAACTTTGCTTGGATTTTCGTGATGTGGCAACTGGGGATGTGTCGATCGCGAACGAACTACTTCAATTGAACTATTCATGAACAGGAACGGTTCGACACGGAACGATCATTTAGTGAACTATAGTTCATCTGTCGCCAGTCATCGTTCGTAGTTCGTCGGTCGTCGTTCACCTAGTTCAGAGATCTCTGGTCGTTCTCCTAGTTCTCTGGACAACGCTTGTCGTTCATCTTAGTTCAGAAGCGTCTGATCGCTCCCGTAGTGTGCCGGTCACCGCTCTTCACTTTAGTTCAAGTTAGGTAGATGGCAAAGAGTATATCACTTACTACTCGCGCACCTTTTCTTGAATGATGACCTTGCTTCCCCCTCCCTGGAGCCATAAACAGCTGAAGGCAAAAGAGCGCAGCGAGCACTGATGGCAACATGCCCAGCATTAAAACTTCGTTGGCGCGAAACATAAGCTAGTAGCTTTCATAGTAAAGAACATCTGTTCAGGTTTATTATCAGTATCTGAAGAAATGGCTGAGGTAGGTTCAAGTCCTTCAAGGGAGGCATCTAAAACTCCCGAAAAAGTTAGGAGGACGTATCGTAGCTGCGAACGCAAAATTATAGTGAAGTGGAAGAGGAGAACAAGGTTTTGTTGCATCCTATCAGCCATGCTGTATTTATTTTTTTTATTTATTTATTTTTACGTCAGAAAAACAGTTAAAAACTGCGTATGACGTGCTATGGGGAAAAGTGAATTGTGTGCACATTTTCAAAATTCTGTGATCCCTACACTTACTCATATACTACTTAAATTTTGAATTTTTGAAAGGGAGAAAAAAAAAACAAAAACTCCCATGCAATAAAATCTATGTTCAAGGATAAACAAGCAATAAATTTTGAATTTTGAAATTTTGAAAGGGAGAAAAAAAAAAAAACTCCCATGTAATAAAATCTATTTTCAAAGATAAATAAGCAATAAATTTTGAATTTTGAAAGGGAGAAAAAAAACAAAAAAACTCCCATGTAATAAAATCTATTTTCAAAGATAAATAAGCAATAAATTTTGGCTTTTGAAATTTTGAAAGGGAGAAAAAAAACAAAAAAACTCCCATGTAATAAAATCTATTTTCAAAGATAAATAAGCAATAAATTTTGGCTCTTATTACTTCCTGCCGACAACATGGAAACGATAATTTGAATAATTGTATTTCCACTGAATTCTAGAAGACGTGCACAGAAAATGAAGTTACATTTATGTCCAGAAGCAAAACAAGGGGCCATCTCAGCATTTGCTCAATGGATCAGGGAAACTGGACGAAAAACCTGATCGAGATGGGGGTCATTGACCCGGAAGCTGTAGTACAATAGTTGTTACAGATTGTTTATACTCATTTATACAGTCCAAATGGTAAATAATGCATTATGTATCATTGTTAAAATTAATGTTACTTTTCTTGTTATGCTCAGTATAGTCTCTAATTGTATAGAAACAGTTATGCAACAGAAACGATTTCACTTGGGATTTAAACTTTTCTATTGAATTTAATCGTTTAATGTCATCTGGCAAAGTGTTGTAAAATAATGTACATGTATTGTATGTGAATTTTTTGTAATGAGCTGTTGATACTGCCCCCTGATGAATATGATTTCTACGTCGAGTGTTATAGTAATAGACTTCTGCATTTTCTGAAAAATATTCCCGCCCTTGAGCAAGTCATTTTTACAAAACCACTGATTCGTAAATAAAAGACACGGTAATGGTAGAATTCCTAGATTAATGAAGAGAGGCTTACATGAATCACGTGGGTGGGATTTGGTTATTATTCGTACAATTCGTTTTTGTAATCTAAAAGTCTGGGAGCTATAAGATGTATTTCCCCAGAATATTATGCCATATCTCAGGCGGGAATGAACATTCGCGAAGTATACACAACGAGCAGTATGAAGGCTGACTGAATTTGCAAGAATTCTTAACGCGTAGCATAAAGAACTTAATTGTGTGTTCAATTCATTTAAATGGACGTTCCTGTAGATCGGGCTTCTGCGTATACTGGTGCTAGTATTTACACTATACGTAGAATAAAGATGCAAAGAGCCAAATACCCCTCACAATCCCCAGAAACGCCCGGGAAAAAAGATAATATTCAAGTAAACCCATTTATCATACTCTCTATAATTATATTTTTTACATACTTTTCCCACCAACTTTATACTTTCAACGAAAGGCTGATTTATATTATTTTAAGACTTTAATGTTTACCTTGTTAGTAACTCTTTAGATTGTCACAATTTATAAGAAGTAATTAATGCAATAAAACAAGACTTGATAAAATAAGATTCAGTGGGCAAGTGGGGAACTCGATGTGTAGACACCACCTCGTGGTGAGTTCTGGGTAATTTCGACAAGAATGGTTGTCAAAATTAGCAAATATCTACACAAGCCGACCTCTTAATTACATTTTAATTCATCTAGTGTCCCTGTTGTTGCCTACCCAGAGCGATGACCTGGCTGCAAACGTAGCAGGTTTGACTTTCATCTACCACAGGTTGGCATTAATGAAAATTCTCTGGTGGCTGTCTTTGTAACTAATACCCCCACTCCGCCCGCATTTCGTCAATCTATCGTTCAAGAAAAGTTGCGCGAGTGGTAGGTAGATGGCAGTGTTTCTCAATATATTTTACTTTTATTAATTATGTGACTACGAATCATTTGGTAATTGAAAGTATTTAAATAAAAAAAATAAAATGAAGGTTAACGCTCTTTATTATTTTGCGGAATTGTCATTCAGGGGTATTGCACCACATGTAAATGAAATGCGTGTTTATTATACATGTAATGTTTTTTATAAACCCCCTACAAAAGGAAGATTCTTTTTAAGGTACGTAAAGCGAGATTAGAGTTCAATTTTTAGCATTAGCGCTGAAAGGGAGACAATATTTACTATATTCAGATAAAACTGAGAATGTAAAATGAAAACAAAACACATTCTTCTGATCGCATGAGCTACTACTGAACTTCCTACAAGATGGATTTGATTTGTTTGTATTAAAATATAATGAAAGTCAAAAAGGCTGACTAAAAAATAGTGTACGGCATCACGCGGAATAGTGATTTTATTTTGCTCGTTGGATTGCGCCATTCGGCTTAACGGCATCGAGTTGCAACATTTTTTACACGCAAAATAAAATTCAACATTTACCACTCGTATCATAAATAACTAATTCTATAACTCTATAATAAAGGCAGATTCTGCGCATTGTTAACAGCACGTCAAGTAGACAGTTTTTATATCTATTAAAAAGACGGTTGCCAAGACAACTGTCTTGTTACCGTGAATTATTAATTTCATTCACGGAAATTGAACGAAGTATCCCGCAGAAACTCTCAATAAGCTACTGCTATTCCCCGAGATATCAAGGACCTTAAAATTACGAACTTTTCCTATATTTTTATAATATAATCTTTACACACTTGTAGAAATAATGTTCATATTTTGTGGGCGAAGTGTTTTTTTCATGGTCTCGGTTGATTTTTGGGCCTGTCCTCTGTCACTTGATAGGCTACGGCCCCTTCTTATTTGAATTTGGTCTTGATTGATGTTTCGTTAAGATTGGTTTCATATTATGATAAAGAGTGTTATTTCCTTTATTTTTAATATAGTCTTATTATTTTTGTTGCAACATTAAATTGAATATTATTTTGTGTATTAACGTACTACATGATACAAATTTTATTATAGACGCAAGAAATATCGGCTGGCTGTTTAGGATCAGGTTAGGATATGCCTCGAGGACATTATTAAGGAGGAATGTGTGCGTTGAGCTCTTCATGCCAGTAATGTTGGCTGCAGGAAATAGCATCGTGGAATGTGGTCCCCTGTGAATTCATGTTATGTACCATTCATTTTGGCTTCGTCGCATGACTTGGTTAGTTTAGAAATATAATTTTATGAAGAAAAGACACAGTACTATACATCATGAATTCCTCTAACATCATTTTTTATATTTCAGGCACCTCCCTATTTGCTGAAAAAGACTGGAAAACAAGTTGGAAGTGCCGTTTGTTCCAGATGATATGTAATACGATATTGTCAATTTTAGTAAATTTTTAATATTTCTGTGTAGTAATTTTGGATTACAAGTCCTTGCATAGTGTGTTGATCATTGTTCAGATCATTTATGGTCCGTTGAGGATAGGGAATGATTTTTTTTGCCAGAGGTTCGAACTAGTTTAGTATCACTCTGAAATGTATTTTTTCACCAGCAATTTGAAGGAGAATGCCTGCTGTTAATGACAGTTCAGTGTGTGTAGTTAAGTTAGAGATAGTTTTCAAGTGTGATTTACATTGTTCCAATACCATCACCATAAAGAATATTTTAAGAATATATACAATTCTTATCAAAAAGAAGATGGAAATGTGTATGCATGTAAATTAACTTATAGAATATGCAGGCCATTAATTATGTTTCCAAGACCCCTATTGTTGACTTTCATCATGTTTTAATTAAGCTGCTATAGACTAAATTTTCATCACAAAATTATGAGTAGAAATAATACTCATGGAAAGGAAGTTTTAAAAGTGAACTTTTCTTGCATTTTAGTTATATAAATACACTGATATGCAAACATTCTCAAGTTGGTGGAATTACAAGAACAATAGGGAGTAAAGTGGCTTAAGCAAAGTTAGCTAATTTTTGTGAAATTAATGAAAATATTTGTCTTTTAATACCATAATGACCCCTTAAATTAGTTTGGCATCATTGAGTCAAAAAATCATTCAAAAATCTGAACAGACAATACATGCAAATATTTTCTTAGTAATTGAAAAACTGTTCAATACCAGTATCAAAAGTTGAGTAATTCTAGATTTATGATCTTACCTTATTTCATCCACTCTTCGTTGAGCAACTAGCTATGATTTTGGACAAATATGTAGCGAGTAATAGCGAATATAAGTGAAACCTACTAAGTCCAAAAACTGTTTGAGATAAATAAAGTTGAAGTAGAATCACATTTTTTTTACTTAGTTCATTATTGTACTAGATAGAGGTAAAACCTGTTCTTTTAATGCAGTTTAATATGCAATGTTGCTTTTTTGAAGAAAGCAAGCAAAAAATACAGTTTTAGTGGACTATTGATTCAGATGCAAGTTTCTTGTTTATTTATAAAACTTATCAATAATATTCATTTATATCTTAATTGCTATTTTGATAATAGGCTAAAATTTCACATGTGTTGATAGCTGGAGTTATATTTTAATTTTTTAATTCATTTTAAATTTAGTCAATGGCAAAAGTAAAATAATCTGCATGTATTATCTCCTAACATTTATTTGGTAAAAAATTGTACTAAGCTGTTTATATTGTGTATGACTATATTTAAATAATTTAGAAATACATATTGCGTTTTTGAAATAAATTTTTATTTTGCACTCCCTGGACTACAATTCTATTTTAGAATTCCTAATCCTAATAATTTTTGGCTTCTAAATTGCCTTTTTTTTCCAAAAATTATGATAGAATTTGACGTCATTTTGAAAACAAAAATGTAATTTTAAATGTTCCGGTCGTCATCACGAGCCACTTCCATTGACAGATCACCCGTCGACGCTATTGTGCAAAATTGGGCGCAATATGGCTGCTTTCCCCTTTCATGAAAATTAGAGATTTGAATAAGAGCGTTGGAATTAACGTTGGGTGCCGTCTCTGATAGTATACTCTCTGTTTGGTCTCGAGCTACGATTTTGACAAAAATTTCAATTTCAACATTGAAATGCCTACATCCAAGGTTGCCTGATCTCTTCTGGGAAAATACACCATCGGAGGGATAAAATTCGCCCAATTCCGCCAAATAACTCAGTAGGAAAGAAAGATGAGCGGTGATTAAAGTTGACTCACACTGGGGCCGATAATTTCAAAATAGCTGAACGTTCACAAGAAGTTTAAAACTAAATACTATTTTGCACAAAACCTAACTATCAAGTCTAGCCTTACGCTTAAAAAATTGTACAATTTCTTGAAAATGGAGCAAAATGCATTTCTAAAATTTAAAAAAGGGCTGACATATTTTTACAATAGCTGCATATTTATAAGGTATTCAAAACTAAAACACTTGTGCATATGCCATTTCTTTCAGAAACCGTCATTTCAACAATTTGTTGGCAAATGTATTATTGACGATTTATGCAAAGAAAGCATACCGCCCAAAATTGTCTCAGGAAACAACGGATTCCGCCCAATAGAGGGAATCCCGCAAAATGCATTTTCTTTCGGCAAGTCGACGTTTGTTTTTCGCCCAATTGGCTGTATTCCGTCCAATATGGCAACATTCTTTACGTCACCAAAAGAAGTGAACTGTCTCATTCTTTTGAACTATTTCGCCAGAAGGAACGTGTACAGAACCTACTTGTTGCGTCTTTCTCGGTCCTGCCGCAAGATGTCGCATGATCGCAACCGTATCAAGCAGTGCTGCAGATCAAGCGACTCTAGCGGCACGACCGAGAAAGACGCGAAAACCGTGCCATATTCCATCTTGAAGATAATACCCTCATCTTCAAACAAATCTTGAAAGAATAACAGCACAAAAGTAAAGTATAGTTATTTTCTAATTAGGGTGTTTAACATATTAAATATGCGAAGCAACTCCCTGTATTCCAGAGGGCGTTGAGCGAGCGCACATTTGCAGAGTTGCCAGGTGTGTTGCCAGATATTTCCCCACCACTACTACGGAATTGCTCCAAATAATCTCTCCAATAAAACAAAATTCCCCAACTCTGACACGATAATTATTCTCCAAATTATGACAAACGACATGAGCTGTCTCTGGCGATTCTATTTGCCTGATATCTGGCAATGTTGGTTGCGAGCAACCTTCCTTTTGCACAGCGTGACCACTTCAAATTTGAAAGCAATGATTATGAATGCCACTTGCCTAATTTATCACGTACATGCACATCTCTCATGCTTTTATGCGCATCTTTTGAGCTTTTACTTACTTAATTTTCACTAAGTTCAGTGCATTTCCGGCCAGAATAATTTGAAATTCACTAAAATTGCCAGTCTTGTTTGAAACATACAACATTTATATAACTACATTATCTGATGGTATATTTGAATTACAATATTATCTTTTAATATAGAATTTTTATTCAGAATTTGTACTAGTTGTCGAATTCTTTTTAAATCAAAGGTGTAATTGAAGCAGTAATTAACATATCTTCGTAGACCAAAACATTACCCACAGGCAACTTTTTTCAGTTGTTTTGTTTTTAGGAAGTTCATTTGGTTGAAATTTGGCTCAGCATGTGCATTTAAGGGTGGAAGCACCAACCGTGCTGTAATTTTCGTATTTTTATAAATTCTTAAAACAAATTTTTTGAATGTGAAAAAGCTTTTAATTTTTCGCTGATTGTGACTATTTCTCCTGTACTGAAAAATTTTGATCTGCTAAATCTAGCGGGAAATTTGTTAAAACGGCAACACTGGTTATGTTGTGTGACTGTGGTAGACTCGCTTTTCGGTTACATAGATTGATTTATATTGAAGCTTATTTGTTTGTGTATTTCCCATTCCTCATCACTAACAGTCGTCGAATGCTTGGATGTGTGCACCCGCAATAAAACACATCAAACGGAGTCTGCAAGTTGTAAGTACGCCAACATGTTTATTTCTATCACCGATTGTGCTCAACGCTTTTTGCAGAAATCGCCGCTCATGACAATCAATGAAGCATCACTAGACTCAGCTGTTATACAAAAAATTGATTCGTTCATTAATCATTGTATCAGTCTCAATTACGTAAGACTGATTTTACAACTACGTAATTCTGACAATTAGAATCCATTCATGGAGAGCTCTATGTTCCTTGCAAATGTAAAAATAAAATTGGATTGTGACTATATTTCTATTTTAACAGGATGGTTTTAGCTTAATTACTTAATCATGACTTAATTTTTTGAATTTTGAAAAGCTCCCGATTGGAAAACCGCATCCTAACAAAAGATGTGTTAACATTCATTGTGTCAAACGTCAATTCACCCTAGGTTTATAAATCATGCAATAGCCTTTGTTTCAACAATAGCCTTGTTATGTCTCTCTGCCAGATGAGGTTTCGTCAATTTAGAACATTTCAAAATAATATTGGAGAAAATCTAAAAGAATAATATTCAAGGATCATTTCAAAAATCTTCAATAATATTTTCAAAATTAATTCGAAGCATGTGCAAATTGCAAGTGCAGAATATGTTAATAAAAGAAATAATGAACGAATTTTTGAAATATTAAAACTATTGTAAAATAGGATTTATTTCTGATTTGCGCGAGAGATTTTGCAGGCTACACTAAAAAAACACGAAGAAAGTGTTTGTCATCTAAGATGTATGTATGATATGTATATGAATTACCATATGAATAAATTTTGAAGATTCCGACGAAATATCCTTTTAAAGCATTGGGAACCCTTGGACCTAGGATAATTTGGGAGCCCAAGTTCTTACTTCGCACCGATCCCCCCCCCCAATTTCTATGCTGAAGTACAGTATAAAGAAAATCCAATACATTTACATTGTATTTTGTATTTTTTTTAATATTTTGGAAGTATTTCTTAGTGATTCAATTTAACATTATTAAAACAAAAAATTAAACATGTTTAATTGCATTAAAAATACTACAAATTAAATAGCTTTAATTTTTTATTGAATGTACAATATTCAAAATAATTGTCCATGACGTGTTATAATCACATACTAACTTAATAAAACAGTTTGTTTACATCTTAGAATACTACTTTTCCGCCCTTTGCATGAGGGGAATTCATCGATTATTTTATCGAAATTTATAGAATTCAAATCGTAGTATTCGATATTTATTATCGCTAAAGAATTTTATTTTTTTCTGACTCATGGTGCTTCTGAAATAATTTTTTTTATCGGTTTCAGTTTTGAAAATTAACGTATGCCAGAGCAGTTAGTTGACATTAAAGAGATAGGAAAAAATTCTGGAAGAAAATTCTACATTTGAAAAAAAAATAATCAAAAAGTTGATGAGATTTAAGCTTCATATATAAGTCATTAATACCATATTTTCATTAAAATATTTCCTAACTGATGAATACTGTTTCAATTGTTTGCAGTCAATTTCCGATCTTTATTTATATCGCAAAAATTAAATTTTGCGAATTTTTTCTCTCTCGAAGTTGTTCGATTCATGAATTGTCAATTTAATATCAAACCAAATCGATCATTTATTTCCCTACACTTTTAGCCGATCATCTTACTGAATAATTAAAGACTCTACAACAGCAATGTGTGCTACTTTACAATTTATCCTTTCCCGAAAGAGATACATATTCTGCGTTACCATCAAAATAGTTATTCGCGAACTTCTCATAGGCTTACGTTTTGAAGTGTCTTTGAATTTAATTTAGGGGAAATTTTAATTTTGCAGCGGTCTCGAATTGCTTGCTTCTTTTCGTCGACACAATGTCTTATTTCTTTTCCTCTACGAATCAATGAGTCGGGCAGCGCTGTTACAACGTCGAAAGTCTGATCAGCTGATTATATATATATATATATATATATATATATATATATATATATATATATATATATATATATATGAAGAAATCGTAACAAAATATCACATCAAAATTCTGTTAAAATTATGACTTTAATCGAATACATTTTATTAGTAAGCAAACTTTTCGCTTCTAGTTTTGTATCTGTGGTTTCTGTCGAGCTATTAGCTAGGGTTGCAGAGCTTCAGCAATCTCGGAGAGTATTTATTTATTTAGTCAAAAACTGTGTGTGACTGTATGAGGGGGAGAAAAGCATCTGCGCACGCTTTCTTGAGTTTCAGAATCCCTTCCAACAATTTAACTATTAATATTTGAAAGATGAAAATAATAATAATAATAATAATAATAATAATAATAATAATAATAATAATAATCAATAATATCGAGATCGCTAAGGCAGTAGTATCGTAACAATATCGTGCCGAAGGGTCGCAGATTCGAGTCCCGCCTGGGGTATGGTTGATTTTGTGTTCGTCATATCGTTTCATCTTCTACATTAACTCCAATAGTGGTCGCTAATGACCTAATGTTGTTTTTTTTAATATATTTATTTCCTGTTCAATTTTACAAATTTTTCAGGATGATGAATAAATGTATACATAACATTTTTGGAGATGCCAGAAATTAATATCATAATTAAAGATAATTATGATTTTATTTTAATAGTACTTACTAATTAAAATTTGATTTTAAACACTATTCATTAATTATTGTAATAAATTTAGAGTTTTAAGAGAAGGTGTTATTGAGCAATAAATTAGACAAATATTTATGGGAGGTGAAAAATATCTGTGGGGAAGCGGGAACGAATTCGTTTAAAGTGATAATTTTTTCCCAGATCGAAATGTTGATGAACAGGATAATCTTTTAAAGAGTTGAAGAATTTGGAAGATTGGTTAGTGATGAATGTTTTAATTTGTTCTATTTGTAATTCTTTGTGTATTTGTTTATTGGAGATGAACCATTCAGCCTTTAGAATTCTCCGTAAAAATTTATTTTGTATAGTTTGTATTTTCTTCATGTTTGACGCAGATGCATTACATCAAATTGGGCATGCATATGTAAGTGATGGTCTTATTATTGCCTTGAATATTGATATACCACAATCTATTTGTAATTTTGAAAATTTATTAGTTAATGGGTATAATTTTGATATTTTTTGGTAAGTTTTATTTGCAATATTTTGAATATTTTTGTATATTATTATTTTGGACTGGGGGGATTAGTAGATCTGCAAAGCGTACAAATTTTTGTTTGTGTTTTAGATGGATTAATTTATTTATTTATTTATTTTACGTCAGAAAAACAGTTAAAAACTGCGTATGACGTGCTATGGGGAAAAGTGAATTGTGTGCACATTTTCAAAATTCTGTGATCCCTACACTATATACTACTATCTTACTACCTTATATACTACTTAAATTTTGAATTTTGAAAGGGAGAAAAAAAACAACAAAAACTCCCATGTAATAAAATCTATTTTCATGGATAAATAAGCAATAAATTCAAAATTTATTGCTTATTTATCCGTAAAAATAGATTTTACTACATGCGAGTTTTTGTTGTTTTTTTTTCTCCCTTTCAAAATTCAAAATTTAAGTAGTATATAAGGTAGTAAGATAGTAGTATATAGTGTAGGGATCACAGAATTTGAAATGTGCACAATTCACTTTTCCCATAGCACGTCATACGCAGTTTTAACTTTTTTGACGTAAAATAAATAAATAAATACCTATAGGTGTCATATGTCATTACCTATAGGTGTCATATGTCACGTCTCGTCGCAGAGGACCACCAGGTAGTGTCTCCGCGTGCGCACCTCTTACATCACGCGCCCCTGCGGCACTACCCAGCGCCCAGAATTGGGAAGGAATTGGGATAGGGGTGGTGTTTAGGACTCTTCACAGGAGTTGGACTAGCCCTTGTGCAGCAGCTAAACTCGTTTCGTTGGAACGAATTTCTCATGAGATTGTCCGGGAATCGAACCCGGACCCCCTTGGTTACACCAGGTATGAAGTTGAGCGACTTTGCTCTCTGACACGAGATGACCTAATTACCAATTTCTTTGTTCGTTTTCTCCACTGACTTGATGGTTGTTGCCAATAACGCAAGACTGATTTTATGAATGACAAACTACCGTCAATTGCTTGTTCAGAGCAATTAAAAGACTGTCCTGAGAAGTTTTTCTTGACGCAGCTCCTCCACTGTCAATATTCTGCACTATTTGCTTCACTACCTTCAAATTTTCGCTATATTATACACACGCGTTTAACCCCGTGGGCCAGCGTGTTATGATAGGTTATGGAGGTAAAACAATAACCAGGTTTAGCTTTGAAAGTGTGACTTTCCTTACACTTCGCTTCAAGTCCGTCTACAGTGGGGTAAAGAGCCAGCAGTTCTTCCCGCAATCTATGCAGTCCATGGGGAAGGCACGTAACATTGATCACTTTAGAGCGCCTTCAATGAGTTAGCTGCTCGTACCGCATCTATTAATTAATATAATGTAAAATGGAGTAGCATCAGATAAAAATAAAAGTACATCGTCTTATTTCATGCCCTCAGGTTCAGAAGAAACATATCACTGTCAAACAGCTTTGATATGGTGTAGTAATTGGTATTTCCTAGCACTCCGGTAGTCAATAATTTCACCTGGTCTATGCTCTTCTTAAGTTCATTGGCATATATATATATATATATATATATATATATATATATATATATATATATATATATTGATACAGCATCGAGACTTACCCTTACGACGTTTTGTTCATTTAACACAATTTTTACGTATCATAATTAGAAATAAATTTAAAACAAAATCAGTCTTCAAAGATAGTCCGGAAAGCCAGCTGTGTTTCAATTTTTCTCTCCGCTACGATCGCAGTTCGCTCTCCTAGTTCAATTCTGGGCCAGAATGGCCAAGTCAATATTTTCATTCTGGTTCAAACAGAACGAAATAACGCCATTTGAGCTCTTTTGTTGCAGTAATGGTTTTTAAAATTACATCGCCGCTTGTGAAACTAGATCTGTGATTAGTTTTATGAATGCGAATAACGTTAAACCTATTTAGATTCATCGACAAACCCGCCAGATTTACAGAGAAAATGCAATGAGTGACTCAAAGGGGTGAAGATTAAGGGAGGAAGTGGTCAAGTGCATGACGAAGGATGAGTTGACGTCCATCTGTGGTTTCTGATGTACTGTTTAGTGAATTCGAAGGAATGATTAAGAGAAACCGTAGATTTACTATTAATGGTTTACGAGTAATTACGCTCCTTCTCTTGAATTTCCACAAAGGAGACTCCCGGGTAAAAAGGTAATAAGTTCCTCTAAACCAAATGACATATGAGTTGTTACACTATAACTCTAACATAAAGATAATATTTTTGAAAGATTTCTTAGTCCCCGTTTCACTAGCCACACCCCTTTTCAGCCAAACACGTGTCAACAAGCAAAGTCGTGTCTACTGATTTCACTCCAGGGCCTCTGACCGGGAGGTCCCAGATACCAGTCCCAGGTACCAGTCCCCATGATGCCAGGATTTGCCACACTAGCTAGATAGATAGGTCGAGTTCAGTCGTTGTCTGGAAGAGAAGTCTAGCGGCCAGCTGGTCGGTAGTTGTCCGTGGTAGTTGGTGGTAGTTGTCCGATAAATCCCAGGAGAATAACAGAGCAGTACGAGGTCATCGGACCGCGCGGAATCTTTCCTTCCTTTTCTTTGTCCTATCCTCACCTCTTATTTACACCAACATGCACTAAACGACCACTCATGGCGGGAACCGGTCGGGAGCTTAGAACTTGTCCTGATTGAAACGGTATCCCGCTGGTGAGAGATATATGGTTGGGGAAAACCTCGCTAGCCAACCGTAGGTCGGAATCAGTTCTCGCCAGACAGCGCGGGAAGATAACCGCCATCTCCTGAAGAAACAACATTCACTACACATTGGGACTAATTACGTTAGCAGTTAACGCGACCGGAAACACTTATCATTCAAACCAAATTAATCAATGTATTTTGAGTTCAAATACTTAGTTGCCGAGCAGAGTGTTGCCACTGTGACATGAAAGTAGAAGCTAGACCGAACCAGGTCCCGGAACAGCGCATGAATTGCCGGATTTCAGGCAAAGTAAAAACCATTGTCGACGCCAACCATACTGCGTAAGATTCACAAGAACCACATCATTGGTTGCAGGGTAAAGATGTACGAACGAAATGTGCGAAACAGCGCTTCCAGAAATCTGAAAACCAATCACAATGACCGTTCCTACTAAAATCATTTATTTTCCGACGTAATATGCGACACGCCTCATCCCCACCGTCACCAAAACCACGCTTTCCTAAATACCTCTAACATTCCAAAAGAAACGCATTTACCTTCAACAAGTTTTCCAGCAGCATCACACGCCATTCCTACTCTCTAACAGTCCCCACCATACATGTACCCACGCGCCAAATATGAAGAACACAATGATCCTGGCATTCGAAACATATGCGCAATCTCTGAAAACTTCCCCTCCCTAGCAACCTACTGTTCCCACAACCCCTCACATTCAAGCTCTCTTAACTCCAATTATATCCAGTTTGCAAAACACCTTTGAGCAACTATTAACTAATACTGTGAACCAAATAACGTTCTCTCCTCCAAGTGTACAGCAACACCATGTTATCACACTCCCGATTATTCTTAAATTTCTTCAAAAAGAAAGTTACAATTAAAAATCATATTTCCCTATTCATTCCTCTATTGCGTTAATCGTAAATATAAAGTTGTACGATAAATGTTTATGTTTTTATTTTGTTATTCGAAATATCACTTGCAAAGCCGTAAAGTTGATCCGTGAATAAAAATAAATTAAAAAGGAATACTTTGAAGAACGAGAGAAACAGAAAGAGATTTCACAGAATTTAATGGATAAAATAAAGTACAATTGGGTTATCAAGGAAACTGGCGGGCAATTGCTACTAAAATTCTTCGAAAAGAACCGTTTGGTTTTTTGTCAACCAAACATCTCACAAAGTTTTAGATTCAAGCTAGTTAGCATTTCTTATACTTTCATTTTTTAATAAACTATTTATGCACAATTGGTCTATATGTATGAACATTTCAAGAATGATTGCAAAAGTTGATGCAACAAGAGGAAGTATTGACCTGTGACGAACTTCTTTTTTATATACGTTATGGTAATAATGGTTTGAGTACTTATTATTGGTTAATTACAGTATTCGCATATTCTTTCAGCTTTATTTGACGTTTCTTAGTACTGAATTTACATAACTGTGAGTCTGTGACTTGGGATCTTGGAAATGCTGTCGTTTTAATCTTCTGACATCTTCACTATTGTTTAGAATGTTTATAGCAAGATAATTTGAGTGGATTTTTTTAGTACTTTTCATGTATTCTTCAGCATTATGTAGTGGTGGAAAAGTTTTCACATTGGCCTAGATTTTGTGATGCTCTCTCTCGTATTGTGACTAAACAATAGGTACAATTTTCGTTAACTTGAAATATTAAATCCCGCCTCCAAATAAATGGAGGAAATGTCAAAATCAGGAAGGTCAGTTTTCGGTCTTACCAAGATTTCTCTCGAATTTTCAAATACAACTGTTTGTGAGATTTCACGTTCTGAATACAAAATTCGACAGCAATTATTATGTTGAACATGATACAGATTTTTTTCTGTTTACAACTATAGAATGTTTGCAGTTACGAATTAATACAAATACAAACTTGTGTTGCTAATTAATCATCACTGCTTAATGCCATTTACTTCTTGGTTGTTGTGCGTCAATTAACATTGAATATTGTTAGGAATAAACAATTTTTCCGGGGCTTGAAAATGAAAATCAAAAGGTTGCAATACGGCTTTTGATATTTTCTATCTACTTGCAGAAAAAGAAAATTGTACAAATCTCGGTTTGCGCGAAAATACTGAAAATTAATTTAATATATATAATTAGTAATTGATTAATGCTGGTAAAGATTAGAATAACAATAATAAAAAGTTGGAGGAGGATTAAGAAGCGACATAACGATAATTTATTTGCAGTGTCGTCCATTGATGAGGAAGGCACGAGTAGGCGATTTTTACTTCATGACATCTACTTCGAAGAAAGAGAAAGTATCTGGCAATGATGTAAGATAAAGTGTACTAGATAATGCCTTATTTTACGTGACGAGACTCGGGCCATCATGCCCGCTTTCCGTCTGACCACGCAAATTTCGCTACGCACCTTTCACCATCTAGCGGAGAAAGGAGTTATTACTCAGGCGACGAAACAGGCGAAGTTGAATTTAGCTCAGAGGTTTATTTTAGCTTGAGGACCTTTTACATACAGTAAATCATATTAATTAAGAAGAAATAAATTTGAAAAAAGGTTATTATCAACCCCAGATTCCTCTTTCTCATGACCTAATACATGTTCTGGGTACTGTTTCTTACATCTTCGTCGAATTTCCTTCGCCTCTATCAAAGTTTGAATACATATATCTTGAATGTTTTTTATTCTCTAGCGAATAAAAATGATTCCACATCTTGTTTATTACTTTTTAATTAATGTATGAAGAACATTTAACATCGCATTTACATGAAATGTCTTCCGGCTGTTTTTAGATATACTTTCAGTGTACGAAACATTTGCTTTTCCTTTCACCCTGGCATTGCGCGTCTCCTTTTCTGTACAAGTTCATAGTCAGAACTAGTCATGTTCTTACGAAAAAACACTTTTTCTTGCTCACTAATCACAGCAAAATCAAATCACATGCAAAAGAAACTTCAAAGCGCAACAGATGCTACTGACGACCTGAGTACAAACTCACTACTTTTAGAAGCGCTGATAGAGATCACAGCGACCCTTCCTGTGCTTTTCTTAGAAAATCTCTTCTCCCGAACGTGTAACTTTAACGACCCCTGAGGTGGTGCTGATAACCCTTCAAGTAGCTTGGATTACATGTGACAACCTGATTGTCGTGGTTCTCCACATGCGACCACTGCAGGGTTAAAAGTAAAATTTCTTTGGGTTTAGAGCAGAAACACGTCAAACGACGTCGCTTGACGGGTTTTTGTTCTAAACACGATTTTTTCGGGTCTTTCAAGCTACATTGCAAGAGTTGCAAGTAGCTGCTTTTTGTACTCGTTGAGATTGAGACTAGAGAGATTGTTGAGAGTTGGTCCTGATAGGGCAACAGGGGGAATTCCTTAAAAAGGCCTCGCAGGATGGTCCAGGTCAGCCAACTGGATGTAGACAAAGGGACACGGCAGAGGAAGCAGTCTGATGTTTCATTGTCTCGATAGAGAGACTTCCAGGTTCCATTCTACGAATGGAAACATTTCTCAGTAAACACGACGTGCTTTCAGATTGACAACATGGATTTAGAAAATCAAAATCAATGGAAGCAGCCGTATTTTCTTTTCTTAAAGATTCACCTCATCATTGGATCAAATTCAAATTACTTCATTTGAATCTGGATTACTTTATTAGTTATGTTCGTACCTTAAAAAACGATCTCAGAGAGCGGAAATACCGTACTGGATTGATGGAACATTACGTACGGACCTTTCCGACTCTTTGCCCATTGAACGTGGAGTTCTTCAAGGATCGATTTTAGGCCCTATTCTGTTCCTACTTTACGTAAACGATATGCCCTCGACGATTCGAAACGGAAGAACGGTTCTCTTTGCGGATGATACGAACATCCTTTGCAATAAAGAAACCGTAAATAGTACAATATCAGATGTTTCAAATTGGTTCCGAAATAACAAATTAATAGTAAACGAAAAGAAAACGGTTTTAATGCAGTTTTCCATTTCAAATAAACCATTCGTGCTCATTGAAAATGAACGGTGTACCATTAACTGATGTTAAGGCAACAAAATTTTTAGGTTCTCAATCAGTCAAACCTTAAATGGAACGTCCATTTAAATGCATTGAACACAAAATTAAGTTCATTATGCTACGCATTCAGAATTCTTGCAAATTCAGTCAGCCTTCATACTGCTCGTTGTGTATACTTCGCGAATGTTCATTCCCGCCTGAGATATGGCATAATATTCTGGGGAAATACATCTTATAGCTCCCAGACTTTTAGATTACAAAAACGAATTTTACGAATAATAACAAAATCCCACCCACGTGATTCTTTTAAGCCTCTCTTCATTAATCTAGGAATTTTACCATTACTTTGTCTGTTGATTTACGAATCAGTGGCTTTTGCCAAAAATGACTTTCTTAAGGGCGGGAATATATTTTCAGAAAATGCCGAAGTCTATTACTATAACACTCGACGTAGAAATCATGTTCATCAGGTGACAGTATCGACAGCTCATTACAAAAAATTCACATACAATACATGTACATTATTTTACAACACTTTGCCAGATGACATTAAACGATTCAATTCGATAGAAAAGTTTAAATCCAAAGTGAAAGTTTCTGCTGCATAACTGTTTCTACGCAATTAGAGACTTACTGAGCATCACAAGGAAGTAAATTAATTTTAACAATGATACTTAATGCATTATTTACCATTTGGATTGTATAAATGTGTATAAACAAGCTGTAACAAGTTTTGTACTGCAGCCTCCGGGTCAATGACCTCCATCTCGATCAGTTTTCCTGATCCAGTGAGCAAATGCTGAGATGGCCCCTTGGTTTGCTTCTGGACATAAGTGTAACTTAATTATCTGTGCACGTTTACTAGAATTGATTGGGAAATATAGTTATTCAAATTATCGTTTCCATGTTGTTGTGGCAGGATGTATTACTCCTTGACGAAGGACATCATGAATAAGAGCCCAACATTTATTGCTTATTTATCCTTGAAAATAGATTTTATTACATGAGAGCTTTTTTTTAATTCAAAATTCATGTAGTATATGACTTAGTGTAGGGATCACAGAATTTTGAAAATGTGCACAGAATTCACTTCTCCCCCTAGCACGTCATTCGCAGTTTCAACTGTTTTTTGACGTAAAATAAATAAATAAGTTAACATGTTCAACAGTTGTTTGCACAGCCTAAGTAAACAAGGCTACAGTTGGGCCTGGCAGTAGGCCAAAAATGCACCACCCATCACGGAGTCACGAAGCAGGAGACGCCTGGGGAGCGCCAGGGCGTGCCTGGAGCTAGTGCTGGTCTTGGCAGCTTGGGAGCTTGGTGTTGGTGTGCCGATAGGCGGGCTACTACTGGGTTACCCGAACAAGATTAGATTTAGAACAAGAGCCTGCTCCCGAAACCACGACTCTCGTCCTATCAGCAAGGCTACGTAACAAGTCAGATGTTATGAACGATGATGTGGTGCGGTGCTAATAAAGTTTGACTAAACTACGGAAGGAATCTAAAGAACCATTCACTACCGATCTACATCGACTAGTTACAGACATATCCCAGCTTACGTCATAAAACAGTGCAGAACATCATGATGAACATAGATCAATATGGACGAACAGAAGGGTAAAATCATTGATATTAGGAAGAATTAAGTACAGAATTGGGCATGGTAGAAAACATGGACATTGGGATACGAATGAATAAGATAAAGCTCGTATTGAAAAGAATTTTCACATTGCAGGAAAAGAGAGGAAGACGTCTTTGATTACAACCATATGAAGTACGTAGGAATCTGTTGAACCCCAACACTTGTCAAAAATCATCGTAAACCAGATACAAAAATAATGTTCAGCAACGTCAACTGTATCATAACAAATCAGTTAACAAAATGAAAATTTACAAGAGGACCTATGTCTTGATGCACTTGGAAGCAATCAGTTCTCTTTCTAAACGGATAACACGTCAGCAATAGAAAGTCAGTAAGGAAGGAAAGACCCAACACTCCACCATGAGATACACAACAAACACTCTACTCCCTGATTGACCAGACCAATAGAAATATTGGTATACTGCCCAAATAAGAATAAAACCTAATGCTTCTTCTAAAGTAAGGAGAACTGGTGCAATGATCTTGGAAGGCCCGAAGAAATAGGGGAACACAACTAGACGCGGCACTGGATAGTAAAAAGGCTTTCTGCACTTGCCAGGAGTTTAAACCATACCAAAAAGTGTGGCACGTCACAGAGACAATACCCAGTTGAGAAACAACCATAAGACTATCTGAAAGCTAAGAATTACAACATCCATTGGGGAATCAGACTATCACACCCAAAGCTGAGAATACCAGCAGATTCTGGCAAAATATGTGGAGTGAGTCTGGCGACCACAAAAAAGAAAAATGGCAAAGGAATGAAAACCAGCAGGTCTTGATTAAAAATCATGTTGAACGGGAAAATGAAAGAAGAGGTGAAAACAGATCTGGCAAGAATATTGAACGGGAAGGAATCAGGGCCCAATGACTCGCAAAATTTCTGGCTAAAGAAATTCACCGGAATCCATAAATACCTTAACATCTGCTACATTGGAATGTTGGTGAGTCAGGTGTCAATGCCTCCGTTCTTGACAGACGGGATCACCTATCACTCCCCAAAAAGAACACAGTTCATTGAGCAAGTTAACATTCCATAACTGTCTCCCAACACTGAACAAGCTGCTCACATCCATAAATAGAAAAATATACGAACATGTAGACAACAACAAAATGATGGAAGAAGAACTAAAGGGATTCCGTAAGGGTATGCCAGTTCTTACTGCATGGAGCTTTTGACAGTGTCCCACGCGCCTAGCTGAGTTAAGTGTTGGAAACCCATGGGGTTGAGAAACATGTGCAGGGGGGTTCCTAAGATATGCAATGGATCACTGCAGTACTAACCTAAAAATGAGCTATGGCAAAAAAGACGTTCAAGTTGGGAATGTTAAAATCTAGAGAGGTATCTTTCAAAGTGATGCCAGTCCTTTGTGGTCCTCAGGAACACTTGTAAGTGAAATTTTTATAAGGATGACTTAAATTTGTACGCTGAAAACAAGAATCATCTTTATAGCCTACACTGCGTGGAAAAATTCAACAATGATGTGCACAAGAAATTCGCCCTCGACAAGATGGGATTACCTGTGTGAGTAAAAAATAAAGGATGGAACCTCCTCGATATAGAGGGTGGCAATCGCCGTCGACAATGTCGGCAAAGACCTCGAATGCAAGAGAAGATGTGTCGAGCCCCCTTCTCAAAAGCTTCCGAGCGTTCACCGGACTTTGGAATTATGATTCACTCCGACATATGTGGACCAATGCGCATGATGTCAAGAGAGTTCTTTTTACACGATCAAAGATGACCATTCACGTTGGTGCGAAGGGAGTTTCTTGAAAAAGAAAAATAAAGCGATCAAAGAATTTGACGGTTACAGAGCTGTCATGAACAGGGGAAGAAGGAAAAGTGTCTCCAGTCGGGGAATGGGCTGGAGTACAAAAACCAAGAGTTGTTTGAAAAGGCACGGCTTTGACGCTACCGTGCAAATGGCACACTCGAAAGAAGAAATGAGACGTTGATGAAGGTGCTGGTTGTTCCCCTCGGGTCTGCCTTCTTCCCTGCGTAGTTCACTCGCAAACGATGCGTTTCACGGAAGCTGAACGGGAAAACCTATGCACTTATGACCCCGGGAACTCTGGTTCCGGAAGGCACCGGACGTAACTTCAAGCGCTTTGGTAGTGAATTTATTTATTTATTTATTTTACGTCAAAAAACAGTTAAAAACTGCGTATGACGTGCTATGGGTAAAAGTGAATTGTGTGCACATTTTCAAAATTCTGTGATCCCTACACTAAGTCATATACTACTTAAATTTTGAATTTTGAAAGGGAGAAAAAAAACAAAAACTCCCATGTAGTAAAATCTATTTTCAAGGATAAACAAGCAATAAATTTTGAATTTTGAAATGAATTTTCATGGACAGATAGCCTGGAAGAAGTAAACTCGAACTAGAGTTCCAAACATGTTTCTTTGTGTCCTACAGTACAGAAATAAACGGGTTCAGAATCACGACTCTCAATTTAAACATTACATTATTCATAAAAGAATTCTGAACAATTAGACAAATTAAATAGAATAAAATAATTTCTTCGTGATGACTTTCCATAATAAGAAAACAGAACATACATAAAACAAGTAGTTTACGTCATGATGAAGAATGAATGATTCAATAAAAGAAAAAAATAATAAAAGGTTAACAGAATCAAAGATAACTGAAACATTAATTGATATTAAAAATATAATTTATAATCATTATCTTCGGGATGAGTTTTTTTGACAATATTCTTAAAAATTTTGGAAGATATATTTTGTTGAAACCCAAAACTTGTTATTCACACATTGCATTCCGCAATGAGCAAAAATGTGTTATTTTCATTAATTTTATTTTAGATTTTAAAAAGCAATACAAGCTCCAACATTTTCAAGAGAATGGTGTATGCTACTGTTTCTTCCTTACACCTGCTAAATAAGTTCCGTAACAATAAGATCAATATAATTTTTATTTGCAAAATGTTCAGTTTCTGCCATTACTATCAAACTTCTGTGTTTATTCATTTGTAGACTCCTAACAAATAACATTGTCTGTGATGCTGCCTTCTTTCAGTTTAGCAATTTGTAGCATTTAACATTTGAAGTCATTAGCAAGATGTAAATATTCACTTTCTTTCAATTTGCCTCTTAACACAGTTAATACATTTAAAAGTTGTCGAAGTACATTTATCAAATAAATGTCTGTTTTGGGAAAGAATTCCGGACAACTCGTCAGCTACAACGCATTCAAAAATGTATATCCATATTTCAAGCATTGTTTGCATCGTAAAGGAATGCTATTTTCATCAATATTTATGCCGGTATTATTAACGTAAATTTTATTTTTACCATTGAATAATTTTCTAAACTTAGTGCTAATGGATTTTAACTCTTAAATGAAATCGAAATAAAAGTTTGACATTTGACAAAATTAATATTTTGAAACGAATTTTGTGACGGTCGCCCGCGTGCCTTTGAAAGGGCCGCCGCATGAGCACAGCGGCGAGACGACGGCGCCTCCAGGCGCTACGGACGGATGACGTCACCCTCCGGTCGGCGCGCCATCGCCCGCACGGCCCGGCTACTCGGCGCGCCTTTAGCCCGGAGGGGGTCCTCTCCGGAAGCCACAGGCAGTGGAAGAATTGGCGTGACCGCGCAACTAGACTGCGGACTTTTCTTCTCAACTCTGGCTCGTTTCCTTACATCTTTTGGTTATTGGCTTGCTTTTGCTACTTCTCCTGGTTATCCATTTAACTGTTATCCACTTGACCGTGGTATATTCTGGTTTAAAGTGTGTCGAATAAAAAAAATAATTATGAACTCGGTTTCCTTTGTTTGGTCATAACAGATTTGAAATTCCTTGCATGTGTATTTTCTAATGTTTCTTTTTCGAACTAGTTACGAACAATTTTGTAAATTATAATTTTGGGTTGGTATGTAGGTCTTGGAAGTATACGAAGTACTAGAAGAGAGTTGAATAAGTTTACGAAATCTTTCAATTTCTTCATTAAGAGCAGTTTCAATTAATGAATTCCCATTCTTTAAATTTCTGATTAGATTCATTTGATTATTAAATTGACTGATCTCATCATGAGAACTTAATAATGTATTTAATGCGTTGTGCATTTTAACAGCATTTGCTTTGCCAGAAATGGAAGTTAAAAACCATGTAGTTTTATATTGGAGAGTTTAATTTCCTTGTCAATATTTTGCGAATTATATATCCTAGAATAAGTTGAAGAATATTAATAGGAAATGAGAATTTTGGAACCGTGGGATAAGGAAATTCTTGCCTTGTCAATATTTTGCGAATTATATATCCTAGAATAAGTTGAAGAATATTAATAGGAAATGAGAATTTTGGAACCGTGGGATAAGGAAATTCTTGCTTTGTATCACAAACTTTCATAAGTAATGTCTATTTTTTTTAGTGATGGGTCGATACCTGAATTTCTCGATACTCGATAACGTTACATCTGAGAGCTTCGATACCATACTACATTAAGGACTCAGCAGCAAAGTGGTTCAATCAGAATTGGACATATAGTGTTCATCATACATGCATGCATATACTATTTTAATATTTAAAAACTATTGAGATGAATATACATTTTTTTTAAAGATTCTTAAGGAAAACTTACATTCTAAAACTTTCTGGTTTCATTCTATTTCCTTATTGTTGTCACATATCAATCCAGCTGTACTGAAAAGTCTCTCCGACAACACTATTGCTGTTGGAATGCGCTGGTATAGAACAGCACTTTTTCTTAAATTGGAGTGAGTCGCTTTGTTTTTCCACTAAGATAGTACATTTGCATCAGGAGGAAGCAAGTTCGCACATTTAATTCATCCGTTTGTGGTGTGGTTTCGTATACACAGCATGATATTTCGTGGTTACTCATCAGAATATTCCAATAAAGAGACCACATGTCAATGCATTTTCGGGGGTTAAGTAGTTCAGACTGTCTATAAAATAAATGAAATGAATTAAAATTTTGAACAATAAATGCTTGTCTAAGTAGAAATTTCTAATGTAGATGCTGAAAATGAGTTATTCTGAATTATATACTGTGACGTAACCCAATTTCAGATTTGGAAATAAACACAGTTATTTTGTAATAACTTCTCCGCAGTGTGTGTGTGTTGCAACCGGGTGCGCCTCCCGTAGGCAGTGAAAGGGTCAATTAGTTCCGCGCAGCTGCAAACGCGACTTCTTGGCGTCGCCTCGGACGAGCGAGGGGCGCAATGTTTGTTACACGCGCCTTGGGATCTCCCCAGGGGACCATCGACCACGCTGCTCGGAGGAATTTCAGAAGACCGCCAGGTTTGTTTATAGGAAGTGTGCGAGAAAGAGCGCTTTCGGCTGTCTCTGGAAAATTCCATCAAAATTACCTAAGAAACGGGTAATCTGATTGGTGTGAAATCATGTACGGCGTAGTAACTTTCTCCCAGTAACGTCACGCCTTCTAAAATTTCAGCAGAAAGTTCTAGAACATTCGTAGAAATTGGGGAGGGGGAAGAAGTGTGTGGGCGCCGTGAAGCGCGGGGGAGAATCGGAACCGGAGGCGCAGGTCGTGCAGGCAGAAGCGTTCAGGCGCCGGACGGAAGGGCCGCACAGAGCCGTGGAGGCAGAAGAGTGTGGGCGCTAGGGTAGCCGATAAAGCCAGAGGTGTATTAACACACCGAGTGTTAGGTAGATGAAAAGGAACTTTATTCAATTTTGTTATTCTTTTTTATTTCTGCTCGTTTACGCTCGCGCTAAGTGTCGCAAGTTACGCGACTACGATTATTAGTGAAGTCGGTGATAATTCTCCCGACGAGTATCGTGTTTTATTCTAACGTTCGGACTTATAAACTGTCGTCAGCGATAACGTCGTCACCGCTGCCGCAGACGTCACAGCTAATGTCGCTGTTGGGTTTGCTCTCCTGAATGGGAAGCAGGCTACGAGAAGAAACCCTTCTCCGTCATCCAAGGGACGTGCTGTCCAGAAGAAAAGGAGCCCAGCTGTTTTGCTTGTTTGGAGGCCGTTCACCCCAGCGAGTTCCTCTGCCGCACATGGTGATTTTAGTTATTTGTCGAACTCCGACAAACAAAACGAACATTTATCACGCCCTTCAGGCTTACCTGGACTATATTCAATATTCAGAAGATGCCGGCCGCGCATTGGCCCTTTTCTTGTAATTTTGTGAGCACATCTCTGTTTAATTTTTCCTTTATTTGTTCCAAGCAATCATAATATTTAATTGTATTAGTTTTAATACTGCATGATAAAAAAGCAAGGGTTTCAAATTGAGCTCAGATAATTATAACAAATTATTTCTACTAATTTTTCAATTTTTTAAAATTTCTCCTTAAATTTAATTTTTTCTTTAAATTTTCTTTCAATTGACCTCTATCACGTAGCCACGTCCGTCCACCCTCTAAATTTCAGGCTCTACTCGCCTCCCGAGCTAGCCGGCAACACGAGCCCAGGTAGGTGCGACCAATTGTCGAGATACAATACAGGGACTTTAATATTTTTTAAACTACTATAACATCGGAGAATTGAAGTCGTGATTAAAGGGTTGTTATTTTCTTGGGGGCATGATGTATCTAGGTTCAAGATATTTAATTCCTTGAATCCATTGTTTTCAATAATAATATCAGTTGATTATCTTCGACTATCATGTAACCAAATTTTCTTGCTATTGAATCTTGACGGGACTTTGCCATGTGTCATTAACTTCTACCACTTCTCTTGTACGATCTGCGACGTTTTCAACGTTCGTTGCAACATTAGTTGGCTTGGCCTTCTGGTGTTCGATGGAGCTGAATGCTACCCAGTGTATTGATGTGACATGCTTTTTAAATTACTAGCATTGTGTGATTTTTCCGCCAGGCGAAAGTGCTTTTTTTACATGTTCTACAATTGGCACGATTGTCATCTTTTGAGCCCTCTTGAAAATAATTCCACACTTCACTCATTTTCTATATGGAATGCACTAATCTAGTAGTCTTTTGGTCACTTTAAAATGCAGAACTGAACTCACGATCTCCGTCAGTTTCCTGCACGGTGGGCTGAGGAGGGGAGCATCCCGAAAAAAAAAAAACGCTGTCATCAAGCATTGGTTATCATGCCTGTCGTCACTAGATTGCCGGGTGCTCACAAAGTAGGGTTTCCTAAAGCTAACGTGGTGACGAATTGGGTGCTATCTCAAGAGACGGTGACGTCTGAGAGCGATAAAGAGCGGGGCAAGGCTCTCTCACGGCAACATTGCAGCGTTGGTTAATTGCAATGACTGTACGTGAATCCGAACAGACGGACACTACCTTGTTGCTAACAGAAGAAAAATAAGAGAGAGAGAGAGAGATGTAAAGACAATTATTTTGTAAAATCAGAAGAGATGGGGAATGGCATACAAATTGAAAGTATCGAGTCATTTTCTGAAAGTATCGATTGCTATCGATACCACCCGAGTATTGCGGTATCAAAAGTATCGAGGACCCATCCCTAATTTTTTTTATTTAGTAATATCACGTTGTCTTGACAGAAGATTAATTAGGTTGAAGTATTTTCTGAATAATTTCAGAAATATTTGGTTGAATATGATCTAATTTATGAGCAATTATTATTTGCATATTATGACCGCTCTACCTTTTCCACTATTCTCTAAAAAAGCCTACAGCGGGGCACTCAAGTAACCTTGCAGTATTACTTGATCTGTGACTTGTTATGACAATGTCACACCAAAAATTAGGAATAGTTTTATATGTCCTAACTGACCTATAGGAGTGGGTTCGTCTTTTATCCTGCTTTTGTAATAAAAGAAACTTAGGCAAGTTAATCTTTTAACTATGAACAGCGTTCTGAATATATTCTGTTTAAATATTGGAATACAATTCTAATCTAACATTTACACATTGCACAGTGGGGCAAGAGGGCCTCATTTCTGGCATTAATTCGAGGAACACCTATAACCCATAGTATTGCATATCACTGTAAAGAGAAATTCATGTTGAAAGAAATGGTGTAACTTCCAATTCGATACCTCTTCATCTGACAAAAAAATAGTCGATTTTCTAGGAATACGCATTGTAAATAAAAACAACAAATAACGTTACATTACGTTTTATTGAAGGGGAGCAAAAAATGAAAGGTTTTACTAATTACATAAATTAAAGTCAAATATAAATATAGTGAAATTATATTAAATCATTAAAAAATCGTCATCATCATCATCGCTAACAATAGTATGAACTGTGTCATCGCAATCATCATCCGCGCGGGCCTCATAATTTTCAGAATGAACAATGTGTTCGGGTGGATGAACCAATAGTTCCTGAGCTTCTTTTGGGAGGCTTTGCACATTTTTCGTAGGTAATTTTCTCTTGTTGGTGATAAGTGGATCTGATCTTAAGAGCAGTAAATTTCAAACATCACTATTAGTTTTCACGGAACATTTTCGGGAGAAGTGCTCTCTGTTTTTTCTTAAAATCTTCGTTGAGTGCTTCTTGAGCTTCCTCTGTTAATTGTCCAATTGGAGGCAAAGCTGACGAGACAGTATCAGGTCCATGAATAAAATACTTGTGCAGTGTAGGTGACATGTTGTACCAAGGATATTTTTAACAAAATACCGAGCCGTGTTCTGAGCAAAAGCCCGAAACTTTTCAACATGAATTTCACTGCCACTTGATACGACAATCATAATTATTGCATCATTTTAATTAAATTTACATCAATGCGTGTAATTTCAGCAGATAGATCAAGGTTCTGAAAGAACCGTCGAGCTGTATTTCTGGTATTTGTATTACCGGATCCTGGTTTTGGCTGATCCACAATCAAACCACTGCGTTCTCGAATCTCTCTGAATACGAGCTTTATTTTCAGCCACAGTGTTTTTAGCATTCCCTCGCGCTTGCCATGTCTTAATAGGTAACTTATAAGCCAAATGCAATAGGCACTCAAACATGCGTATCAACCTATGTAGTATTGACAAACCGTGAACACACTTTGTTCTTGTCTTCAGTTTTTCAGTCAGGAAATCAAATTTTTTGTCTGTTTCTCTCTCATTAGAGCTCCACATAATATCCAAAGTTCTTTTCTCTTGATATGAACAGTATTCGAACTCTTGCCTGCCAAAAAAAAAATTACTCACATAGTACACAATTCATTTCCGGTATTTTACGTGCAGACACGTCCGTAAAAAATCATTCCGGTGAAGAAAGTAGCAAAAGTAGCAAGAAAAACAGCTGTATAATATATTTGGAACATTACTGAATAGCGAGAAACAAAGATCAAGGCTTGATCACCTTTGATACATAATTAAAAAGTTGTGTGTTTCACAAAATAAGACGTAAGTTTTAAATGTTAAAAGCTATTTCTTTGTAGTTTTATTTCTATTAATATTAAGTCCTAGATTTTGTGTTTCACATGCTAAATAACATTAAATACCTGAACTTGAAGCTTCCATTGCAAAAAGTTGGTTTTCTTCACACACACTGACTGAAAAACACCACGAACCTAGAGATAAATTCTCACTAATGAAAAGCACGTCCGACCGTCACTACAACACTGCATGAACTGAAAGCTCTACGGTGGAGACGGACAGCCCAAGCGGTGTGACATGCTAGGACATATTCGTCCAGGTTCTCCTTTGCACGAAACCATAAGAAATTTTCACCCTAAATAATTTTGGTTTTTTTAATTTCTGCCAGGTTTTGCTGTCATTTGCCCCATAGTGCATTGCATTGAAAAATTCTATCACTTGCTCTACCTTTAACAATTACGTGATTACCTAACAACTGCAGTTATGTTTTAACGCTTGCATAAACACTTTACATAAAATTACATTACCCTTCACTTCACACAAAAAAAACACAATAAAAATAACTGTACACAAGACTATAATACATGGAAACGCAAAATACTGAAAAAGAATAACATACCGAAATACCCTTTGCATACACTTTCAAAGAAGTTGTCACATGAATAGTGAATGAAATATATACAAGACGTAGTTTCACTTTCACATAGATTATTACTTTATACAATTTAGCCAGCAAAAAGAATATTGTTTTGCAATGAACGTACAATCAATAATAACTCTTTTACTAATTATTGGTTTTGAACAATTTGAAAACTACTACACAATACATTGAAAACACACACTAAAAGGACAAATATTATCGATAATAGAAAAATGAAATAAATAGGTTTTTACAATTTTTTTACATGGATTAGTTATCTGGTTTCTTTTACGACTGCACTAATATATAAGATATCATTTAAATGATTTTAATGAATTTAACTCGACTATCGACGTCTGTAAGTGTGGTGAATTCTATCACGTAGCATAATTCTCGCTTCTCTAAACAGCTCTTTTTATGAGAATTTCTAGTGAATTTTCTGACTCACAAAACGTCTCGAAGAGATATTTCCACAGCTTGGAGCGGCAACGGCGACCCAGATCCTTTCAAGGACGTGGCAACCCCTTGCTTCGGTGAACACGTGCTCTGGTGAATTGCTACCACAGTCCTTCGAATTTTATATAATCTGACTGCAATATCTCCGCGTAATGAATTTCTTACGTGGTAAGCCAAGTTGAAAGAAAACAGAAAAAGCTGGAAATAGAAACATTTTCTATAGCACATGCTTTCTATATCAGTACACGTTCTTGAACGTCGAAATATATTATTTCCGCGTTGTTAGAAAAATAGTATATTTCTTCGTAATGCGTTCACGTGAATTTATCAGAATGTTCATGATTTAAAGTTGTAAATTCTCTCATACAGGGTATAGTTATTTTAACATGAGACGAATTACCTTTCTCAAGCTTCTAATCGTCGAAGTACGGCGAATTCTCCTCTCCGTCCAGCACGAACAATTGTGGTCTGTCCAGATCGGCGAGCGGCAGCGAAAGAGAGCTTCTCACAGCGATGCTTTGCGCTAGGGCCGATATTTTCAAGGGTGATTTTTGATTGGTTCTCGGTCTCTTGTACGCGAGTGCGTTCAGAAACCTTAATACATTCCCACAAGGGATACCATTTACTGCTGGCGCAATCTCTTGCATTTCGTTAACACTCTAATTGCAACTTGTCGTGTCTTGAGGTTCTCGGGTGCTTCTTAAAAATCAATGTAACCGACATATGGGCGGTTACAATATCAACATTTTTTTCTTGAGTATCAGTAAGTTTGGTCGTCATTTGCTGTAAAAACATCAAGAGTTCTTTTCAATTCGGCAACTTTACATTAAAGCTTCATTATAGATACCTAACATTTTTAATATAATTTCACAAGAAATTCACAATGACTTCGTTTAACTTTGGGCTCGTATCTCCTACTCTTCCTCGAATCAGATTTCGAAAGAATAATTTCCTCTCATTATCTGATCTTCCTCCTTTTTGTCTTTTGTCTCTTATTTTATTTTCAGTCATTTTAAGGAAATATTACTATACATTATTTTATTTATGATACTATGATTTTATTTATTACGAATAGAGAATTTTGCTTGAATTAGAAACAAAAGAAAATCACCGGATGGATACCCCGTAATATTGTTGTTTTAATTAAATAATTGGAACATACTCAACTCTGCAGTTACATACGACTTCAAAGATCACTGCCTTTCGGGAAAAGCTATTAATTCATTTTAAAATCTCAGTGAATCATAATATAACCCGTGCACAAAAAATCAGAACTATTCACTTCCCAAGCTACTTGGTTTCTCTTTCAAGTGATGACACACCCAGTGAGGGAAAATTAATGGAATATATCAAGTTTCGGTACACCTACGGAATCTAAAGCTTAGTCTGAATATTTCCGACCGGAAGAGGGCCATGTTTACAAGCTCCTAAAAATGATGTATTAGAAAATGATGAACATCAGTTCGTAGAAGCGAGTCTCAGTTGGGACCCTTCTTCACGCCAAAACCAGAAATTCAAAGAATACGTTTCAAAAGAGGACTCAGATGACGAGGATTTTCTGGAGGGGCATGTTCACAGCTTCTTAACGAAGTTAGTCGAGGATGTACTCAAGGAGGTTCTGTTCGAAATAAGTCAAGCTCTATATCTTGCTCTCTAAATATCTTTACGAATGAGGATCCAAATCATGTGGTGAACTAAACTAAAATCCTACAACGAAAACTGTCGACTGGAAGGAAAATTTGTCAGATTAAGAAGGTTCTGGGATTAAAATAGTCGAGACGGGTTAGGTACAAATGACTCGTCAAGAAGCTGCTACCACAGAAGATATATGTATGTCTCAAAGATATCGGTTTATCCCAATTTATGTCGATGTCTACTGATTCTGTCGTAATTCTGAGAAGATAGATACTTTCAGGAGACATCTGGTGGAGACCTTTAGACGTGAAAAAAATATACGGCTTTGAAACGTTTGGGAATATAATTCAGAGTAAATGAGGGATCTATCTTCATGAATATAAATGTATGAAGGCATCTTAAGCCAGATGACATACATGCATACATGCATGTACGTTGACATATGACATTAAGCGGTTAACATCGATACACAAGTTTAAGTCCTACATAAAATCTTTTCTGCTGCATAACTGTTTCGTACAATTAGTCTTACTGAGGAGCATAATATCGATTTTAACAACGTTATTGAAACATTCTCTTATTTTGTCCTAGTAATATGTATCTCGAAGATTACTATTTTGGCTTTCTCACGATCTTTTTACTATTTTAACTTATATATCTCAGGGATTTAATTATTTCATTATACTCATCTCAGGGTTTCACATATTAAGAATGTGGGACTGAAAATTCGCAACTCATACGAGGTTACGGCAGATAGAACTTGTTATGCTCGGGCTTTTCTGATTTATCACACGTAACATACTTCTCAGAGATAATAGCCCTCTTCAAGAGAATCATAAAGCCCAAGGAAACTTATTCCTTTGGCATGAATACTACGAGACGTATACAATCACATATCTTGTAATTAAATTTCGACAATAAACACACATTCACTCAAACGAAAAATAATGTTTACAATAATTTCTTCATATGAGCGCAGATTGTGCAATTTTGTTATTGAATTATTTAAATGGCTATTCTTATTGAAATTTAGACTATGTTTATAATTCAAAAATAAAAAACTTCGGTCTTGTACATTTTTAAATTATCTGCTTTAAATATTCACCTCCCTTTGATGATAATCTGCCCGCCACTGGTTTTCGGGGTGAACATGAGCCGTAAACAGTTTGATTTAGCGGTAATAAATTAGTAATAAAATAGTTAAAAATTATGTTTCTAGTTGGGTTTGCTTCTGCTATGGTGGGTGGGCCAGGTTGATGGATCTCATTTTGTTCTCGGAGTCCGGATGTCTCAAGTTGGGATTCCTGGCATCGCTATACATGCCAGCTGACACTCTCACCAAGACCTTCAGTAAACCGAAGCACGAGGGAGACAGGGAGCCGTTAGGGCTAATGAAGACAGAGGAGTAAATCCTGACGGATTGTCTCCAAGTGGTGAAGTACTAGACAGGGTAGTGCAATTCCTTTGATCAGAGCCAGTCGAATCCAATCACTGCAAGAGCGTCTTGCTGCAAGAGCTATCCGTGTGTGTAACTGTTGTGATGCGGACGCATGTGATATAATGAATAATAAAGTGTTTCGTGTACCACGATACTTCTCATAATCCAGTTGGGCGCAAGTTATTTAAGGATGCCAATGAAGTGCCAAGATGTCTGATGATACAATTTTGTGTTTCAACTATAAAAGCGGATTCTCAGACGAACCGCCGCCTGAGGAATAGAACTGACGCGAGGAGTTCAGAAATGACACTTTTATGGATGAGGTATCCATGAAGAGGATTTCATTTCATCCCCATGGTCATCATCCACAATGGAACCCAACAAGAGGACAGTGCTTTCAACTGCTAGGGTGGCCACGGGATGTATCAACTTCGGTAATATACCGGTTAGCAAGTTGGGCTGACATATCTAAGTTTGCGGGTTCAAAGCCGTGAATTTTTAAGGGCGAAAAAATCTTGCTTATATCTTCCTTCGGAGGTTAAAGTAAATCCCGCTGCCCCAAGTTGTAGAATCGCTGCAAGTAAAAGATCCCCAAGCCTAAAAGAAGACTCTGAGCTAAATTTAAAATAACCTGTTTTATTACCTTCATTCACTAGGTGATGGAAGGAACCTCGCTAAATTTGCGAGGTCAAGCAGGAGCAGGCCTGATGGCCTGAGTATCGCCACATGGAATAAGGCATCGTTGAATAGAACACCAGTGAGTGCTAAGGCACACTATTAGGGGAACACCATGACACTTCTCTCTCACCCTAGAGTCACAGCCCTAGTCCGAGGCGGTGCGGATTCGGTGGTATAACGGTCAGCGTACCGGACTGTTGAACCCGAGTTTGCGGGTTCAAACCCGATCGAAGCCGTGGATTTTTAAGGGCGAAAAAATCCTTCGTACGCCTTTTTTCGGAGGGGAAGTGAAGCCGGCTGTCCCATGTTAGTAGATTTACTTGCATGTAAAAGATCCTCAAGCCTAAAAGAAGCCTCTGAACAAAATTGAGATCCGCCTGTTTCGTCGCCCAACATAATACCTCCATTTTCTGCTTGGTTGCTCCGAAGGGGGGTAACGAAATTTGCGTGGTTAGACGGAAGAGCGGGCCTGATGGCCCGAGTCTCGCCATGTAAAATAAGGCATTAACTTAACTTTAATGAAGAGCGTGCTACTTCCCGACAAGACGTCAAGAAGGGGCCGAGGCCGAATGTAGCGTTTTGGAGCACGCAGTCACCAGAAGTCTCTGGGGCGCGTACAGCGAACCACATCAAAGTCCAGCGCCAAGGCGACATGCAGGCGAGTGCACAGGCTCCCTCAAACCGAGGTCATCCATTCCCATCGACTATGGGCTACCATGCACGGCAATCGCATGTGTGGACGTCCAGAATGTAGTAGAAGCTAGTGAGAAAGAACCATAGGTGATAGAATAACAATGGTGACATACGAAATGGAGAACAAGAGAATGGGAGATGGAGAAAGAAACATTTGAGAGACTTCTCTGCATCACACCGTGACGAGGTGGACCCAGCCACATCGACGTGTCTTAGGATCCAAGGTAACTGTCTTAATGGGTGACTCAGTCAGACGTATGGATATGAGCTGCTTGCGGAACGGTTGGCGATCAGGAACCGATGTGTACTTCTCACTAATGTTGTACATATATCAATATTTCCCCTGAATATGTTCTGAAATGGAATATGTTCTTACGAACCCTTGATATTACGTAGATAAAAATATCAATTGTGAAAGGATACCGCAAATTAATCCTTGCGCGCGGAGCTCAGATTGTGTTGGATAGCATTCAGTGGTTATTTCTCACGGGAAGGAAACTCTTTTGGATTATGATGCCCTTGGATATATGAAAGACGCTTTGAGAAGGTGGCAATATGCGAGCGATGACGACGTGAAATAGCGGTCTATTTTTGGTTGAAGGCGTAATCAAAAAACCTTTTTCTTGGGGAAACATTTGGGGTATCGGAATAAATAGTGAATGGTGAAGCAAACATATTTTGTCAAAAAGTGACATTTTGTACTTGTTGAAATACGTCCATATTTCCGAAGTATTTTGTTTGATAATATTTTTTAAATTACATCCTATAAACGAGTTTGGAACTGTGTTTTGTATTATGAATTTTAAGAAACGAGTGTAACATTTTTAATCGACCTTACGTGGATGAACATTTTTGATACGTGTGTGTCATTCATTTCATCAAAACAACATTCATTTCACAGTATCGACAATGTACATACATCTACCATTGACAGTAATAGGAATGCTCCTCTTCACATAAAGACGTTTCGATGCATCCTGAAGAATAAATGCAGTTTCCAACGCAATTATAAGAAAAATTTTCGCCGATCATTCAGAAACCTTTATTATACCAGTATTTAAAATACCTAAGACTGAATGGATCTTCGCACAAAAATGCCAGAAAAAGTTGGGGGCGTACCTTAAAATTATAGATGGAGTGTATATGAAACTTATCAAAAACACTACATAAGAATTATAATGTTGATTCGACAGCCAGACCCTGTTGAACACCAGATTTAACTTAAACGAAGCCCTTCAAGATGTACCTCATGGAGCCCTTTACAAAACCTTATGCAACGCACGATCTCGCTATGGCGGTCCAAAGACTAAGGCTGTTCGCTTGCTAAGACTAGTGATTAAGGCCAAATCGTTCGGTTCGCTACCAGTATCGTTATACAAGTGGTGTACTTTTACAGCTTACTCACCGAGTACACTGAAAATACACCTTTTAAAAACTGATTTTCGCAGTTTTGTCCTGCTAAAGGGTACAACTATCATTTTATTGTAGGACCTACGGCAACACTACATAGGAAATGTAAAAAGCGAGAGTGGTAAATGATAAATAATGAAATACCGTTTTATGGCACAATAATCCAAGCCATGTTTTATTTTTTGTAAATCACATCTTTGAGATAACCACCTTCCTTTGTGATGAATTGATGGAGTCGACGAACGAAAGTGTCAAATACAGCAGCGTTTTAGGTGGAACTGCGTGGATCTGTTTATTGAAGTGACGCTTCAGACTCTCTAAGATGAAGACACGTGATTCAAAGACCCGGCTCTTGAGGTACACCCCACGTACAGAAATCGCAAGCATTCAGGCCAAGGGATCTGGCTCGCCACGTATGACCCCAAAACGTGAGATGAATCTGCTCACAAGCACCGTATGTGAAGTTGCCCTCGTGATTTAAACAGTTTGCGTAGTTGCTTCTTGCTGGAAATAAACTGATGACAAACCAATTTTCTAATTCAGGAATCGTCAGTAGGCCTCTGTAACGTTTCGGTTACGTAAATGACTGCGTTTCGACGTCGTGACCTTTACACAGTAATACGAACTCTATAGAGAGTGTTTTCGTGGAGATCCTGTGGTTTCACATTACTCCTGTAACGCATGTTTTGTTTGATGAAATGTCAGGTCCGTTTAACTTGTGCATCATCCGAATAATCAAGTTAGAAAGAATGTCGCTATTCTCGCCCTCTGTGGTCTGCGTCCAGAGGCTGTGGTCAATGAGTTCAGTTCTAAATTATTTTCTGGAGGCATATACGCGCTCAAATAACTTATAGGTCACCTTCACACACATCTACTAGTATACTACACATATATCTACAATTTGAAACACCTGACAAAGTAGCTAGTAACTGTACAATTAAAAAAATTGTATTTTGCTGTGTTGCACAACATATTAAAATTACATTAAGTTGTTTAAAGCGCATCTGCCGCCTGGTAACCGAACCAAACTAGACGACCTCTGTGGTTCTGAACCACCAATGCAACAAGGCAAGCCTTCTGTAAACGCTTCAAAGCCGCTCACCTCCAAGGCTTCTTATTGGCTGTAATTTTACGCCCGAAGAATCTTGTCGGAATCATATCTTATTTATATGAACTTTACTTTTCTTTATACAACGCTGAAGAATCTTATTTACTCTATATCTGTTCAGAAAAATTACATTTACTGCATAACATTATTTTCAGCCTCGTCAGTAATATGTAGTCTATCCAGATGCTTATGGTTACTCCAGAACTAATGACATAGGCCAAACGCCGCACATGTTGCATTGCCTTCTGGTCACTTCCAACCGAAACACGCAGGTGCTCTGTCTCATTAGGTCTTTGGTAGATCGCGGAACTCTGCAGGGTAAAATGTATCTTTGTTCTCATGAAATATGCTCACAGTACGCTATGTGCGTGGAACGTTTAAGTATTAATAAACATCCAAGTGTCACTGAGTTGTAATGGGAGGATTCAATGCGTCGATGTTTGGTTTTCAAGAAACTATCTTGTGATATCACAAGGATGTTTTTGTATCACCCCATTGGAGCCGTCGTTCGTCGTGGTTTGAACTTTGCTAGTTTTGAGTACTGACCTCACAAAATGTATCAGTGTACTATGTGATTTATCTAATCTGAGCATGCCATCTGATGTGGAACGATCGTGGTTACCCCTTAACTAATGACATTGGTCAAATTCCGCATTGTCTGTTATGTTCAGAATAATTGCACGCTTTTCACACACAAATATTTATTACAATTAACCGCAGAAAGTACATTGGTCACAATTCCAAAATCCAAAGAGCATACCAAGTCACAAGCCAAAATCAAAAAGAAAACCAAAAGTCCGGGAGATGCACCAAAAACAAGCTATGTCGAACTAAGAAATCTACACGGTACAATCTCCTCATTGAATTCCACTCGGTACACGGTCACTAACGTTCTCCTTTCAAACTCTGGACTGCCAAACACTATTGCCCCCTCTTGGTTGGCGGCGCCCGCTCTTAAAGCGGGCGGCGCTGGAGACTCGCTGCTCCGCTGCTGGCTCTCCGGTCAGCTCGTCTCCCGGGATTGGGCGGCGTTTTCTTGCTCCGCCGCCTCCGTTGACTCCCTTGACCGCCGCTGAGCGCTGTTTCTTAGGCGCGCTCTTTAAAAGTGTTGCACAGCCGCGACATTGTCTGCTGCATATTTACGTAAAGATCAACGTGAAATGCGTGTACGCACAGTTCTTCATGCAAAGGTGTTGTGGAGGTGTCCGACAGAAACTAACGTATTCCACTGAGAAATTCTTCTTCTCTGATTTCAAGGTTTGCTCTAATACGTGTATTGTTTATCAACAAGCATGGTATTTTGTATGTACATATTAAGGAAAGGGAAAATCTCATTTTTGTTCAGTGGTAAATAGCAGCTAAAACACTTATACACTGAATATAAGTGCTGTCAATTCATGACTGCATACATTTATTGATTTTGCTAGTTGCTATTGTTAATCGATGCCTACCTACACGATAATATAGTATTCAGTGCTTTCTTAATAATAGTTTGAGTGTTTAATTACATACCTATTATTTTCCTTGATTAAGAGCTCCTTGAAATTTAATTATATTTCCTTTGAGCATGAGCATGTTGCATAATGGATTTGTTTTGTACCTTCAGCACCACTGAACACCTGAATTTGGGACGAATGATAACTTAAATTTCCGTGAAGAATGCTAATCAACTTCTGTCTGGCAAGTGTAAAACTGCAGCATGTGTACTCAAAGTCTAGGACTCCGTACTCTCTCAATATTTCTTGAGCTCGTACTCTCCTCAGTTTCCCTGTGGCTTCTTATTAGAGGCACTTGCGCTAGTTCAAAACTGATCAAACACTCGGACTTGTGTGCCGTTCGTCAATGCTTAGAAGTTTAAGTGCTTTCGGAACATCCACTGTGCAGTTGCCACAGTGTTGCTGCTTTTGATTGGCAATTCCAGGTGCGTCATCTGCTAAGGCCATTTGTACCGAAATTGTTGTTCATTTTTCCTCGAGAGATGGCGGTGATCTTCCCCCGTTGGGTGGTGAGGTCCGGCGCCGATTCGCCTACTCGGCTTGCGATTTTCCCAACCAGGTATCACCCACGAACATGGCACCACCCCATCCAGGACAAGCTCCAAGCTCCCGATTGGTCTCCCGATGTATTTAGAAGTATTTGGAAGCTTGTGAGTATAAATGTAAGAGGTGAAGAAAGGACAAGGAAGGATATGGAAAGGTCGGGCGCGGTGCATGACCAGTTTGTTAAGGTACTACTCCGACATTCGCCTGCTGTTGATCGGCGAAACCATCGGTCTACGAACCATCGGTCTACGAATCTACGAACCAGAGCAGCTGGCTGCTAGAATTATTATAGAATTATTCGCCACGCTGTGACTGAATTCGATCTAGCTATCTAGTTGTCGAAAATCTGCCACCGTCGTGACTCTAATCTTAAACCGCCCGGTCAGAGGGAGGGAATGCCATCACTTTTGAAATGCGCGACAGCCACAAGTGCCCGATGCGTCGTGCTCCAATGCTCCATTGTAACTGAAATGGTATATGCCCTGTTAGAGTCGACTCTGTTCGGTTTTATGCTTACTGCGAGGGCGTACGAGCCCTGTTGGTAGTCGACTGTTTCTTGCCGGGCGAGTTGTGGGGGGAGAAGAGTGGACAGGCCTCGATGTTAATGTCTCACGTAAAAACAATGGTTGCTCAGTTTCAGCCATGCTATGTGTTTGAGACGGTTACCTGGTTGTATTGAAAAGCTCCTTGCTAGTTTGGTCCTTATTAGATCTCATACTCGGTGACTCTCCTCACGGCACCATTGACGACGAGAGCCCAAGGACAAGATAGCCAGTCATTAAATATGTGTTATTTACGTTTTGCACTATGTAACAGCAACTATTTTGATATTCGTGGTGTGCAAAGAACTGTTGTTCTAAGTAAATATACCATAATATGTTATTGAAGTTAGTGTGGACACTGTTTTGTTAAAATATTTAATTTAGTGTTTCATGAGAGTATTTTGTTTGTATTTGATCAGTCTCCGAGCTACTTTTCGGAAAACCCTCTTTTTGTGGTTTTGTTTAGCTGCCTTGTTGCAAACCGCTAGTCTTATGGTTAGGGAGGTTGGAATATGCTCCTAAAAATGTGCATTTACACCCTAAAAATTCTGAAATATGCACTTTAATATCCAATTAAAATTTACAATATTTCATTTCCTCTATAAGCCTTTCTTGATAAAATTGATGAGAAGCATGCTGGGAATGAAACGATTTATTTTAGTGCAAACATTATATAATCTACCCTACTTCGCGAGAGAAATAATTGAAATAAATATTCACCTTAGTGAAGTACATCTGTGCTGTGGTAACTTACTTCCTATAACACGTTCTGTAGCCAGAATCCGGATTAATAATTCACCATTATGTGAAAAGTGTTCATTGAATATGTCAGCTATTTCTTGTCTTGCAGTTTCGTTTTTGTAGCAGATCTTTATATTTCTTCTTATTAGTTGCTGCTGTGTCTTTTTAATAATGTCCCATACAGATTTTGTTTTTTTAGTGCGTTTGCAATATATTTTTCTGTGTCATAATTTTTGTTTGTTTGATTTCTTTTTTTAATCGATTTTTTATGATTTTTGTAATATTTTGTAGTATGTAATTATGTTGGAGTTACATTTGTTATGTGCTAGCTATAGATGTTGCGTTTTCTTTCACATGATACGTTGATGCCTTCGGTTATCCATAATTTTTTTTTTTTTGGGGGGTTGAGGAAAAGTGGCATTGAAATATCTTAGGTATATATTTATGAATGAGTTAAACTTATAATTTGTATCGCTCCCGTTTACAATTCATTCCAATTTTCTAATCTGAGCAATTTTTGGAATTTCATTGTTCCCTTGGGTATAGTTACAGGTTTATTGGTAAGATGTCTGTTCCGTAATTTTTTATTTTATTTAAAGTGTTAGATTATCCTCTGTGTCATCAATAAAGCCTGTTGTTAGTGTAACAGAAAAACTATGGTTGTTTGCATCTATTATTATTTTCTTCCTTTCTCAACGGCGAATGATCTTAAGTTCCGGCAGTACATGAAAATCCACACCAGATTGCACCCAGCTTTCTAAGGTGTAGATTGGTTCTACAACACCTGGGGCAAAATATGCGTCGTACCATACATCACAATAACCTGGATTTCGTAGTACCTGGGATCTTAGTCAAGTGCTTTGTAAGATCTTTAGGAATGTGTTGGTGTGTGTGATTGTGATCTGTGTGAATCTGTTGGTCATACAAGGTGTTATGCCCAGGTATTACTAATTTAGGTGTGTGGTTGTACCATTTATTGCTTATCTCTGGGACATTTATAGCTTTACTTATATGCCCGAGAAGATATGAGCACACTACGTGTCTTTTCAGATATTCACATTTAGCTAGAAATGGACATCCTGAAACAATATGATCTTTGTTTCGGACTGCTCTCCGCAGAGCCGGCATCTGTCTTCCTGTGTTGTCTTCAAGATGACCTCATAATGGCGTGTTCGTTGTGCCTGATCTTGTACTGCTATTAGGAATGCTTCTGACTCTATTTTCATTTTACCTCTCTTAAGCCACGCATGTGTTAGCTCATCATTAACGTTCCCATTATCGAAACGAGCTAAATATCGGCCATGCAGAGGTTTGTTTACAAGTCTGCTCCAAACCTGTTTCAGTAGTTTTGGGGATTCGGTTCTGGTATTGAATTTGGTCAGTGGATCCATGTCTGCTTGGTCCACGCTTGCAGTCTCTTGATGCTATTTTCTTTGCAAGTTTTACAATACCCTGCCTTCGTTCTTTGCTTCGGTCAGAATAATTTGTTTCATCAAAGTCTGCTTGCTGGGTTACCTACATAGCCATTCCAACTATTGCGTTTCGATCTGCAGAATCCACTTGTCTTAGCCCGCGGTCACCTTCCTCGCGTGCCACATAGTCTGTCAATATCAGCTTTCGGATGCAAAGCTCCATACATCATGAGAAGTTTCCGTGTTTTTAGGTCCATACTCAAGATGTTGAATCCAATCGACCAAAACTGTATTAAAGTACAGAAGTTTCTGTACTTGACCAGCGGACCTATTGCTGAGATTCTAGTCTTGGTGCTAAGTTTTGTTTCCAGGATCATTATTACTCTCTTATAATATTCCTTTGATATTCTTTCATTCATTACATTATGTGAAATGTCATGACTTTCCTCTATGATAAGATATTTATACGTTCCTCCAGGCTCAAGATCTTATATTATGTTTCCATCATTCAATTGAATATTTTACGACTTGGCAAGCTTACCCCTAACTATATTTGCTTTCGAACATTTGTCAAAGCCAAACTGCGCGCAGATATCATTACTGAAGCCTTTTATGACAGTTAAGATTTCGGAGAGAGCTTTCACATTCTTGGCAAATAGTTTTAGATCGTGCATGTAAAAGACGTGAATAATTGTTTTTTTCTTTTGTCCAGTTTATAGCCAAAAGAGGGGTGATTAAGCTGCCTACTCAATGGGATCAAACAATTACAGAATAGCAGTGATGACAAAGAGCCCCCTTCGAATATAGCTTTCTTCATCCGTATAACTCTTGACTGTAGCTGTTTTTGCCTATTTTTCAGAAATAACGTAGTACTCCATTGTTTCATACTGCATTTGCATAAATATATTAGTTTCGGGTGTATTTTGTATATTTTCAGGGCTCTGACTATCCAGTCATGAGGGACGCTCTCATAGGCTTTTTGATAATCTATCCACGCAACGTTCACATGTCTTTTGCTCTGTTTAGCATTCTTCTAGATTATCTTGTTGAGCAACAGTAGCTCATTGCACCCATACGAGCCATTTCGGCATACTTTCTGCTCAATGGGATCATTAGTTGTGTTTATATATTTTACCAGCTATTGCTCTTGTGAATATCTTATACATGGTTGGCAGGCAGGTGATTGGTCTGTACTTTTTAGGGAGTTTTCCATTACGTCCCTTAGGCGGGAGATAGGTAACACCACGGGTCATCCATACGAGCATCTCTTCATTCTTGTTCAGCATATTGTTTACTGTCATTTTCAGGTACGGATGCAGGGACGTAAATTTCTTAATCCAAAACTTTTGGACTTTGTGTACGGCTTTCCAGTTTGCAGTGCCTCCTGATGACTTGTTGCAAATCTTTTGTTATCTCACCCAAGAGTTCAGATGCCATGTTCTAGCTGCGTCACATTCTTCTTGAAAACAAATGGAGTCCTTTTTGGTTTGGGATCTTCCCATATACCAGCCCAGAATGATTCAATCTTGTCAAGCGGTGGTAACTGAGGTTCAGTGAGTTTTCATGTATGCTTCGGTAGAATACCTTGGCATTTCTTTCAAAGAGCTGATTCTGACATTGAAAGGCTTCTTATTTTTTTAAATTCTTTGTGCATACCATAGTATTTTTTCTTTCAATTTCTCGACTTCAATTTCTCTTGAGACTCCATCTTCTATTCTATTATTCCTTCCAATTACTGCAATTTTATTGCGCACTTTTTGCGTATGATGGTTGCTCTTCATCGCCTTTCTTAGCAGCGAAAGTTCTTGGCGTGTTAGTGCAGTGCGTCGTTCTATCCTCTTGATCCATACTGACTGAGTAGTATTAGGGTTCCCGTTACCTGTTCATATAGGCGGAACATTTTTCATTTTGTCCAGCAACCACAGAATCAGCAGCATGAAAGAAGCTATTTATTTCTGTAGTAGTTGGTAAAGATTCTGTCTCTTCCACCACTTCACTGAGGGCATGGATAGCTCTGTCGACAACTTTCTTCTCTTTGCTCTATTGTCATCAAGAACCTTCCGCAAAGGTCGTCTTATTTCCATTGGGGTTTGCATTACTTTTTCAATTTCTTGGCGCAAAGCGGTCTTCATCATATGATGATCAACATTCTTAGGATCTGTGAGATCGGTGTTACTGTTAAGGGAACTACACTGGATGATACATTGAAAACCTGGCATGCAGTTTTCGGGTTTTGTGTGTCAAGTTATAACTATCATATTGTTCAGCATCATTCCTAATTCCTCCAAGGTGTTCTGTGAAGAATTTACCACTGTGAAGAATATACCTGCTGTGTTTATGTAAAGAAAGTCCAACTTTAAACAATGTTTTATTACTCTCAATTACAATTTCCTTCCTGTATACTTTTCCTGTGCCCGAGGCAGGGCACAGACCCATCTCGGCCATGGCGTAGGCGTCTTGCTGCGGTGCGGGGGTGAGTCCCTCGTCACCTCGGCCCTCCACGCAGCCGGTCCACAGTGTGTAATTTCGAGCAACTAGCTCGTAAAAATTAATATCTTGGAAACTATTGCACATATCTCAATGAAATTTGGTATGCTTACTTCTTATAAGGCATTCTTTAAGTATGTGAAATTTCAATAAGATACGTTAATTATTTTACAATTTTTAAGTAAATTACTTACGAAATATGAAATATTTTAAAAATTATTAAAAAATTTTTAAAAATTATACACGTTTTGTAAAGAATAAAGTTCGTTTTATCCACGTTTTCATCTCCTTATTATTTTTTTATTTTTTAAATATATTTTTTGAGATTAAATACTTATTCTTATATTATAGAGTTGTTTATTTTAAACATTTTTATTTTGATGTATTATTTTCTTAAATTTATATTGTATTTTTTTTTTTTAATTTTTCTTTGAACTGTAGTATAACTATTGCCCCTCAAATTGTCACATGCAGTTTCAACAGTGTTTGATATTAAGTAAATTAAATACGTATACTCACCTCGTTATGTTAGGTTTTTTCATTTTTCTTCCAGAGAACTTGTATCACACAATAATTTCATGACTTCGCGTGGCATATCATGCGTTTTTGGTTTATGAGATTTTCCTAAGCTGGTAATGTAAGGATCTGATGATATCAGTAGTCTATGAAGCAGATCGAGATTTGAATTTATTCTTGATGATTTTCTGGTAAAATTTTCCCTGAAACGTCTATTGTCTTTATTTCTAGCCTCTTGCGCTTCTTCAGAGAGTTGTCCAATTGGAAGCACACTTGACTGAACTATGGCATCACCATGCACTAAAATTTTGTGTACAGTCACTGGCATATGAAACCAACTGTATAAGTTTAAATAATGCTCTCTAGTTTGTCCAATGTAGTCACTGAATGCTTGCACATCAATGGCGTAGCCTGAGGATAGTGTTTCTAAAATAACTCTAAACATACCTATTAACTTTTCATTGATTCCTGTGATGGCTGCAGAGACAGTAGCATTCCTAAAAAAACGTCTGGAAGTGTTTCCGTCATTTGTGGTCCCAGAACTTCTTTTAGGGATATCTACCAATAACCCCATTTCTTCTTTGAACTTTTCTTGTATTTCCTTTTTCCTTCTTTCCACCTTCTCTCTGTCACTGTCATTCCGTATGGCCCATTTCTTCACATCTAAACGATATGCAATGTGCAACAAACATTCAAAAGATCGAATCCAAGCATGTAGGGGAGACATGCCGAATGAAAGTGCTGCAGGATCCGCCTTAGTTTGTTTTAACAGCAAATCATTGTTCATTTCCGTTGGCACTGCACCACATATGTAGCATCGTTGTGATGATGTGTACATGGACAATGCGTTGCATATTTTGCCGTCGACCATTGTTAAAAGCAAATTGTGGGTCACATTTATGATATGTCCTTCAATTTCTACTTTTGTGTCTATCAAATTTTCTATTTGTCGTTGCACATTGTTTACTTCTTGAGAAATAACATCTTTCGTTTCTTTGATAAAAGAAAGTTTAATGGGCCTGCAATAACGCGTGGATGATGGTCGCGGATTTTGCCAAATAATACATTTTTCAGAATTATGTACATTCACATAAAGTTGCAAAGGAACTAAAGAAACACTAAAAAGATTTTCATCGCTCTGCGAACTTCCCTGTTCGAATCTCTGTTTGTATCGACTTTGGTCAGAGCTGCCATCACATCCCCACTTGTACACTAAAGAGTAATCATTACCAAATTTTTCTGCACCGTTAATTACTTCTTTTTGCGAATAGAACAACCTACGGGCAGTATGGTCCAGTAAGGCTTGTAATTCCACTTCAGCCGTGATTTCAGATACAACTATATTTTCATCCGGCGGATAACATAGTTTTTTCGCTTCTTGCACATGGTGGTGAGGTGGATACATTTTATTACCATACTCCATTGCATTTTCACGAATTTCTTTGTATTGATTAGTGCTTAGTTTCAAATCAATGATAAAAGCTAAAGCCTGATCTGGATTCATTACTTTTTGCTCTTCCAGAGCTGCTTCTCTTGCTTTTCGCAGCTTTGTGGCTCTCTGCGGTGACGAAAGGAAAGCTCTCCACTAATTTAGCAGCGTCCCGTTTTCCTGATGCACGCAACGTCATTTGCGTAGCGGCAACCAATTCTGCTGCAGATTTTTTTTCAGATAATTTTTTTGCTTTCTTCCACTGTCCAGAATCGCTGCACGTGTCAAAAAGCTTACGAGGTCGTCCTCTCTTTGGTGTGGGGGCGGTACTACTTGAAGGCATGGCAAGATAAATACGACTGTCAAAATCAACGTCTTGATTAAGCCAGGATGAGTAGCGTTCCAGGAAACGTTCCAGTGTTCTGTTGCACTTCGCCCATCGAGAGCTTATTTGAGCACAAAGTACATTAATGGTGGTCTTAACCAACTTTGATATATCATCTGAACAGTCTTGTATACAAAGTGTTTTTGTAACGAATCGAAATACTTCCTCATTTCGCTGTGCACTACCAGAAGTTCGCCATACGGCAAACAAATCCCGTCTTCGGATAGGCTGCATCGTTTCTGAAAAATATTATTTTCTGGAATTGGGGCAATTTCGGGCAGTTAAAACTAACTGTATCTTGTAAATGAATAATAAAGGAAAATAAACGAGCCAGTTTCCCGCTGTAACTCCGTGTAACTTTTTTTATACATCTCGATAAAAATAAAGTCAAAGAATTTTATGGAAATGTTACTGCCTTATATTCAAAAACTTTTAATGATGTGTTCTGCAATCAGAACATGAAATATGAATATTTCATAGTAAAGTACCTTACGTTATGATATTCAGCAAAAATGTGAATACTCCTGTAGCGGATGCCCCTGAGAAACACGTGTTGAAAAGGCGCACTCTGCAACCCTACTGAGGGCGCGCAGTGGCGTTCTCCGAACCCAAACAATCCAAGGGTTTCACCGGCACTAATGCGAACCCAAACATTAAACAAACTGTGTTGCCAGATGCTCTGAGTATTGGAGAATAGTGTGAGCAACTCCAAAAATGTACAGGAACTAGGTCGAAAATTGATTTTTTACGAGCTAGATGCCTGAAATTACACACTGTGCGGTCGTGGCGATCTCCGTGTCGCCGCTTTCATCTAGCCCGGCTCCCGGCCGCTCCCTGGGTAGCACGGCTCGGTTTCTGCGCAGCGCGTACAGGCTGCTCCCTAGCTGACGGACAGTGTGCTCACAGTAGCACTCTCCACTCTCTCTGCTGTACTCCGTCTGATGGAGCCCGCACCCCCTTAAGCAGAGGAGGCGGGGCCCAGGATAGCCTCGCCTCGAGGCTCGCGTCGCTGGCCACGCTCTGCGCCAGCGCCAGCTTTAAACCTGGCCACAGCAATACCTTCTTTGTGAAGCCAGCTTCTTGGATAATTTGCTCTTTATTCCGGGTTGCGTTCTCTACATATACCCTGTCATTTACTTTGTCGTAGTAGAAGCACCAGATCATCTCCTTCATCACGTCTTCTGTCCGCCTAATACGATTACTCCGAGCCTCATCATAATTTGGGTTCCTTTGACTTACGTCTGTAGAATGGCCAGATTCAAACAAGGTGTTATTTGCTCGGTCAGAGAGCAATGTTGAGACATCTGTAGAGCAAGGAACTAAGACTTTCCTTTTCTTGTTCTAACCATTTTCTCGATTATTAACATGGTGTGAGTAATGCACTATACGAGTAGATGGAATAGCGTTGATTGCAGATCGCACTAAACACGCTTTTCCGGTCACCCGTTTCTACGACTTAGGGTGGTGGCCTCGGGCTTTCCCGCACAAAACCCAGCAAGGTGCCCCTCCAGACGCCAATCGGCATTACTAGGTCCTGCAAGATTTTCAATGACTGCTGAAGGCAGCCTCCTTTGTTGGCTAATCTTCGGTTCGGGTCTCTACTCTTGTCATTGGCCTGATGTGCCACCCCAGTTTCTATCCTGTACCTTCTCTGACTCGCAGGCTCATGGCCATGCTCCTCACAAACATTGCCTTGATTCAGCCACCCCCTCTAATCTGGGGTCAGACGCCGTTTGCAGTCGCCTGCTCCGAGTCGAGGATCATCTTCTGGTGTTGTTGAGGTCATCTTCTGGAGTACTTCTTCGTCTGACCACTCTCCATTGACCTGTCCGGCAAGGGAGGCCCTACTAGTAGCTAGGGCCGGCTACCGCCGGCATAGCTCTCAGGATAACAGGGGCACACAAGCTCCACCACCAACGTCAAGGTCATGTACTCCCCAGGTGGAATTTCATCTATAGTTGTGTTTCTATTTTTACTTTCTCTTATACGTACGTATATACGGAGTAATATAAGTATTATAGAGAAAGTTATGTAATGCTGCACTAAAACCACGTCGGATTTTCGGCACAAAAAGATTCATTGCCGGGCCCTGACAACGAAAAAGTCGATATATTCTGTTGCTAAATTAAGAAAAAGAAATCCTATAACATCTGGTTTAGCCACAATCCTTGTTTTGTGAGTCTTCGATGCCGAAACACTAATTGAAATCAAAACGTCCGTCCATCTGTCCGTCCGTCTGTGAACACGAATAGCGCATAAACCATACGTAGGATTTTTTCAAAATTAAAGAAACCACAGTGCATCTGGCAGCTTTGAGATTTTGAAAAACATTAAAATTTTTGAGCACTTTGCATGAAGCCCCCGTACACTTTAAAAATTTTCTCAAAAGCAGTCACACATTTTTTCCATACATTTCTTGTAAGAATAAAGGGAAATACGCCTATAAAGTGGCATAGGTCCGATTTTGCGGGTAACTCTGAATTTTCGAAAATTTTAAAACTTTGAATTATTTCTGGCACCTTTCTCCAACTACAAAATTAAAGAGATTTTCCTTCAAATAAAATTTGTTGCTCTTAATCAGTTCTGTCATGTCGTTTAGATTTTAAGATAGTTAAGGTGAATGCAGATTTTTGGAAAATTTTAGTATTTTCGCGCAATATTGCGTGCAATATTTAATAATTATATTTAAATTTATAATAGAAATTACAAAAACAAGCTTTTCTCAAAAATGGCGACAAATGTTTTCTTCAAATGTTTGGTATGGTTAATGCTAAATTAACTGTATAGGATGATATAAAAGCCATAGTGCTCTTTTCTTTTGTTTTTTTCAAAAATTACAAAAATTTAATTTTTTACTCTTCTCTCACGTCGTTAATATTTGTATTACCGAAAATTTGTTAACATTATGGTATTTATGAGTATATGAGATTAAAATAATGTCATATAAAAATTCTGGAAAACTCAACATTTTTTTGTGAAATGAACTCATATTTCCCATTTTGAGAAACCAAATGCCATTTTCTCTAAAATGGCTCAAAATATTTTTTCAAAATTTTCCTACGGAAGTGCTAATTGCACTGTATAATATGCCTAAAGTTAAATTTGGTGTATTCTGTTGTTTTTTCAAAAATTACAGAAATGTAATTTTTGTATAATATCTCTCACGCCCGTAATATGAACATTTCATCGATTTGTATTAATTATTGAAATTGTAAGTGGAAGTACTTCAATGACTTTAAATGACGTTTTTCGAAAACTCAATAGTTTTAAAAAATTTAAAATTTAGGAAGTTTTACTACTTTTAATTAAGTAATATTTCATTTCTACTATTAGGAAACTGAAAAGTTGAATACAATTTAAAAAATGTGGTTCCGCGATAGATGGCTGCTGTCAAGAGAATGGGGCAAGGCCGTAAAGTCAGTCCACACCGAGGAAATTAGAACACTGCTACGAGAAATTCTGTGCCATTCTGTAGTACCACTAGTTTGGTATGATTTTAGTATGTCTCTGAATAGATTTTCAGTATTGAATTGAAAATAGCAATTTATGTTTATGTCACCGCAAAAAGTTTATTAATGGGGGTATATTGAATAAACGTAAATACACACGTAGTATAAAGCTATGTAATGCTACGGAAAATCGATTTCGAAATTTCAATGGAAATACTCGTTTTGGGGGCTCTCCGTCTCTATGAACTAGCGCCTAATACAAGAGTAAAATTTTTTCAATATTGAAGAAACCCGGTCCACCCGGGTCTAGTTAAAGCTTTGAAATTTTAAAAATCATTCTTTAAAATTTGGGCGTACTTTACATGAGGTCCCCGGACATATTCAAAATTTTCTCAAAAACGGCTCCAAATTTTTTTCTTTAAACTTCTTGTATGAATAGAGAAAATAACTTATAATGGTGGCATTGGTCCGATTTTCACGCTTAACTCTCAATTTTCAAAAATTTCAAAAGTTTGAATTTTTTAGGCGTCATCTACTACTATGAAATTGAAATAGAAAATTTTGAAATGAAATTTGTGGTCCATAATAGTTCTTTCTTAAGCCATGTACATTTTTTAAAACTTTAGTCATTTTCGTGAATAAAGTGTGATACTTGCAATTAAAAAAATTACAAACAAGATTTTCTCAAACCAAATATTTTCTTTAAATTTTTAGTATGGGTAGTGCGAACTGTACCCCATATGATGACACAAACTCCATATTGCTCTATTCTTTTGTTTTTTCAAAAATACAAAAATGTAAATTTGGACTTTTACGAACTGACTTTCACGTCGATAATATTTACATTGGTATCTCGAAAACAACAGTTTTCTGTTAAATGAGCGAAAAATTCCACATTTTCAGAAACGCCCAAAAGCCATTTCCTCCAAAATGACTCCAATTTTTTCTTCAAAGTTTTGTAATATGATAGTGCTAATTGCACTATTGAAAATAACAAAAGTAATAGACCTTTGTGGTGTATTTTTTCCAATAATTACACAAATGTAATTGATTTGGAATATTTTTCACGCCGTCAATATGTACATTTCCATCGATTTGTATACATTATTTTTAAGGAAAAATTTGAAATTAATTTTTTAAAATGGTTCAAAGTTTTGAAATGAAAATTTCTGTTTAGGACGAGGATTCTTTAGTATTCTTGAAGTAATATTTCAGTTCTACTATTATGAAAACGAAAAATTGAAACAAATTCAAATATACTTCGGGAGGCTGCTCGCAAGAGTTGTGGCATGTCCGAATTGCTAGCCCAGACCAAAGAAAATAGAAAACAAAATTAGGAAGTCTGTGCCATTCTGTAGCACCACTAGTGGAAGGTTGTTACAATGACTTTTTTAATGATATTTTACAATGAATTTTTAAATAAATTTTCAATTTTTGTCTAGGACTGCGATACGTGGCTATCTCCCTGGGCTGTTGTTGTGGAGAGCAAATTTGCAATTTGCTGGGCCGTATTTTGTAAGCTCCTGCTTTGCCTGATGTGCATGATGATCCATCTCGATCAGGTTTTTCGTCCAGTTTCCCTGATCCATTGAGCAAATGCTGAGATGGCCCCTTGTTTTGCTTCTGGACATAAATGTAACTTCATTTTCTGTGCACGTCTTCTAGAATTCAGTGGGAAATACAATTATTCAAATTATCGTTTCCATGTTATCGCGGCAGGAAGTAATAAGAGCCAAAATTTATTGCTTATTTTTTTTTTTTTTTTTTTCTCCCTTTCAAAATTCAAAATTATTTTAAAATTTTTGTTGTTTATCCTTGAAAATAGATTTTATTACATGGGAGTTTTTTTTCTCCCTTTCAAAAATTCAAAATTTAAGTAGTATATGACTTAGTGTAGGGATCACAGAATTTTGAAAATGTGCACGCAATTCACTTTTCCCCATAGCACGTCATACGCAGTTTTTAACTGTTTTTTGACGTAAAATAAAATAAATAAATAAAAAATAAATAAATATGAGGCCTTTTGCCTGATGTTGCTGCGCTCGATGGATGGCGTTGATGGCGACGAGACGGGAAGAGGTGCAATTGACTAAGACGTGCGTGCTGATTGGAGACCTGGACCATGAAACATCCTCTTTGTATTGACTTGCAGAGCTTCTTATATTGGATTGGTGAGAAATTTGGAGGGTAGTCGATTTGCATATTCGAACAGGGAAAATTCGCTTTTCGATATAATGAATTTAAACTAGTGGTGCTAGCACAGCATGTACTTTCGCGCCCTATGTAATGGTTATGGCTATTTATACCACAGTTTCTCTCCGAATTAGCAGATTTCAGTCGTCATTTTTTGTAAAACTCATTAGAAATGGTAGAGCATTTGGTGCAAAAGATAAATACTTTCAAGCATATATGGCCACAAATTTAGTAATTATAACTACTTTTCATACTGCTAAATCATGTCACAAAAATGGGGCATAATTCATAGAAATTCGCGAGTCGCGACGAGGAATGCCATTGTCGCATTCCAATCTGATATTCCCAGAAGGCTTGCAATCCTTATTTCATATTTATTTCAAATAGGTTTTAAATAATTTCTAAAAGATTAATGTGTAAAGTATGATAAAAGCTCTTAATGTAAGAAACGAACAAAGAAATATTAAATAATATACACACTCTAACTTACGTAGCATCCAACTTCCTCAAAATATCTAAAATTACGATCACACGATCATGAAGCGCAGGATTTTCGGAGCGGGCGACTACGTTTAACGCCCAATTACTCAAAAAATTCTCATACTTTTGAAAAATTCAACATGACCTTTTATGATCTATTTTTTATGAAAGAATTTTTCACATTTTATTAAAAAAATCTTCAAAATTGTAGTTGTAGGTAGACACCAAAAAACTTTTGATTTGTTTCAATTTTCGAAAAATCAGGGTTTTTAAAGAACATGAGACCTATTATCTGAGATTCTCTTAAGCGCCCCTTAGCCAATCCAATAGCAAATTAAAAGCAATTAAAAACGCTGAAGCCATTTTTTTGAAAATTTTGAAAATGTCGCAACGACTTCATGTAAAATGCCCCCAAAATTAAAATATCGGTTTCAAATACTAGGGGCCGCGACATCAGAAAGATCAATTGGTGAATATCAATTTTGGAGAAAATCGGCGGAATGGTTTAGCCGCTAGCGTTGTTCACAGTCGGACAGACTTTTGCCGTCAGTCAGTTTCAGTTTCAAGGACTCACAAAACATTGATTCTTGTTACATCACATGATGAGGAATTTTTTCGCAAACTTTCGCCGGTTTTTCGCGCAGCATTACATCTTTCTCTCTACCGCGTCAGCGGCCACAATCTCCTAAAGGACCTAAATAGGCATTTGTCCTATAATCCGAGATCTAGTAATAAAATTCTGAAACTCAGGAAAGCGTGCGCAGATGATTTTCTCCCCCCATACGTCATTTACAGTTTTTGACTTTTTTTACTAAATAAATAAATAAAAACTATATTAACGAATCACAATGAATGTATGGTGTAAACATTTACAGACGCAATGATAGAATAAAACTCAGAAAAAATCATGAACAGAGCGTTGCGTTCACGCAATGTTTGGAAGAAACGGATGAATGTGGGCAGAAATTATGGTTTTGTAATATTATGTATCTGTTACTAATACGAGAAAATTTGAGCGTTTTTTTCTCAGTTAGTCTGCTGTACTATTATAAAATTGGCGCTGGTACAAGTTTCGAGGAACTCTGAATTTTCCAGAAGTTTTAAATAATGCAAGGGATTTTGTTCTGTTGTAGCTCCGTTAGTTTCCGTTATGTTCTTCGTTGTTAACTCACGATTTCCCTCCAAAACTTACATATGAAATAACTGAAACACTAGTCAATAATGATTGGCTCGAAATTTACGATCGGTAAAGTACGTTTGCGCATTATTGAAATGTTTTACGCGAATTTTTTTACAAGAAAAATGAGATGAGAAATGTAATATTTTCTTCAATATTCTGAAATCAACGCTTAGATTTGCAATTAAATGGAAAGAAAACGAAGAGGAATTTACTGGATGTTGTTGCGTAAAGGACGCTTGAGATCAGGTATGTGTGCTCATTTTGAATCATCGAACTTGGCGCTGTAGTCAGACCTCCCTTACTCTTCGCTTTGTCGTCAGACTCCTCCTCTTTGTTCCCCAATGGGATTACGAGTAACCCAAATTTGCATTAATACATTTTTAATTAGCGCGCGTTTCCTGAATAAATATTCGTACCAACAGTCCGAAAATGTTGCCACCGAGATGAAATTAGCTTCAAGCTCATTGGTAACACATTAATAGGGAACGGAATTTATTATATATATATATATATATATATATATATATATATATATATATATATATATATATATATATATATATAGTACATTTTACAACATTTTGGATATGGTCATCCATAGGAAGCATAGCAAGGAGAAATTCCTGCTCGTGAACAAGGTCTAAGTTTCGAAGGTTTATTCAGGTTTCAAGGTTTGGTCTGAGGTGTAACGTTGATAGTTAAGGTAGCGCTAGGAAGGGTGGTCTAAATAAAGTTACGGTGGTCTAAGTCTATCCTTAGGAAACCTTGATTAAATACTGGTCCATGAAGCCCAGATTAAATATTGTGGAACAGGGTGAAGAGTAAAAATGTTGATAGAAATGGTCGGTTATTTTACTTATGTGTTCAAGTGGCAATATATTTCGCTCGCGATGAATTTGGGAATTTGGAATAAACCATGGTACCTTGAGGGTCTTTCCTAGGAACTTATTTCGGAATACAACCAACCTTTGGAGGTTACTGAGTGCTACGCCACCCCATACTGGACATGCATAGGTTAGAGTGGGTTGAATAATTGATTTATACAGTAATATTAGACTTTCTATGCTTGTGGCAGATCGAAAGTTAATTAAGGGGAACATTTTTGTTTTGACCAAGGCTTTATTAGCAGTTGCGTGGATGTGGGGTTTTCACGTTAGTCTTTCGTCAAATAATACTCCTAGGTACTTCACCGGTGAAGTGGTCACGGGATGAGATTATTCCTTGATGTTCGGGGGCATTTTTCGGTTGGCATAATGTGAATATCTTTTCTTGGCATTTAGTATGATTTATCTTTATTCTCCATTTCTGAGTCCATTTAATATAGCTGTTTATATCGTTTTGAATATTCTCCTTCGCTATTATAATATCGCTATGAGAGGTGAATAGTACAATATCATCAGCGTATAAAGCAACGTTGGAGTTGCCTTGGATTGGAATGTCATGACTGAAAACGTTAAATAGTAAGGGGAGAGAAATGAACTCTGTGGTACTCCTGCGGCAATAGAGTGAGGGGTAGATGTGTGTTGATTTTAACTGCAAACGATCTGTTCGTGAGGAAACTTTCCGTGATCTTTAGTATACGGGTATACCTAAAGTTCGCATTTTGTATCGGAGGTCTTGATGCCAAACTCGGTCATATGCCTGACTTACATCAAGCAAAACTGTAACTATGTTTCTTTTGGTGAATACCGTTAGCTATGGCTTCAGTGATATGCAATAATTGATGGTGATGGAATGGTTTGGTTTGAATCCGAATTGTTCCGATGGGATTGCTTTTATATTGTTGATAAATTTTATTAGTCTTGTATGGATTAGACGTTCGAAGATTTGTGAGAAAATTGGAAGCAGACTCACAGGTCTAAAGTTTTCAGCTATCCTTGTCGTTTTTTTCCTGTTTGCAGTCTAGTAAAATGACAGCTCTTTTCCAAGTGGTCGGGAAATAATTGCACTGTAAAAATGCAATAAATATTGCAGTTAAAGCCGATATAGTCGGTTTGCCCACCATTTTGATGCAGACGTTAATACCGTCGATACCCGGAGATTTTCTTAATTTTTGAAGTTTAATCACTGAGATGGTTTCCGAAGGTGAAATGAATTTGATGGAAGTGCTGCAGTGGAGATATTAGTATTCAAGAAATTTACTATTTACGTATTAAATTGTACATCGGAAACGGGATGCGATGTTCTGTGAATGTACAGAAAATATTTCTGATTTTTCTTTGTTGGAATAAATTGTTTCCGAGCCATGTTGTAAAGGAGGATTTTTTCATTTTTCTTTGGTAAGACTTTCAACAGTTGACCAAAGGTGACTTGAGTTAGGATGAATTACCATAATAAATTTATTGTAGTTCTGTAGACGTAATTTATCAAGAAGGGGTTTTTATCTTACGCGTTATCTGATTAACTTTTTTCTTAAAATCTAGTCGCCTTGTGTGTTGCCAGAATCGTCTCAGAATATTTTTTTGTTTTAACTAGGTTAATATTTATTTTGAGGTATTGCGTTCCCGTTTGGAATTTGATATGGTGTTGTCGATTGTTTGAAAGACGCAATTATGGCTTTAGAGAATTTTTCTATGTTAATTTCATTCGCGTATTAAGATTTTTTGAGTACATGTAATTGAGAGGCATTAACTTGGCATGTTATTCCAGTTGGTACAGGGTGACTCAGAGAAACGGGACAATTTGAAAAATTTAGAAAAAAATGAAGGAAACTTACAAAACTTTATTTTATGTTAATAATATGTTTTACAAGATTGGAAATTTACTTAGTCATCACTTTTTGAAAATTACATCACTTAGGTGCTGTCCACTTCGCCGTACACATTCAGTCAGTTGATGCTGAAGATTTTGCACAGCCCGGCGCAATGTGTCTTTCTGGGATGTTAGCGATGTTTTCTTCAATCTGAGTCTTCAGCTGGGTAAGATTTGTTGGTCTAGTCTGATACACAACGCTCTTCAGATGTCCCCATCAAAAGTAGTCGCAAACTGAGAGGTCTGGAGACCGCGGCGGCCAAGCGATGTTAGCATTCTTTGCAATAATCCTATCCCCAAACAAACGTCTTACTGCTGCCATAGATTGCCGTGCAGTGTGTGAGGTGGCTCCATCCTCTTGAAACCAGGTGTGCTGAATGTCAAGATTTGGAAAAGAATGAAGCCTTGGTGCCAAAAATGTCTCTTGCATGTTGACATAACGTTGAGACGTCACAGTGACAGCGGAGCCCTCTTCATCTTCAAAAAAGTAAGGGCCTATCACCCCACGACACGACACGGCACACCATACAGTAACTTTGTCACTGTGTAATGGTCGCTGGTGAAGCTGAGCAAGATTTGTTTGTGCCCAGTAACGCATGTTCTGCTTATTGACGTATCTACTTAGATGAAAATGGGCTTCATCTGACATCCAAAGATTTTCAATAAAGTTTGCATCCTCATTGATTTTAGCCAACAGTTTTTCACAAAATTGTTGGCGCAATACAGAATCATTAGGTTTAAGGTCTTGAAAATTCTGAAGCTTGCAAGGATGAAATTTAAAGGTGTGGAGTATTCTTTGCACGCTCCGACGCCCGAGCCTTAATGACGAGGCACTTTTTCGCACCGAACAACGAGGACTCCAATGCAGCTTGCACAGCATCAATGTTTTCTGGGGTACGTACAGACAATACACGTCCACAAGGCTTTTTTTCAAGGCCGAACCTGTCTCTTCAAAGTTACGAACCCACGTTTTGATTGCGTGTGAAGAAGGAATTTGACCACGGGGCGGGATTCCATAATGGCGCCGAAACACTCTTTGGGCAGCGGTCACACTGTCACCATGTGGGTAGTACGCTCTCACGGGGACCGCACGCTCCACACCACTCCACTGTTCCATTGCAGCTGAATGTCCGTTACTACCCGACAGTTTGCCGTCACCTCCCAACTTATTGTACATCCACAGGGCTGCCAACATCAACTTCAAATTTTCCCGTTTTTCTGCACCACCCTGTATTTCCTTTTAATTCATTGACGTTTGTTTTATCAATTGGCAAAGAAAGCGAGATGACAACCGGACAGTGGTCAGAATCGAGTTCTGGTAATACACTTTGATATATCGGAAAACATTGGTATTAGTGGCACAGCGAGTAGTTTCGTTTGGAGAAAATAATTTTATATTAAAGGAAGCTACAAATTCCAACAATGCCTTGCCAAGCTCTTGAGTTACAACCCCACATTCTATTCTTGCTATTAAGATCTCTGATCAATATTGTAGGGGTATTTACATTAAAAATTGTTTGATATGCTAATAATGGGAATGTTTTGTTTGGCGGTTTGTATGCTGCTATATATTATATTTAACGTTCTGGAGTGTAGGGTTATTTTAATTCCAACCGATTCGAGGTTCGCTGATAGTGGAGTCGAAATTTGTTCATGTTTGAGGTCCTTGGAAATAAAAATGGCAATGCCACCGCTGGGCTGGGACTTGTAATTCTATCATTTCTATTTGAAACGAAGCCTGGTATGTTGAATCTTTCCCCCGGAATCAAGTGAGGTTCTGTTACACAAGCAATTTTGATACCATGTTGTTTTAAAAAGAATCTGAACATGTTTTCTTGACGCTTAAGGCCATTGGCATTCCAATTTAGAATCTTATTTTTTCCCTGAATAGTCGCCATTTTTAACTTGTAATAAACACCCTTTCTTGAATCTGATTTTGAATTTGAGGAACTAAAGCAGACATTACTTGAGAAACGATGGATGAGATAATACTAGACCAGTCCGGGAAATGAGAGGTGCCTTGTCTCGGTGCAAAGATTGGTGAAGGGCGCGGTTAGAGTGGAGAAAAGTGTTTAGTTGATAAAGGGATTGTTCTTGATGGTTTTGGTTTTGGGGAGAAAGATTTGATAGGAAACTTATTTTGCGAAGCGGTCTGGGAGAAGCTGTTAAGTGACTTTACGTATTCTTTATAAAATCTGCAGCCTCTGAATTGGCTGCATGGAATTCATGACAGTTTACATATTGAGGTTGCGCATCTTTTATTTTTAAATCCGGTAATGATGGTTTCCGACACATTTCACGCATCTCAAATGTACCCACAATTTGCCTGTGAGTGGCCATATCTGACAGCGTTTGCACATAATTACTTTAGAATGTATTCTGCTTTGCACTCCTACAACACTATGGATAAATATATTCAAAGAAAATATAGTTTTTGGTTCTTTAATCCGTTAAATCTATTTCACAAACATGAATGGGCAACAATCTTTGTTCTACAATCTTTTCACTTTTTAAACGGGAAAATTTAACCGAATGAGTTAATCGTAAATTCCTTTTTAACTGTAAGTAATTGAGATATCTTTAATTACTACCGAAAGCAGTTTTTGACTAGGGTCTCTGTATGTGAAGTACTGTTCATTTCCTTGGTCAAAAAACCTTTATTCCTTATTTTATTTCTATTTTTGGATGGTTTTGTTATAAAGGCACTTTTAGCAATGCTTTGAATGTCTTTGACTAATTTATTGTGATCAGCTGCATAAATATTAATCACTAGCACAGGTTCTGAAGGCATAGAACTAGCTGATTCATGGCCGTGGACACTTGAATAAGTCTTACCTAGACGATACCGGTACATTAAAAAAATGTTTTGATCACTAGCTTTTCTCGTCTTGGTTTGGGAGTCACTGTCTAAAGCTTATTCACTTATTTGCTTCATTGTAGAATTTTCAGAGTTGTTTGTTTTAGGCAGGCTGTCTAAGGTGACAGCGGCTGCGCCTTGGTGTGAAAGCACACCTGGTTGGGGCTGATGGTGAAGATTTAGATAATCTAGTTCTTGAATTAAGAAAAAATCCTCTAACACGTGGTGTAGCCAGAATACATATTTTGTGGGTCCGTGATGCCGAAAAAACAATTGAAAGCAAAACGTCCGTCTGTCTGTCCGTCCATCTGTAGTATGTGAACAAACGTAGCGCCTAAACAGTGCGTAGGATTTTTTCCAAATTGAACACACCTCTCTCATGTTTGCGTGAGCTGAAGCTCTGCGATTTCGAAAAACATTCCTTAATTTTTGGGGGGACTTAATATGATGCCCTAGGAACATTTTCAAAATTTTCTCAAAAACGGCACCATTTTTTTTCTTTAAATTTCTTGAAAGAATAGAGTATAATACACTTACAAAGGCCGCACAGGTCCGATTTTTACGGTTAACTCTGGGTTTTCGAAAATTGGAAAAGTTTGATTTTTTCGGCGTCTTCCTACAACTATAAAATTGAAGACAGATTTTCCCTTCAAATTAAATTTTTTGTCCATAAATTGTTCTTTCATTTAGGTCACGTGGATTTTTTTGAAAAAATCTTGAGTCGTTTTTGAGAAAATTTTGAAAATATCCAGGAGGTCTTCATGTACTCAAATATTAAAGACTGTTTTTAAAAATTTCAAAGCTTCAACTAGACGGGGGATTGTTCGATTTGAAAAATATCGTATGCACAGTTTAGGCGCTAGTAGTGTTCAAGACGGACGGACAGACAGACGGAAAGGACGGAGGCGTTTAGAAAATAATTACTTTTTCGGTGTCAGGTGACCTCAGAACGTGTTTTTCCGTTTAAATCTCGAAATCGATTTTTCGCAGCATTAGACAATTTCCTGAATACTACGTATATTACTCCGTATATACGTATGTGTAAGAGAAAGTAACTAGAGGTGCTACAGAACGGCATAGACTTTCTGGTAATAAAGATTTCTGATTTCATTGGTGTAAACTGGTACTGTACAGTCTTGCCCCTCCTTCTTGCCTACTGCTATCTATCGCAGACCAAAGTACATTTTTTAAAAACTTTAATTACTTTTCCTGAATCCTTGAGGCTGCCCATCAGGGAATTTCCACTCATTTTAAGCCTAAGTATATTTTCTCGAAAGTACTTTTGTATTAGTTGAATGTGGCATCACCTACGTTGTAAACTGTTTTAAAAGTATTTACATGTGTTGATAATTTTTTCATATTTCATTTCTTTGATACCCAGCTTGTTCAAATATGTTCTTACAGTGTCTGGCAATGGATAATACCTAGCTGTTGATGTTAAACTTCCGTTCAAAAATTGTTACCACCCAATGGCCTTGTATATTACCTCCATACGGGATATAAACGGGTCATATTGCAATGCGAATAATGAGAATTTAGCACAGCTATATTTTTATGTTTTGATTTCACATACGAACAGAATGATTGTAAACTGTTCTGCGTGATTCTCTATTACTTTTATAACATCATTCTCAATTATTTCGGAAAATTCGGACGCAAAAGCGTCTATAACTACACTGGATTTCCCTGAGTTGGTTAACACATCGATATTTTTGTCCCCCAGTTTTTAAGATTTTAAAATTTCACAAACTCAGTCTGATTTGTGTGCTGAATATACAGTACATATACATTAAAAGGTTACTACTTTGTATCTGTGTGAAGGTGAATAAGTTTTAACTCAAAATAAATTAAAAATCGATCATTGCACTCTTAAGAAATGTATTCTCTAGTATTACACTTGTACGTGTACTTACATTTCAGGTTTTCTTCTTATTTACTTCATATTCTTCAAATTCAATATTCCAAGGCAATTTGAAAATTTCTTACAGAAATACTCTTGAAATACATAGAATCTTAACAAATTCACTACAAATTTTGCCGCGCGATTTCCATTTCATATTGCTGGTTTGTAAACAATCAGGGTGCCAACCTCATGGAAGAAAATTATGATGCAGTGGACTGAAAATAACCACGGGGTTGTGGAGTTTTATCAACGCCTCCTAGATATATCTATTTAGGTGATATTGGTTTCATTCTCCATCTAGCCACCGAGATCGCAGCGCTAAAACACGCAAAAGCACGCTCAAGGAAATTTCTTTAAATCTTGTGGTCGGATCCGAAAACAAATTATCAGTTCCCTATCAGGAGACCAAGACGCGTCGAATGACACCTCATATGTCTCGATTGGTGCAAGGGAAGTGGTCTAGCCGTGACTGACGGAACCTTGAACATCCGCACATTCGGGAGTTACTTAAATAGTGCATAGGGATAACGTGACATTTTGACACAGGGCTACACGTTTTTATGTTGGGTAAATGGGACCCTACTGGGACCGCTCTACCTTTGCACTATTCTCTAGAAAGCCTACAGCGGGTCACTCAAGTAACTTAGTAGTATTACTTGACTAGTGACTTGTTATGACAATATCACACCAAAAATTAGAAATGGTTTTAAATGTCCTAACTGCCCTACAGGAGTGGGTTCGTCTTTTAACCTGCTTTCGTAATAAAAGAAAAATAAGCAAGTTAATCTTTTAACTATGAACCGAGTTCTAGATATATTCTGTTAAATACTTGAATACAATTCTAATCTAGCATTTACACATTGCATTGAAAATTCTATCACTTGCTCTACCTTTAGCAATTACGTGATTACCTAACAATGCAGTTGCTTTTAAAAACACTTTAAATAAAATTATATTACCCTTCACTTCACAAAAGCACATTAAAATAACTGTACACAAGACAATAATACATGGAAACACAAAATACTGAAAAAGGATAACATACCAAAATACCCTTTACATACACTTTCAAAGAAATTGTCACTTGAATAGTGAATGAAATATATACAAGACGTTTCACTTTCACGTAGATTATTACTTTACACAATTTAGCCAGCAAAGAAAGAAAATGTCGTTATGCAATGAACGTACGATTAATAATAACTCTTTTACTAATTATTGGTTTTGAACAATTTGAAAACGATTAAACAATAAATTGAAAACACACACTAAAAGAACAAATATTATCGTTAATAGAAAAATGAAAAAAGGTTTATACAATTCTTTACATGAATTGCTTCGTTTTATGACTGCAATATTGTAAAAGATTACGTGTAAATGATTTTTATATAATTTACTCGACTATCTACGGCTGTAAGTGAGGTGAATTATATCTCTGTAGAATAATTCTTGCTTCTTTAAACAGTTTTTTTTTGAGAATTTCTAATGAAGTTTTCTAACTCACAACACGTCTCGAAGAAATATTTTCACAGCTTGGAGCGGCGACGGCGACTCAGATCCTTTCAAGGTCGTGGCAATCCCTTTGCTTCGGCAAACACGTGCTGTGGTGAATGGCAACCACAGTCCTTCGAATTTTATACAATATGACTGCAATATCTCCGCGTAATGAACTTCTTACGTGGCAAGCCAAGACGAGAGACAAAAAAGTTGGAAATAGAAAGAAACATTTCCTATAGCACATGCTTTCCACTTCAGTATACGTTCTTGAACGTTGAAATATATTATTTCCTCGTTGATAGAAACATGGTATATTTCTACGTAATGCCTTTACGTGAATTTATCAGAATATTCATGATTTAAAATTCTCAATTCTCTCATACATGGTTTCGTTTTTTTAACATGATGAGACGAATTACCTTTTTCTAGCTTCTTATCGTCGAAATAGGCGAATTCTCCTCTCCGTCCAACACGAACAGTTCGGTCGGTCCAGATCGGCGGTCGGCAGCAAAAGAGAAAGCTTTTCGTAGAGGTGCTTTGCGCTAGTGCTGATATTTTCAAGGGTGATATTTGATTGGTTGTCGTTCAATTCTACGCGAGTGCGTTCAGAAACTTTAATAAATTCTCGCAAGGGATACCCTTTACTGCTGGCGCGATCTTTTGCAATTCGGTAACACTATAATTGCATCTTGTGTCTTGACGTTCTCGGGTGCTTCTCAAAAATCAATGTAACCGACATATGGGCGGTTACACTACCCACAATTTACGCGATCAATATAAAACGTATTTGAGTGTGCGCAACGCATGAATCTGTCAATTGTCAATCGAACAATGAATATGGAACGCCCTGATTCCGGTTATTCATTCCTCGCTCTGGTTCACCATCGCATCTACAGAGTCGACTCCTTACGATGTGATAAAATAATCATTTTACTTTCTCTCGTACTACATACGTAATATAAACTGATTACTTACGTAACATACACTGATTACTTCTGTAGCAGAAAACAGCGTTTTTTCAACAGGAAATGTGAATATTTTTGCTCCCGTATGTAGTAAATAACTTTCTCGAATATATTGTGTTGTCAGATTCTATGATTTGTTGGTACCAAAAATTTGCGAGATAGAACTTTCAAAAGAATAGAAATTTGTTTTGTTTTGTCATTGCGGATTCGTAGGCTCTGGCAAATGGTATTGGAAAGATTGATGCCGCAACACGTTGACAAATTGTGGAAATATATGCGAATGTTGATTATAATGAATGTTCGAATTGCCAGGCGAACATATCTCTTCGGAATGGCGCACATAATCTTCTATCAGAGCAACTTATTCGTTGAAAGTTTGTTAAATTTCGAACAACATTTACTCTTCTCTATGAAAAACTAATATTACGACAAAAATGCAACGAAGCTTGTAAATGATTCAAATTTCTTGGAATCCGTAAGCGAAAAAGAAATCGAGTGCCTGATCTTCTTTTGTTCTTGTAAAGAATCTTTCTAGAAAAGCATAAAGCAGAAAAATTTTCACAATTAGTAGAAATAATGCTTTCCAATATTTATGGGCTTGGCGGCAATCAGTATTAAGGTCCATTACCTACAGAGACACTTGGATTGCATTCTTTCTCTTGATGATGTAAATGAAGAGTAAGGTGAACGATTTCAATGTAAGGAAGACACCAAGAAAAATAGGATACACATGACTACTGTTGGAACATGCAGAAAAACTGCTACGGCATTTGTCACTTCAAAAAATCTATTTGAAAAAACTTTTTGGGTCTTGAATAAGTTGTTGATTTTGTGAATTTTTAAGACATTTTGAGGAGAAATTACGCGGTTTACAGCGGTTTACAAATTACGCGGTTTCTAATTAATACATTTTATTTATAAAAACAAATTTATTTTATTTTACAACAAATTAACACTAGTAAAGCAAATATTTCGTGTTCACATGCCATCAATGCTCCCGAATTCTAACACACGCAGAGTGTAATTGGGGTATTCTGTATTTACAAAACTAGAGCTGATAGGGCAAAACTAATGCATTTTTTTGCGATCAGTGACATTGAAATACTCCAGAAAAAGTTTAATATCTTAGGCATCAAAATGTGTGTTGACCTGAGTGATAATTCGAATTAACACCCGCGAATGCGGGATGAACATTCGCGAAATATACACAGCCAGCAGTATAAAGACTGACTGAATTTGAAAGAATTCTGTACGCGTAGTATAATGAACTTAATTTTTTGTTCAATTCATTTGTGGCCGTTCCATTTAAGTTTTAACTGAATTGAGAGATCTAAAAATGTTTGTTGCCTTAACATCAGTTAATGGCACACTGTTCATTTTCAATGGAGTACAGAATTGTTTATTTGAAATGGAAAACTGCATTAAAACTATTTTCTTTTCATTTACTATTAATTTGTTATTTCGAAACCAATTTGAAACATCTGATATTGTACTATTTACGGTTTCTTTATTGCAAAGATTGTTTGTATCATCCGCAAAGAAAACTGTTCTTCCGTTTCGAAACGTCGAGAGTATATCGCTTACGTATAGTAGGAACAGAATAGGGCCTAAAATCGATCCCTAAGGGACTCCACGTGCAATTGGCAAAGAGTCAGTAAGGTGTGTATATAAAGTTCTATCATTCCAGTAAGGTATTTCTACTCTCTGAAATCGTTGGTTAAGATACGAACATACGAGCTGTTTCATTTTAATCTCGCGTGGCCGAGGCGGTCCGTGCGTAATTGTCATAGCTGAATAGTATCAATTGCGCTTGAGCAGCGCGGACTTATCTGCTCCCCTAAGCTATCGCTGGTGTGTTCCTGGGGATGTGGCGGCGTCTTGCCACCCACAGCGCTGGTGTTGCCCGCTCAGCGCTCTTGAGATGGAAAGTGAAGTGTTCATCTAAAGGTGTGTAGTGCAGTATTAATATTTATCAATAGGTTCAATGCAAAACGAATCTACCAGGCTCGGACAGAGCTTCTGACCATCTATATTAACTTACAAGATTACATTCCTGATGCTATGTTAACGGAACAACGTGCGACGCAATGCTGTCAACCGATACACCGCAGGTTACAAGAGCTTCAATGGCAGCCCCATCCACAAATGTAGACACAACCCTGGTCTCAATCAACTCAGAACGCCAGTATAGAATCGTCATTCCCTCCTTTCAACAACGAAGATGTAAGTACGCCGGAGCACCAGCTTTAATGGCACCCTCCCCATAGACTCAAACACATAGTGGCCTCAATAAATTCAAAGGAATGACACAATATTTAACAAATAAGTACAATGGAGAGGCAATATTGAAGGATGGCAAGTAAACATACGCAAACGAAGAAGTGTTACTAATAATAGTCAACATTAGTCATACTAATAATAACCTACCTACATTAAAAGTGAGATTGATTCCTCTACATAATCAATTCGCCTCTCTAACGAATGAAACTCAAAATAAAATCAGAACAAAACATCAAGAGGAGAAACAAATCTTTCTATCCATCTGTATTATACCCGGATAACAACGTACCAAAATTGATTGACATTTTCAAGCAACAAGTGAAAAACGAATACTTTATTTGCAAAATGTACAATGATGAAATCAAAAGTAATGTCAAGAACAGTGCAAGCGTACCGTTCAGTAATAAAGTTATTCGACGAAAAAATGCAGTATATCATACTTAAAAGCTCTTAGAGTTTTACTACCATACTTGCATCCTACAATTGTTAAAGAAGGAGTTGTAACAGAATTAAAAAACCTAGGACATACAGTTCGTACCTTGCACAGTGTGAGACACAGACAAACGGAACGCCCACTCTCACTTTTCTTCGTAGACCTAGAATCAAACCCAACTAATAAAGACATTTACAAAAAAGAGAAACTTCTAAATGCCATCATAAAATTTGAACCTCCTTACCAAAAAACAGCCGTACAGTTCCACAGATGTGAAAAGTACAGACACACGAGGACATACATAAGAGAAACCCCTAAATGCGTGACATGCGGTGAAGAGCACTCCACAGAAGACTAGTTTTGCCAACAATGTTCTTGTAAAAGGGAGGACCCTTGATAAACCAAAAATATAAATAAAATATAAAAAACAAAAAGCATCAACACATTTCTTTTTATAAATATTAAATTTACACTAACCTCAATTCTATTTTTTCTTCTCTACATTTTCAATTCAAGCGAAAAGATTCCTACACAAAGTGCAGATGAAAATAGTCTGAGCGGTTCTTTTGATTTAGTCGCTAGACATGCGTGTGTTAGCATTGAGAAAAAGGATATTCATGTTTTCTGTTGAAAATTAAATAAACGATAAAACGTTGCAGATGTTAGTCATGCAAAAAAAAATCACAACAAAAACTACAAAAATACTAAAAGAAGGACGAGAAGACAATTGACGTCAATGAAGGACTGTCCCCGCAAATGGAGGACGGTTGTCAATCCTACAGAAGAATGTAAGAAGGATAGAAACATATCAGCAATCTGCGTTCATGTCTGATATCATCCAGCCAAATGCAAAGGATGCGCAGAATACAAGAAATATGTGAAAAGTAGAAATTAACAGAAAAAATCCGTAGCTTCAATTCTAAAGAGAAGGGAATAGTTCCAAATGATTCAAACATCCTTCCCATTCCCCTTCCCAAACACTCCATTCAAAATACAACTTTTCCCATCTTAATTCACAAATACTATAAAAAAGAGCAACTTCATAAAATGCAACTCATTATCAAAATTCCCAAGCAGCAAGGACTACAAAAACCTAACGGCTCTACTAAACGTCCAAGAAGAGCTTAATCAAAGCATTGATAAAGCCTTCCAACTCTTCGAAAACATTTTGAATCAACAAATGAAACCCCCCTTTAATCTAATTTCTACATTGATATCCAAAATGCATTAATATGGCATGGAAAATAAAAATAATCCTTTGGAACGCAAATGGTTTACTCCCGTGTCGCGAAGAGGTGATTGCACCTCTATACGAATAGGACATAGATATCATGCTAATATCTGAAACCCACTTCACAGAAAAAAAGCTATCTTCAAATTCCGGTATACGTAATCTATACTACCGAACATCCGGACGGAACAGCGCACGGAGGAGCGGCTGTTATCATTTGCAACACGATAAAACATCATGAGCTTACTGAATACAAAATAGAAGAAACTCAGGCTACTTCCATAATGATTACAGAAAACGGCAGACCACTAACCTTAACAGCTGTTTATTGCCCTCCGAAACATAAAATAACGAAGATCAATTTGTTGCCTTTACACAAAGAAATTTGGAAGGAGATGAGCCGACGGAGAACAAAATAACAAATACCTACAGAGGGGCTCATGGCTGAATAAGGGGGAAGAACGTACTCAAAACAACAAACGAATTGGATGGAAATGACACCATCAACTGGAGAACCTTCATACTGGCCCACTGATACAAACCAAGTACCTGATCTAGAATTTTTTTAGCAAAAGCAGTAACACCTGATATAATTGAGGTTAAAACCAACTACAATCTAAGCTCTGATTACACGCCAGTAGAAATGATTATCTGTTCGTATGTTATTGAGAACAGATCACTTCAACGGTGTAGCAAGTTTACCAGGGATAAATTTCGAATGTACGTTAACGAAATTGTTAAGCGCAAACATGTCCCTAAAAATAAGCCAAGACATAGATGGCATTAGTTAAGTATTTAACAAGATGATACAGAACGTGACTGGAAAGGAACACAATAGCGCAATCGAAACTCAAGTATCCCAAAGAATGAGATTAAAAATAGAAAAAAACGTCGTAAACGACTAAAATAAAAGAAATAAAAAGAACTAAAACATTAAATTATTCAATTACGTAAAATCCTTGTCACCAATAGTTAAAACTAGTTACTCACTGTGAAAGCAACAACAAAAAATAACAAATGAATCGACAACTCAACTGCTACCTTAAGCACGTCGTTAAAAGAGAGACTTCAAATTACGTGTCTTGGGCATTTTAAGGACTCATATAATCCCATGTTCATTGCTTTCCTTCTACCAAGGGCAAAGTAACCCCTCGAACGCAAGTAAACAAGCATTCAGCTTAACAAAACGCATTTAAATCACTTGCCAGCATTGCTCACGCCACGTCATTTCTTTGACGTTCTATATTTGAGCATTGGGTCGCTTCTTCAATTGTTCAATTAGTACTAGCAACGGCGTTTATTCCATTTGCAGCTTCTCCTGCAACGCGCTGGCCCTACTCTTCGCGAGCGGGAATTACGTTGGCACATAGGCGGCCAAAATTAATTCAAATTTGGCGCCGTACTTGGAATTCAATTATTTATAACAATTCCTTGGCGCTAATTAACAGGGCATTTTAACCCCGTGGCTTATATTTTTCTTAAAAAAATTTTCGAATGAAACTCTTTGGAAGGACTGTCTGCTTTGAAAATTTTAACTGCTTTCAAAGACGGTCGTGGGGAAGGGTCGACGATTTTTGAGAATCAGATGCCTTTCCAAATAAGATGCCACAAAAGTTAATTGTTTGAGAATCTACAGGAGAGCGATTTCACAAAGAATTTCTGACGATTGGTAGCGGGCCTAGCACAGAAATGCAGTCTCCGTGAAAACAACGGGTTGGCGCGCGATCTCCGCGTATTAACACTATTACGCCCGCATTACGAGAGAAAACTCTTTCTTCTCGGCCTGACAAAAGTAATACTGGCAACTTCAAAACTCAATAATTCTTATGTTGAGGTAAATTAATACTTCTTCAATAATTGGGTTTCAGAATTTTCCCTGGTGTCGAGGTTATAAAAGGCGGAAGGAATCTTGCTGTCAACCCGAATCATAGTTTGATGCTCTTCCAAAAAAAACTCTCACGCTATTTTGCAGCTTCCACAACAACACATCTTCCATATTAGAAAAGACCCCAACACAGGGGGATGAAATCCTGAAGAATTTTGGTCGCAAGGTATCGAGCGTACGCATGCCAGCGGATACCGCTGTCAAGCAACACGCCCACTTCGCTCTGCCAAGATAAACGCGCGCCTGCCAAGCTCTCCGTTTCATTGGGGTTAGCCCTCTTACGACTGAAGTTGTGTGTAGTCTGTGAAGTCTGTGTTGCTTTCTTCAGGGCTGGTCTGCGCTCGGGTTTATATTTGGATGTAAAGTACGATTGGCTTAAACAGTCTGCCAATCGGAGGGCTGCCCGTCAACCGCGGGAGGCAGCCGAGTCGGGTGGCGCGGCACCTGATAGGACGGGAATTGTTTTTAAATTTTTATTTTTTTATTAATTAATCAAGATAGAAGAGTGGACGAATCAATGCAAAGTGTACAGACCGCTTTGCACTAAGGATAGATTAGTGGACTGTATTTCATTTTGTTTGTTCGTGCTCGTCATTCTTCTTTTGATGGCCCCGTTTGTACAGTTCACGGATTTCAGTGTACCAGGATAACTTCCGACTTCAATTGAATGAAGACGTGATTGCATAGAACATGTTTATTCATTACCACATAAGTCACTGGTACAAATACATAAATTACAATGTTGATATTTACTTACCCTTGAAACGCCTTATTCTGTTGAACTTCGGCGAGAGATTGATAAAGTTTACATTAGAAGCTAAAGCTTAAAGAATTAAACTTAACATCCGCGTGCTCAAATAACGCTCATTATGGGACATTCATGTTCGGCGTGAACATCCAACAAACTTGAAGCTGAACGCTTCATTGAAAGAGATTTTCTTAAGTAAAATCTGGCATCCTCACGGAATCTGAGGCGGCGTGCACTGACGCCGTGTCCGACTCGGACTCATTTAATCAATCAATATCCCAAGCACAATTTAAAAAACATTCCATCAATTTAATAAACATCATTCTATGGTAAAAAATATCAAAATCATGTTATCTGAAATTTTTCTTACTCTAAGTCATTTGACCAGATGAGATCCTCAATAGTTTTTTGAGTAATTGCAAATTTGCTCTGGCACCACCACTATATTATATCTAACCCATCCTTGGACCTAGAGATTTTCCCCAAAGCTTGGAAATATAATAAAGTTGTCCCATCATCAAGGAAAGAGACCAAAGTGATATTTCAAATTACCGTCTCATTTCCAATCTCAGTGCTCTCTCAAAACTGTTGAGAAAACTGAGATTAGTGCTTTGGCACCTCATGTTTCCACAATTATTTCAGATACCAACATGGTAACAATACCACCAATCTAGCTATATTGAAAAACTATATCATTAAAGCGTTTGAATCAGGTTCTCAAGTCGATGCTAATTGCCAACATTTATGCCAGGATTACTGATATTAACATCTAAGGCTTACAGAAGGATCTCTCTGCCTTCTCGAGGCGTGTTCTGTAAACAAAATGGAACTTCATACTAATGCAATGACCTTTGCCTGGAGACATAATGTCATGACCTACCTATGTTCTTTAAATGGTGAATCCTTTAACACTGTCTCTATCATCAGAGATCTTGGAGTGATTCTTGACTTGAAACTATTTTAAAATACATATTACTGTTACAGTGTATAAAGCTCTGCGCTCTCTGGACCTGATTTTGCACTAATTGGTCTAATTAGCCTATATTAAAAAAGTTTTGATTTACACGTGTTAAACTATCTATAAATACAGTTTTTATTTATTAGAATTTTTTTATCTATACATTTTAAATCAAAACCACTAAAAAGAAACAACTGTATTTCGATTCCAAAAACTTCAGTCCAATCATAACATTTAGGTTCACTAACAATGAAATTCTCGATCCTCTTGAGATTAACAAACCCTAGAAGCACACACACTCCACACTTTTTGTCATACACCAGCCCTTGAGGGTCGAAAGGACAATGTCCTTTCTGAGTGAACAAAACATACCAAGCAAGAACAGTGCATAAGCCAATTTTATTACTTCTGGGTGGCGTCACACGCGCCACGAGACGCTCTGCGCATGGCGCGGAGAGAGGGGTTGGCGAATTAGCCTATCTCAGATTACATATTGAATCGTTCTAGAAGGTTATGGAACTCTGAGCAGTTAGGACGTTTTTGCAAAAACGGTTTGCCGTTGCGCGTGGCGTCACAGGCGCGCGAGCGCTATCCGACGGCGCCTAAGCGAACTGGAGGGCTTTCTGTGTGGAAGCTGTAACGGTCAAACGAATCAACGGATTCGGTCTTGCCAAGCACGTTGAGATATACAAAATTTCTCTCTCTATTAATATCTGGCAAAGATCGTAGCGTCCGGCTTGCTGGGTCAATGGGTCACGATATATTATAATCATTATTACCTTTATAATGGATTATAGGATCCGCAGACTGGAGCGTCTGGAGGGCTTTCTGTGTGGAAGCTGTAACGGTCAAACGAATCAACGGATTCGGTCTTGCCAAGCACGTTGAGATATACAAAATTTCTCTCTCTATTAATATCTGGCAAAGATCGTAGCGTCCGGCTTGCTGGGTCAATGGGTCACGATATATTATAATCCTTATTACCTTTATAATGGATTATAGGATCCGCAGACTGGAGCGTCTGGAGGGCTTTCTGTGTGGAAGCTGTAACGGTCAAACGAATAACGGATTCGGTCTTGCCAAGCACGTTGAGATATACAAAATTTCTCTCTCTATTATTATCTGGCAAAGATCGTAGCGTCCGGCTTGCTGGGTCAATGGGTCACGATATATTATAATCCTTATTACCTTTATAATGGATTATAGGATCCGCCGACTATACAGCGCAGCTGGGAATCTGAAATAGAATGATTCTATTCCTAGTTCATTTCTGTTTGGATTGACTAAATGAAAATCACTTTCTTTTCTAAAGAACAAATTTAACAAAGTTTATTGTTACCTTTTTAGCAAACAATTTAGTGAATTTATGTTATGCCTTTGATCACGATATCTTTGAATTTACAATTTTATACCGCGGTTAACTTATCTATTCTTCGTTGATGTCCCTCGTAGACTTCTCAGTCGAAATATCTTGCGAGCTTGCCGTAGTCCAAAGTCCCAAGAAATCCTCTTCTGATTCTTCGTTGATGTCCCTCGTAGACTTCTCAGTCGAAATATCTTGCGAGCTTGCCGTAGTCCAAAGTCCCAAGAAATCTTTCTATTCTTCGTTGATGTCCCTCGTAGACTTCTCAGTCGAAATATCTTGCGAGCTTGCCGTAGTCCAAAGTCCCAAGAAATCCTCTTCTGCCCCTATCCAAGCTGGTCTGAAACTATCAAAATTATCAGTCCCGATTACGTCCTATGACATAGTCCCGAACTCGATTACCACTCCCGACAAAGTTCCAATTTATACATCAATATTACTTCCACATGAAAATATCTGCAATATCATTCACTGTTCTTAAAATTTCACTGATAACCCGATTCTGACTATCTGTATTATATTCGTTCCCTCTCACGAACTTACGATCAGTTCAGAAGCGCGATGCCGGTCAGAATGAAATCTTCCTGCATGATTCACCCCTCGAAGACTTCGTATTAAACTACCTTCCTTTTTTTCATAACATTTGACCGTCCTTCTCTCACCCAGCCAATCCATACGTTCGTTATATTTTGGTGTAGCTGACCCTTCGATCGTCTAAACTTCTTCGCCCAATCCCAAATTTTCTACTTTCGGCATCAAGCCACCACAATGCATTTAGAAAAAACAAAAACTACATTGTTTATTCACGGTCGTTGCTAAGCTCTAGCTCTCGTGATATTTCGTAATGCATGTTCCACCATATTGTCTACAAATAAATGTTAGTTTATTTTAATGTGACATATCGGTATGTCACAACGTGATATAAAATGTTTGTATAATTCTCTGCTTTATGGTCTGACCGAACAGGAGAGAGACTAAACAGCAAAATCACAACAGAGTATATTTTCACTTCGAAAGGAACAGTGTCCAAAAGTGAAACTAAATTCGTCAGAACTCTCAGTAACAACTGTTGGAGTTATCTTAGTTTACATTTAGACAGCAACTTAACCTGAAAACCTCATATATAAAAAGAGTAAAGAATCACGTAAGTGAAGTCGCAGGCTTCCGCAGCCGGAGTCTTGTGAATGATCTTGGCTGTCCGGGTGACGCCGCGTCGAAGGCTGTGTTGCCAACGTTACGACCATCTTTTCGTGGTCTTCCAGGTTGTTTTAGGTTCCAGGTCGTTTTGGCAGACCAGCCCTAAGAAAGACGTAATTGCAATTTAATATGTTTCAAAAAAGGCTTCCAAATTTAGTCTATTTTCTTTCTCAAGTAGAGCAAAGTAAGGTGATAAAAATGGCGCCTGTGTCATTTCCTTTGAACTATTGAATATTCGACAATTGCAATAGTAACAAGTAGTGAGAGAAAGTATGTGTTGTAACACCACTAGTTTCACAATATTAAGAGAAATTTGGATGTCAATATAGAAGATTAAGCATAATATGATAGAATTATTGACATGTAAAGTATCATGCTTTACTCCCAGTTGGTACTAGTGTCCTCATAAGAATGGTTAAATCAGTCCTCGATGAGCATCGTGTTTACACATGTTTACAACATTTATGTTTTCTTAAGAAAAAGGCCCTCGGACGAATCGCAATATTATGAACGTTAAAGCGTTAGTAAAATATTTTTTGTTCGTGACTTGGTATGACGTTTTCCTAAGATATATTGCAACAAATGTAAATTTACTTCCACTATTAGCCATTACTCTGTTTTAACGTGTGGTTTGTGAAAAAGTTTCTGTGTAATCTTGGTTTATTTCCTGTACGCATCAATAAATGGTTTAAATTATTTCATATCTTATATACTTTGGTAACGATATCGTGCAGATTACTATAAATTTCCTATTCTTTACTTTTTTGTAGTGTATTTTGCTTCAAATATTGCAATGTGGTGAAACATGGGTGTTCATTTTACTGATTTCTGGCAACCGCTTACACTATAGAGAAAAGTTGTGTAATTAATGCTGCAGGAAAAAGCGACGAATTTCCGGCAGAACTATTACTCTGGTAACAAAAAGGGGGTTCATGTAAAGTACCGCCAAAAATTAAAATATCGGTTTCAAATGCAAGGGGCCGCGACATCAGCCAGATCGATTGGAGTCGTATTAATGTTGGAGAAAATCGGTTGAACGGTTTAGCCGTGAGAGTTGTTCACAGACGAACAGACAGATGTCATTCGATTTTTCACTATCAAGAACCCAAAACAAAGGCTACACCACGTGTTAGAGTTTTTTCTAAATTTTGCAACTTGATTTATTCACTTTTGCTACCAGAGCCCTATAATAAGAGTTTTTGCCTAAAATTTACCGTTTTTCGCGCAGCATTACATAACTTTCTCTCTACTCCGTAGCGAGATCTGTTAATTATCCTTGGGGACCTGAATCTCTTTATTGTAGACTGGCAGGGAATGCTTTGTGGAAAAAATGGCGCAGCAGCCCGTAAACACGTTCATCTGAGGAAAGGATTTGTCCCGAGTGCAACCAGACCCACGAGAGGCAACGCCTGATTGAATGTTTTCCTTCTTAGGCCGTGTAAAAGGTGATAAGTCACAGCAAGTAATGTTACCGGAAATCGAAAAACAAAGTTCAAGGAATTGTGTGAAATGAGAATAATGAAATAAGACTAAAATTTGAACAGTGCGTTGTGTTTATTTGTTTAGTATGTAGACGTATATGAATAAAGAACTCTACAAAAAACGCAATAATGGTATTGGGGTGACTACTAAATTGACGTATCCCTTTTAACACTCAAGATAATTGACTTTTTCAACAAAGTCAATGTACGCTATTTTACTTAAATGAAAGGAACGAAGTCCCACTTTTTACAAAACATAGGTACTATAATAAACCCACTTATTCACGCCCCACGTTGGGCTCCGATATAATAATCCCTCGTTCTACTGCCAATACAATCATTTTCTTATCTTTCTGACTGTAATATTTTCCGGTTTTTATTTTTTTAAACACATCTGGGCGCCTTGTCATTAACACACATACCCTTCCTTAGATTTTCCTTAGATACCTTAGATTTTCTACTTGACCGTTAGCTAGCTAAATTTATACCACTTCTAAATTCTCCTTGGGCGTGACTATGTGATTGCCCTATACAGGGCTACCAACGAGGTACTTATGTGCACGTGCATGGGTCTGCATCTAACTACCTTAATCACAACATATTCTCTAATGGTTATTGATGAACCCGAATGGCTTTATCTTAATTTATTTACTACTTTTATGGACTGTTTCTTTCCTCTGATGTTTCAAAATGACAGATATATGTACAATGATAGTGCCCTTTGACGGCACACAAAACAAAACATAGCAAACAAACAATACCCTTAATACTAAAACACAAAAAAAGAATAAAATAATGACCATTCACACTGAAAATTACATAGTACAAAATTACATACAAAAATATATTCATCCACACCGAATGCTCATTCTGTCGTTTCAGATTGTTGACCCTCTTATTCTATAATAAATTAACAGAACTTGGTCTTCGACAGATGCCTTTGAAGTTGCGAGATACAAAATCCATGCATCACTTCCCTGATATTTATTTTTTTTAATTTAATTATTTATTTTACGTCAAAAAACAGTTAAAAACTGCGTATGACGTGCTATGGGGAAAAGTGAATTGTGTGCACATTTTCAAAATTCTGTGATCCCTACACTAAGTCATATACTACTTAAATTTTGAATTTTGAAAGGGAGAAAAAAAACAAAAACTCCCATGTAGTAAAATCTATTTTCAAGGATAAATAAAATTTTGAATTTTGAAAGGAAAAAAAAAAAACTCCCATGTAATAAAATCTATTTTCAAGGATAAATAAGCAATAAATGTTGGCTCTTATTACTTCCTGCCGCGACAACATGGAAACGATAATTTGAAGAATTGTGTTTCCCACTGAATTCTAGAAGACGTGCACAGAAAATGAAGTTACATTTATGTCCAGAAGCAAAACAAGGGGCCATCTCAGCATTTGCTCAATGGATCAGGAAACTGGACGAAAAACCTGATTGAGATGGGGTCATTGACCCGGAAGCTGTAGTACAATAGTTGTTACAGGTTGTTTATACTCATTTATACAGTCCAAATGGTAAATAATGCATTATGTATCATTCTTAAAATTAATGTTACTTTTCTTGTGATGCTCAGTATAGTCTCTAATTGTATAGAAACAGTTATGGGTTTAAATTTTTTGTAGAATTTTTTGTCACCTGGTGAATATGATTTCTACGTCGAGTGTTATAATAATAGACTTCGGCATTTTCTGAAAATATATTCCCGCCCTTAAGCAAGTCATTTTTTACAAAAACCACTGATTCGTAAATAAAAAGACACGGTAATGATAGAATTCCTAGATTAATGAAGAGAGGCTTACATGAATCACGTGGGTGGGATTTGGTTATTATTCGTTTTTGTAATCTAAAAGTCTGGGAGCTATAAGATGTATTTCCCCAGAATATTATGCCATATCTCAGGCGGGAATGAGCATTCGCGAAGTATACACAACGAGCAGTATGAAGGCTGACTGAATTTGCAAGAATTCTGAACGCGTAGCATAATGAACTTAATTTTGTGTTCAATTCATTTAAATGGACGTTCCATTTAAGGTTTGACCGAATTGAGAGACCTAAAAATTTTGTTGCCTTAACATCAGTCAATGGTACACCGTTCATTTTCAATGGAGCACAGAATTGTTTATTTGAAATGGAAAACTGCATTAAAACCGTTTTCTTTTCGTTCACTATTAATTTGTTATTTCGGAACCAATTCCCTGATACCGGATGAACACTGCAACATGCGACTATATCACGCGTCGCCGTCGGCAATGGTACCGCCTCAGCTTCCACCAGTTTCCAGGACCATACCACGAACTCACATGGTTAAGAAAACCACTACGAAACGTTTTGCGATGAAACGCAAAGTTTCACTACATTTAAAGTTCCCGCGGCGAAGAGAGACTGTTTCGTTACGCGAACCAAAATAAAATAATCTGTTTGTATTAGCTTTTACTGTCCGGAGCACGCTAAACTTCGTATTATAAACACTGCGACAAAATGTCCGCGACCATCATTCAAAAGTGCCACCGCGTAAAATTAATGTTCGCATCGCTTTTACCCGTAAATTATTCGCCCTTACTTACGAATCCATTCACCCGTTTGTTACAATATTTTCGTCCGCATCAAAATATCTAAAATGCTTTTAAAGTCCACTTCCGAACAATAAGTTTTAAAATGTTGCATTACGCTAACGCGGAGCTAGCGTCTTCACCAACCATACAACACTGCACTTTTTCTCGTCTTCTGTCGAGTATTGTTGTCCACTATCCTATCCTATATAGATTTTATCTTGAACAAGCGCCGATCGCTCGCCCGTGACCACAAACAAGATTACAGAATGTTTCTTAATTTTCTGGTTTTAAGCGTTCTTAGGTCTTGTCACCGGTTCTCAATATTGTTTATTGTTTCTCCGATAATTACTGCGATCTATATTTTTTCTTTCGATGTCTTATTTTATTAAATCTCATGGTTTTTAGTTCGTTCACTGTCGTGACGTCACTACGATGCCTCACTTGTTTTACACATATTTCAATTATACTTTTAATTTTAATTCCTTTCCTAGACGTTTCCCAAAATCGTGATTACTTTCGAAATTGTTCATAAATTTCGCCCTGTTGTTCTCTAAAGTTCCTGCGCTATTCCTTCAAGCGTTTCCGTAATATTCATTAAAAAACATATTTGCCCTCAACTTTACCCTAACAACAATGTCTCCATGTTCACGCTTTTTAACTTGAAATGTACGATTACGATTATCTTCGAAATTTTGTGAACCCCTTGCCCGATTTTGCTGATTGTTCTTTCTAACAATTCTAAATATTATGCTTTATTGAATGTTAATGTTAAATTTGACTTTCTTCCGCGCATTCGGTTAATTTAGAAAAAATGTTTGCGCGCGGCGCTGCCTTCTTCTGTCATTTTGAATATAAATCTTAATTTTATTGGAAAGTCTTTATTCTCTAGAACACTAAATTACCGAAATGATCCCAAATCATTACAGTACGCCTACCTCACAAGTGCGAGTTTGGCCTAATCCATCAAAATTCACGTCGCCTGGAATTTCTCTTGTTCTGGTCATTCAAAACAGTAAAAACTGTAAACAATAAATCAATATCAAACATATCATAAGTTGGCTTATCTTGCTTAAAGCAGTATTCAGTATATAGTCGCTAAATGATAAAGTATTTCTCCAAGTTGCCAAAGTCGATTGGTACTGGAAAAATCCCTGAAAACATCTGAAACGAAGGTCGAGCAGCTCCTTTTTAATACACTCAATATATATGGGAGGGAGTTCGTAACACTTGATCTTCGGGCTACGTCTCCTTCACCTCTCCTTACGGAACTCGCTGTTTGCCACTGTGCTTCCTGATTAACAGAAGTTTTGAACTTGATATTTCCACCAACGCCTTTTGTACTGCAACCATTTAATTTCTCTCCAGCCTTTGCCATTGCATTTTCTTTTCCTCCACCAATATTCCCGGATTAAAGATGTCATTTTAGTAGGGCCGGAAAAAAAACAAAGAATTCTGAGACATTTCGAGAACTGAAACGTATTGTTTAACCTGCCATTTTAACTAATTGAAACCAATCATGTAGATGTTTAATTGGAGCAGTTTACTTCTTTTTTTCTTCTATTAAACTGTGATCACAATCGCATTCCACATGCGTTGAGCAGGCAAAAGGGAGTTGTGACTACCTTGAAATAAACTGAATATTTTAATGATTTATTTTATGTTATTCCAACGTAATCCGTTCTAAATTTGTATAGATGGGCGCCAGGAAAAGATTACGCTAATACTATCATACAAGTCAACCTTCAACTCTGAATACCTGGGTCGATGGGTTTCATAGAAATAATCACTATTGTCTGCTAATAGATGATTATCCGATCTGCCATCTATACAGAGTGGTCGAGGAATCTGAAAAGCAAATATATTTCTATCTTGCTACGTCGTTATTAGAATTGGCTTAATGAGAATCATGTATTCATGTCACAAATCATGTAAATTTATTAAACAATTTTGGTACTTAATAATTTTACACAATGTAAAAAAAATATCTTGGTCATGACCTGTTCCAACTTTATAATGTATTCGTCTTCGCGCGCTCTTGGACGACGGTGCCTCGTTGTACCATCTTCATTCTTCTCCGACGTCGCTGTCCTCAGGTCCAGATACCATCTTCTCTCTTCTTTTCTTGCAGAAGCACACTTCAATCACCGTTCATCACTGTTTCCGAAGTTAATAAAGTCTAGGTCGTTCGCCAATTTACGAATTCCAAATTCATTCCACGCGTATGCTGAATACTCAACGATCAACAAACTATCTGCTATTAGCATTTCAGTCCTGGTTACTGATAAACTCGCCTAAGTCCTCAATGTCCTTCTATCTCGTTCACTTGAAATTTTAATTTTACTGTCCACACATAGCATTCAAATTCAAAGTTCTACCAATATCTACTCCCCAGTAAATGTTTACAAGTCCAAAAAAAACTCCAAACATTAATTGTCCACGATCCGTTCAACACCACGGCATCAGTCAGAATGAATGCCTATCATATTCTTTTAATCCTTCAAAACTCGCTTCATCTTTTCGATTGTTTTTTTTTACAGACAAGACTTGATGCACTTCCGTGCCTAGCCAATCCCTAAATTTCTTACAAAATGAACGAGCCGTCTCCGCGATTGTCACTGCATGAAGATTGTTGATCTTGACGACGGCTCGCTTACCGTTGCTATGCTGGCTATTCACCTATATTTATCCCTATAATTTACGCTGTTTATAATAAATATTGTACCGTATTATGTCTCACATATTGTTATGTCACAACCTGCTGTAAAGTAACTGAATGATGTAAAATAGAACTGCAAATAGCTGCAAAATGGGTATTGCGGTTGTGTCCGCCACACACGTATCGCTATACATTGTAATGTGTGTAGTTTCAGTGGAAGATTCACAAGAAGATATTTTGTTAGCACCTCGGGCAGCAATGGTCTCTTACGGCGCTTCATCTGGCCGAGAGTGGCTGTGAATGTTCAGTGCTCAGCCCGGGCAAGGGGAAAAAAGGGTAGAGGCGTCTCGCCGTTTGGAAAGATTGCAGAAAGGAAATGTAATCTAATAGAGAATAAAGCATTGTTAAAGTTGATGTTCATCTTTCATTTTGAGAATACTTCACGTTGAAAATTAAACAAGGGTTTCCAAAAGCTCTCAGTTAAAGAGCTCATTTTGCTATTTTAAATTTATTATATTAGATTGGCCACAGAAACTAGTTCATAAAAGTGTTTGAAATAAAACACTGGATTACATTATAATAAATTTTAAAGTTGTTTTTCTTATTCTAAGTTTGAGGCTGTGTCAATATATAGTAAGGCGCTAATAAATTAATAGCAAATCGTAGAACATTAGTAATTTAATTAGTTTATTATTATTATTATTATTATTATTATTATTATTATTATTATTATTATTATTATTATTGGCGAATTCTCCCCAGAAATGGAAGACGTTAAGCAAGTAACTCGATCAATTTTTCTTTGAGTTCTTCTTGTTGATCCAATAGGCTTTCATTCTTTCCGAGAAGGCTCGTTTACGTTCTTCTGACCATTTTGGTCTGTATTGTTTTTGTTTAGGTTGCTCTGACATAACTTCCCATTTGTCTACTTTATGTCGGAAGGTGTCTCTTTCTAAAATGTCTGTTGGTCTTATGTTTGCTTTTTGAGATCCTTTCGAATTTCATCTAGCCAAATTGTGGAATTTTTAAGTGACGTTATATAATTTAGTATCCTTTTTGTCAGTCGATTTTCCGGTAGTCTGTTGAGATGACCAAAGAATTTCATTCGCCTTTTCCTAATATCGATTTCGATGTTTGAAAACTGTTGTTGTTTTAATTGTTTGCAGCCTGTAACCGTCTTGGGTATGTCTTGCTCCTAGAATTTTCCTAATGATCTTTCTCTCTTCTTTTTTTTTGTTCAAGTTCGTGTTTTATTAGTTTGTGTTTAATTAGTTTCGTGTTTGTTCAAGTTCGTGTTTAATTTTTGGTATGAGTTGTTTTTATCAACTATGATGCACTACGACTAACCCATAAACAAGTTGAAATCTGAATACAGATGGGATTAAGTGTTTTTGCCAAAATTCATGAGAAAATATTCGCCCGCATATATGCCAAACCTTGCACATTGTTTTGACAACGCTGCGTTGGCTACAATGCATTGTTCGCTTCTGTATAATTTGCTGGAAATGCTGTAACAGTTAAATTTATTTCTGTTTGTTTCATTTGTAAAAGTAAGGAATGATTGTAGCTCCTGACTATCAAAATTATTGCAGATATGAATCACAGGCACTTTGAATTGATTGAATTGGACGCTTTCAAATAATAACTGAAGTTGTTAGTTAATACAAAATAATGTTCTATTTATAACCAAGTAGTCGTTGAACGTGAATTGGAGTAATCGTGCTTCTCCCCAGTCAGTCATTGCCGTTTATCCCTTCGGCCAGCGACTCGACGCTGGATGTCGCTGGACGTTAGATACCTGGGGTTCCCAGATATCGCGGTCACTCATCCCGGAACCCGCGATATCTCGAGGTACTTAACCTCCGTTCTTGTATACTATATGAAACGAATAGCGAGTTCTACGAAGAAAATTTTATTTTCCAAAATCCAAAAATCAAAAGACCGTGCTAGTTCTCCAGAAGATGTGCTCGAAGACTGGTCGTCGTATAAAAAAAAAGATAAATTCCAGCAGCCGTAATTCAAGTCCGTTTATACCGTAGCGCAGAAACGTATGATGTGCCTGCCCTCTGCTTACAAAGCCCCGAGGAGAGGGGGGGGGCGTTGCTGCCCCTCCTCGGTGGGAAGAGGAGGTGCTGTTGTGGCGTCATGCAGTGCAATAATAACACAGACGAGTGTGGGTTTAGTAATTTAGAGGTTTATTAACATACCACCATCTTATTACAAAATAACGTAATTACTAATTTCCCTACACGGAGTAATTTCCCGTTACGGCTACCACACCACTACGCACTAATCTCAAACATTAGATGGCGTGAAGCGCCGCAACCCACCTACGACTCAACATCGAGTCAGCCTCTGTACGGCAACACATTGCCGGCTCTTGCCCAGCCCGCGGCCCGCGCCCACCCAGACCGTCCGTGTCGCACCGCGTCCAGTAACCAAAGAGAGCGTTCCGCCGCTCGCCAGGGCTGACGCTCGCCCTTCTTCCCACCACGCTGCCTCCTAGGGTTTCCCGCCGACGTCACATCCGCTCGTAACAAAGGCTGCCGCGTGGTGCCTTAGCGTCGTCTATGCCACACGGCCGTTCGTACAATTGCGTTTGTGCATGACGCTACACTGTGCTTCGGGCTGCGTCCGCCCGCCGGCTGGCCCTTCGGGACTTCCAGATCCCCCCAGCGCTTGCAGAGACTTCTCCCGACTTTGCGCTATGGCTGCACACGCTGCAGCCTATGCTGGCCAGCAGCGCTCGGGGTGGCGTTTTGTGGCATCATCAAACGGTCTTCACCGAGCGTAATTAAGCAATTCGGTTAGCGAAGCACAATATTTTAATTATAAATCGTTAGATTTCTTAGTTCAATATTTTAATTATAAATCGTTACCGTGTTGAGGTCGAAGAAAATTTACACTTTCAATTTGAATTATCCTTGCAAATGCTAAATATGTCCAAAATGTTTGCAATTAGGTCATCAGTTGACATTTTAAATACTTCATATATTTTCAGTATTGTTCATGGAGTTAATAAACCTCCCTTTAAAACCCTCGTCTGACAAATGAAAAAATTAAAAATTAGAGGGAATCAATTCCAATACTTATTTCTCCAACCTTCTAGGTCTTCCGAGTTAATAGAGGTGTTTTTGATATTTTTCTCAGGCAGATGCAGAAACGGAGAAGAAAGATGTAAATGCTAGTTGTAGATTTTTCAGAGTTCTACATTTATGTTGCATGATGTGTGATGTTACGTTCCCTAAATCGTCTTTTGTTTTCGCCCAGCCAAATCGATTGTATTAAAATTGCAGTTGTTGTTATTGTTATCATTATTATTTTATTACATTATATTATTATTACTATTTTCATTTGTGGTCCACGAATGACACTTTTTCTGCTCCCTAAATGTCAAAAACAAAAATATTTATGGGGAGACTTGTTGACTGTAATTGATAGAACGTATTTTCTTAAAGATTCATCATTGGAGATGTTCTTTAGCTCCATCTACTGAATAATTTCGTCTTTGGTGATATTTGAATGAGAGTTTGTAATAAAACAAAGTATAGTCCAGACTAATGACCGACTCGGATGATAGAACGTAAGAACATCTCTCAAAAGTTTTCGAATTAATTTTTACGAATAAATAATCCTACGTTAAAGTTGCCTGTGTTAATTAGGCTTCCAGGATTAGCCTACTGTTCGAACCAATGTTGACAACAAACAATCACTCTGATGCGCCGCTTCACGATGTAACTTTCATTATTTTGTTTTTTATTCATCATTCCAGTCAGCGAAAATCCACAGTTCATCTACATCAGTTGATGCACTGAACCACATCTCCCAGTAGTTTCAGATGTGTCATGTAATCTACAGTTATCCTCTAAATATTTGGAAACTGATTAGTAAGCCTCAGGGGCGTGCGGTGACCAATTTGACTGGGTAAGCTCTGTAAATAGGAAGAGTGCGATCTGGAGCCTGTTTTGGAAGACAAAACGAAAATATATTCAGTTCTCTACGTTTTAAATTAAATCATTATATTAAAAGTACATTACTATTATATTATTATTATTATTATTATTATTATTGGTAAGAAATTCAAAATTTCAGTAGTATATGACTTAGTGTAGGGATCACAGAATTTTGGAAATGTGCACACAATTCACTTTTCCCCATAGCACGTCATACGCAGTTTTTAACTGTTTTTTTGACGTAAAATAAATAAATAAATAAATAAAGAAAGAAATAAATATTATTATTATTGCGTCTTCTGGAATAACACCAATCCTCCCCATACGCACCCACAATTTTCAGTGAACGTCTTTCTTTTGAACTCTTCACACGTCGTAAATATTCGTGTTATCTTTTGGAACGTAATGAACGCAGCATCCCGTATAAGCGATATTATTATTCGTGCTTATTTGGCAACACTCACGACTCTTAAGAAACTTCCATCGCACTCCCCTCTCTCCCACGACATAGCATCTGATCAATGACTATATTTTAGCTATATTTATCTGTATTATCTATATTTATATTTCATCTAAAACAATTGCAACATGCTGGGCCATGGAAATGTTTTCGTTAATAGATTTACTCAAGAAATTACGAATTGCAAAAATCAAATCATTTTGAATTCTGTTAAAAGTGCCTTTAAATGTTTTGGCAAATTTTAAGGATTTTTGTAAGGTCGTAACATACTTGCTCAACAAATTTAGGAGTTCGATCAACGTAGCCTTTGCTAACCGACTCATTTTTACGATGCCTTCCGAAAGGTAATTTATGCATTGAAAAAAATGTTTCGCGTCAATCAGGCATTTTAATATGACTTTATTCGTTCTGTGTAATTATGTTGCATTACATCTGATAGATCAATGCTGACACCTTAAAACTGGCCAGCTGAATAAGTGGACAGAAATGACTCTTGTTATGGATCATTTTTGTGATTGTTTTTAAGAGACTGTGCAAATTGTTATAGCGCTCTTTATTTCTCACATTACTATTTCTCACATTGCACAAAGAAAAATCTACGTGGATTCAAAGAAAAACGCAAATTCGTGAATTGACGGAATCGGAGTGCAAATTACGACGCTTATCACGGGCAGACCTGCAATCGCCCCCAATTTTATGTCAGGTCCTTAGCTCTCCAGTAGGTTGACAGAATTGCAGTGCACTGACTGTTCACAAATGTCGCTAATCGCCTCCGAAGTCTTTAAAACCGCTTCCAGTCTTCTAAATACGAGAATCCGTGAAATACAGGTTGCCTCCAAATTGAAAAATTACAAAAAACTCTTTCAATGAAAATCTACACTTCTCAGAACAAAACAGTACCGAAATTGATTAATGCCAGTTGCTATTGATTATTGCTTCATTCTGTACATTAATCTCAATTTATGAAGTGGAGTATTTACTACGAGTACTTGCAGACGAGCTGGTTGAAAGTGATGTTCAGCCTTGGTTTCCACGAAATATTCACAGTACGTTGCCTAGCAAACATCCAACATTATACCAACCATGTAAAATTTATTTCCAAATCTTGTGTGGCATTCTCCAAACAACAGAATGACTGACTTATTTATAAAGTCCCGATCTTCATCTACGAAATGGAGTACTTACGATTTGCAGTACTGACCTTCGTTTTGACGTCAGGCCTTCAAGACTACTGTTCGGCGCTTACGGATTTGGCCGAAAGCGATGTCCAGCCTTGGCTACCACGAAAATGTGCCTGGCTTCTTTTGGAAGGGCTGACCTTGATCTTCGGAGCTCTGTCGCTGATTGTGTTGCCCGTGACGAACAAGCGAGGTTTGTTTGTCACATGGGTCATCGTCTTCTCTGTGAATTTTGGAACGACAATCGGAAAAATGATGTCGGCTGTTGTCCACAGCAGCCGTTGCTCTGGAGATAGAGGACAAATGACCTGGCCATGGAATCCATTGATCTTTGTCTTTACCAGCGTTCTTTACTACGATTTTTTCTGCAGATGAAAATTTCATGCTTGGAGTCGGAATTCTACGTCTGCTGACGATTCAAACCGTTTTTTTCTTTACAGCCATCTCCAAAATAATGTATTTTTCTGGTTTTCCGATAAAATAAATATTTTCTGTAAGCAATCGTACTAAAGAATGTGATTTTTAGTAATCATGAAATTGTTGCATTTTCCCTCCTTCAACCAATCAATGAGAGACGGACAGTCGATTTATTTAGACAGGGTGTTTCAGAAATACAAATTTTCCGCCTGGGGCTGATTTGTACTTCTAAATACAGTTCTCCCTCACGCAGTTTTTCGAAAAGTGTACGGTGTCAAAGCTACTACAAAATGTGCTATTCGCATCGAAATGAACCAGCACGCGAATCATCTTATTGAATGATCATGTCATCCGTATTGGATTACGCATAGCTAATTTCAACAATTTTTCGCAATAAGGCGCAAACTTTGCGTAAATTATCTATGTGTAATCCGAATTCCGCATTATCTGAATTCGCGAAACTCAACAATTGGTAGCATAACAGTCACTTCATCTGCGCTATGAGCAACCATTGTTCTGCTAAACGGCGTCCGTAATTTATCTCGAATCGTGTTTCCGGGGGCGTCAGATGCAATGGTCATTAGTAAGTGTAGTGCATTTTTATCACGGACGGTGGCGGTGTTCTTTGCCCGCTGGATTGTGATATCCTGAGTCCCATACAGCTGTAACCGCCCCTGCTCAAAGCACCTGCCCCAATGTGTGGTAGTGTAGTGCAGGTTTTAATAGGGTTTCCCTTATTTTCCAACTTAAAAATCTTTGAACGCTCACCCTCAAATCTTATTCAAATGACCTTAAAACATGCCTATACAAAATTTTGCTGAGATCGGAGCGTACTAACCGGTGACGACTTGAGCGCAAACTCGTATGACGGACAAGTCCAGATTTACCACCCACCGCTGAATCAGGTCCGAGATTAATAGTCCATGAATTTTAATCGATCGTGTCACCCGTGTTCACAGGTCGCTAATTAAACTTAATGTCATATGTTAGTATCATACGCAGTTCTGAGGAACGTGTGTTTTTAATAGGAGGTTATATTAATTATTATTATATAAAACGCCAAATAACTGGACACAATTTACAATCAAATAAACAAGTACTTGAAGTTTTATTTTATAACACACGGGAAGTAAAATTAATAGTTAGTGCAAGTGCTAAACCTGTGATTCGCGAGTGCATGATATTTTGGGAGAAAGCAAGAGCAGCATTGTTCGCAAAAACTTACTAACTTGATCTGGGCTGTCCGGGCGACGCTGCGTCGAAGGCTGAGGTGCCGACGTTTCGACTGACATGTCGCGGTCGTCTTCAGGGCTGTACTGCAGCAGTACCTGGGCTGCACTGTAGCCTTCGACGCGGCGTCGCCCGGACAGCCCAGATCATGACTGGCCGCGGAAGCCTACGATATCATTTAACTTATTGACTTGTATTCGGAGAAGAGAAAATTACAAAAAAAAGCGTGAAGACAGTTTGGTCGAGAGATACCGACGTAAAAGCGATCTTGCAGGTTGGCCGCAATCTCGTGGATACAGAAGAGAAGGCGAGAGGAGCATTACAAGAAGAGAAAAGGAAAGAGAAACAACAGTGCGAAGCGTCCACACTTCTTCTGTACCTCTTTCATCGTCTGAAGATTCATACAACGAACATGCAAGTTCAGATGAAGTCAACGTTGGTGAATATTTAGGAGAGACTTTCGAGAGTACATCAATACAGAATGCGCAAGATGGCACCAAAAATTCCATTATCCCTAAACTAATGGTTTAAATAGATGTCAGCTGATAAGAGAATCTGCATACATCCTTCAGATGATAGCAGAAGCACTTGGCCACAATACCCCGAAGAACTCTCTATTAATAAAATTTCTATTCTTAAAGAGACACAAGAAGAGAAGAGAACGTTAATAAACAATTGAATTGGTTTTAAGAGTAATTTATCTGAAATTATTACTGTTCATTAGTATGGTAAACTGTTGCCAGAATTAAATATCAGGGACCCAAAATAAGAAGGACTTCCAATGGTTACATTTGGGAACAGCCAGCAGCTTATGGGGTTTCCAAAATTGCGGAATTCTTCTGGTAAAGGCACACAACTCTGTTTGAATGTGTTAACGCACTGGGGTATCGTAAATGTACAAATTCTTCGTTGTGACATAACTGAATCAAAAACTTGACGTTTGAAAGGAGACTGAATCTTTCTGAAGAAAATTTAGAGAATTGTTGTTTCCGTGCCGTCATTACACATATGAACTTATTTTACAATATGTGTTTGAATGTAAAATACGTGATGTAATCCTCAAAAAGTCTTTCTATTTATTATAACTGTTTATGTCAATCCGTGGCTTCAGTGCAGTGCAGCTGTAAAATGTCCTTATCAATATATTTGCTATTTAAAAGTTCTAAAATCACATGAAAGCACAAATTCCACAATTTTAAAACCACCTCTAAAACAATTTAGACACTGTATGTGGTATTAGTTGGAATCTGTCGTATCTCTCTTTGATGATGAAGTAGAAGTACAAATCAAAATTAAAATGGTAGCAAATTTAGCCAGAGAGAATCTACACATGGGAGAGTGATATATTCCTTTTATGGAGAATTGGATGGAGAATAACATGGTAAGCGCAATTGAATTCCTACGACTGTCCTTTAATTATTAATTCGTTAATATACTACACTTATTCAAAGTAATCTTCATTTCTTTGAAAATTATAGCCGACTTTGTGTCAACCAAAAACAGATATCTGTTCTCTTGCTTGAAGATGGATACTTGTTTTAATCAAGAATGTCCTTCCCCCTGGACAAGCAACTCTTCATATTCAGGAGCTCAAAGGTTATTTATAAAGTTGAAAGATTTGAATGTGCTGAAAGGGCTGTTAAATTAAAGTAAGATTTTCATGCACTACGAACTGTAGATGAGCAATTTATTACAATCTTGGCTGTCCGGGTGACGACGCGTTAATTGATGTGGTGCCGACGTTTCGATCATCGGATTCCCCTGTTGGCTCGGAGCAATCATTGATTGAAGTACCATTAGCATAGAATTTTGAGCAGATTCTAATGTGCTAACCCTTTGATTTAAAGCCTGAATATTGGTCAGCACATCATCTAATTTGTTGGCAAGACTTTGCATATTAGCGCTGTTGACACCAACAACAGTTGTGGCTTGCTTGATCTCTGTTTAAATTGTTCCAAGTATATCCCTGTTGGTAGCCAAGTGATTGGATATTTTGTTCATAGTCGTATCATAAGCTTGAACCACTCGTTGCATGTTATTATTATTAGGCATGGGTCGCATTGACTGTCGAGGCCCTTGGGTAACCCCCCTCCTATTGTCTCCGTCATATCAGCAGTGGTTTCGGTAAATTAATTGCATCTTGAGTGTCCCCTCCTGGGAAGGTGTTCATGGGCGGCATTTGGTCAGAAGCTGAAATAGGACTTGAGCCCCCCAAATCAGGAGCCCAGCTTACATGACGTTTTCAGCTCTTGAATCAACCAGTGACGGCATTGCTCCCCCATCCCCAGTAGTGACAGATACATCACCATCCCCGGCTACTTCCATATTGGGGCTCTCAGTCCCTAGGCCTGCCTTGGCATCCATCACATTTGTATCCTCTGCCGCATTTGGCTGATGCCCTGAATCAGCCATTATGACATCAATAGAGCTAACCTCGTGTAATGGGGGTGGGAGTTCAGAGCTCTGCTTGATTGCTTTTTGCTCGCTGTCTTTTTCGTTACCTCCCACCAGTACAATGTTTGCCCAGGAGTCACCTCTTTGAGCTTATTGAGAAGGTCTTTCCTCTTTCCTTTGTTCAGCAGTCCGCTTCCTAGTCACGATCTTTCTTGCACCCTGCTTTGGTGCACCTCTCGGGGTCCTAGCCAGTCTGTCTTTTTCTATGAAATGGAGTACAAAGGGATCCTGAACAGGGTTATAACCCTGATCGCCTGGCGCAAGAGCTTCAATTGGAATGGAATTGACTAATCGGGCCTGATATTTCAAAGCCTCTATGTCTAAATGAATATCTGATTCAGCTAAAACCTTTGAGTCGATTAATTCTGCTGCTGTAACTGTCGTCTCTTTTAATGTAACGGGAGAGTTGGATTCAGATTGCTCTTCTGGGATTTTGGATAATGCGCTGGATTTTGCAAAATATGCGCTGAGATTCTTGACGAATCCTTTACCAAACATTGGGATGGACGTCTTTAATAGGATAAAATTCCTATCATGGGTTGTCCTATCATCATGCCGTGATCTTCATCAGGGCTCGTAATGTTCTTGTTTATTTATAATAACAATCGCCAATCATAGCTAGAGGGCTGCCTGTCAACCGCGGGATGGCGGCGTGGCGCACGAGCGGACGTCAAAAAGCGATCCGCAGTCGGACGGCGCGGGGAGATCCGGAGTCGGACGGCGCGCCGCGGCCAGACGGCACGGCGCGAATGGAGGTCGGACGGTGTGGAACAGTCCGGCCGGTCGGGCGACTGCGTGAGAGTCCGCACCAATGAGCGCCAGGCATTGTGGAGGCGCAACCCCGCGTCGCCGTTGATATTCTGGGTCTGACTGGCGATCTCCATCGCTTCTTTAAGTCGTCTGGGCCACCATCGCTGTTGTCTAGCGAGCACCCTCGTCTCGTCAAATAAGAAGTCGTGCCCCGTTTCCCAGGCGTGCTGGGCGACCGCGGAGAGTTGGACATTCTTGTGTTTGAAATGGCAAATGTGCTCACGTACTCGTTCCTCAACCGTTCTGCCAGTCTCGCCGATGTAGTTGCGCCCACAGCTACAAGGTATAGCGTACACTCCTGCTATTTGGAGTGGCGGGAGTTGGTCCTTGACACGCACCAGCGATTGGCTGAGCTTATGGTGGGGCTTGAATATGGTCTTTACTCGGAACCGTCTAAGTAGTTTCCCGATCCGGTCTGTGATGCCTCGGATGCCACTATTGCCTTATCTTAGTTTGTATGGGGCTGGTTTCTCTTTGGTAAGACGTGTGGTTGGCAAATTGTAGGGTTCTCTGGGTAATGTAAAAACTGTACCCGTCAGTCAAGAAAGTTTTCCCTTTCTTCCCGTTCAGCAGGGGCCTAGCTTCATCACAGATTCTGGCTGCCCGGGTGGCGAGAGCTCTTAAAATGCCGTTCTTTGTCGCAGGATGATGGTGCGATTCAGCATGAAGGAAGCGATTCGTGTGCGTGGATTTTCTATATACCGTATGTCCTAGGCTGCCGTCGTGACACCTGCTTACCAACACGTCAAGGAAAGGTAATCGGCCATCCTTTTCCATCTCCATGGTAAATTGTATTTTAGGATGGGAGCTGTTGAGATGGTCCAGAAATTAATGTCCTGTCCATGAGGCTATATAACGAACGTATCGTCGACGTATCTGACCCACATGGCTGGTTTTAACCTGGCATTTTTCAGTACTTCATTTTCGAAGACCTCCATGAAGAGGTTGGCAACTATTGGTGATAGAGGTGAACCCATGACCGCGCCTTCCACCTGAGCATAAACGTTGCCTCGGAACTGAAAGAAGGTAGATTAAAGGCAAAAATGAGCGAGGTCGGCCCATTCTGTGGGTAGTTAAAAGAATATGGGCTACCTTCTGCGATATTTTTCCAAAGAACGGAAAAGAAGTAAAATTCATGGTTTCTGGGTGAATGGAGTGAAGCTTGTTCACGTTTTCAGTTTTTTTCTTATTTAATTTGCGACGTAGTATGTTGTCAACGAGAGTGGTACTGTATCCATTGGCGGTAGCTCTGTATTTAATGGTTCATGTTTCTTTTTGAAAATTGTATGGTAAAGGAAACGCGAAATATTCTTCACAAATACAATTTTCACATTTCCTTTACCACACACAAATCCCTCAAACACCTACTCTCACCTCACAACACCACCCCACTCATGGCGAAATCAGGAGTTTATGAACTCCACTGCCACAATTGCGAGGCTAAATACATCGGACAAACAGGTAGAAGCTTTAATACCAGAATTAAAGAACATTTACATGCATGGAAGCACACCACAAACAAATCGCACTTTGCTACACATCTTATAAACGCAGGCCACACTTTCCACCCAGACTCAGACATTAAAATTCTTGAAATAGAAAATAAATTCTGGAACAGAAGCGCTTTAGAAATCTTTCACATATTTCAACCAAGCAGAAATCTGGGGCCTTTCTCAACGCATAGTAGTTACGCATAGTAGAATCGCGCGTAGTAGTTACAAATTCCGAAAAGTCGACGCAATCCTCGCACATTCTTGGGTGGTGGTAAGCTCCGAATCAATTCTCTCTTGTCCTCTTGTATCTTCATTCCTGTACTCGAGATCTCATGTCCCATGAACTGCACCTTTTGACGACAAAACTCACACTTTTCTAAGTTCAATTTTAAATTGTACTCTCTGAAAATCTCTAATAGTTTTCTCTTCAAGTGAGACTCCAAATCAGGTGAGAACAAAATAATGTCGTCGACGTACATCACCATGGTGTTCTTCAAGTCTTCTGGGATCACATCGTCGAGATACCTGATCAACGCTGCTCCAGAATTCTTCAATCCGAATGGCAATCGTGTAAATGAATACACAGTTCCTTCAAATTTAAAGCTAATATATTGCTGACATCCAGCTTCTACCTCTATTTGCCAATACGCTGATGAGAAATCTAACGCTCTGAAGATCTTCGCCCCTCCTAACTTCATAACCATTTCATTTACAGTAGGTGGCGTCTCGTATCGTGGAATTGTGACCGTATTCAACCTTCTCGCGTCAAGACACAAACGAATGCTCCCGTTCTTCTTTACCACTACAACCAACGGACTAACGTACGATGTCATTACCTATCTAATAACGCCCTTCTGCTACATCTCTTTAATCAATTGGCGCACCTGCCCATGATACACCTGCGGTAATCTTCAAGCTTAAATCTGTAGCCCTTCACCGGCTCCGACGACTCCCCAAAAACTTCAATAAATTCCTTTAGTAACTGGCGAACTCGCACCGGACAGCCTTCTTGATCGATGACCTATTCCGTGGCCCTTTCCACATTCTGGAGAGCCTCTTCCATGGTAGCTTGAAGCTCGTTTCCTTCCGCCTCCGCCTCATCAAGTTCAGCGACCAATGACCTGCTTCCAATAGAACATCGCGACTTTAGCGTTATTCTCGCTCTCACGTCGACAACGGCTTGGCAAGCATCCAGTGCATCCATCCCAACGATGACGTCACGGATCAGCCCCCGGACAACAATTGCTGCTACCTTTATGGTCACTTTTTATGGTATTTCCAACCAGATTTGCTTCCCTGTGGTGTTTGCCGCTTTCCGATTAGCCTTGATCACGCGAAGCTTCCGCATCGGCAGCTCTGTTGCACAGAGCACAGCACAGTCGATGTTTCTACGCGTAATACAGTTACATATTTTGCCATTTGTATCATGAAATTTTCATTACAGAAAAACATTGATAATTTTTAATGAGCTTGTACACTAAATTCAAATGACTGTAAACACATGACACCTGAACCCCAGCCTAGTTGACCGTCGTCTACTTCCTCCCTCCTCTCTCTTTTTTTACATAGCTGACTTATTTTATTGGCAGTGAACCACGTTTTTGCTTCATTTGACTCAATTTCAGGATATTTCCAATTTATTTTTCCTATCTTCAATTCTGACTTTCTCATTACTAATGAGTGCCCGGATAATTAAGTGATTCTAAGTAAGTATTCCTAAGTTCAATTCAGACATGTCAAGTCAACGATTTATTACGTTTCATTTCGGATAGTGCCTAAACCTTTTTATTTACAATTTTCCCGACAGAAAATGTATAACATTTTTAATTTTTAAGTATTTCGATTTTTATGCAGTTTTTTATATAGTTCATTTTATTATTTTTTGATAAGAAAATGCCGAGGCAAACGATTCTGCATTCTCAAATACTTTTTCCTGCAGACTCGCCTCTAAAACGGCTAAAACGTTATTGCATTGTGTGAAATGCGCCTGTCGACGAAAACTGGCGAAAAACAAAATGACCAGGTGTCTATGCAATTCATAACTTCCTGTATGTTAGTTTTCGCATAGAACAGATGACTGTTTAGAAAGGAAGCTGGTAATGACAAGTCGAGTGGGCGATATCGCGCGCCCACGTCGCATCTTTCAAAGGTCCATGATCTTGGGAACATTTGCCTCGTTATAAACGAAGGTCATCTCCGTTCATGCTGCGTGGGGCACAGAGACTTTCCCTGTTCGCTTGAAGCGCCAACTTTCCTTACATCAGAGTGGATATATCCGGCACATACCTGCATAATGTGAAATTAAGAACAGCAGTTACCAATATCTATGTGTATAGCCGGTTGTTCCGAAACATAAAATTCCTGATGTGACTGCTGGCGTTTACATTTTTCAATAATTATAACGCTATTTTTGCAGATTTGGCGCCAAAATGTTGTGTACACTTAGTGTATGGTCTAATGCAATTAATGACGTCTGTATCTTTTTTCCTTAAAAAGTGGCGCTTAGCCGGTTGATGCATAACACCGCAGAAACTTTGATGGGAAAAGTCACAAAAACTGATTTTCCAAAATTTATCTTCGTACGGTTATTGCTATTGGTGGGTTACGTAAAAGTCGCTTAAACACATACCATTCGTTCCTTATTAATATAAGGAGCTGGGCCTTATATATATATATATATATATATATATATATATATATATATATATATATATATTGTAACCTCACTCAGTCTCTCTGGGTTCATGCATGTTCAATAATTACTCATGGAATGCAGTTTTTTAACAAATTAACCTTTAATTAATCAAAAATTAAAAAACAATATGATGGATGATGATGGTGGTGATAGCATGCAACAGTACAATACAACAGTACAATGGAGTTAATATGTTGCTTACTGCGGCCTTTGATTACGTTAACTGCTTAACAATCACAAAAGTGGCAAACACTTGGCCGCTACCCTCGTGCCTAGTTACCGGCACGTCCGCTGCAGCTCCCTGAATTAAAGTCTGTCCGCACTTACGCGGCAATTGGGCTGAGCGTCGCTTAGTGCGCAAATTTTACTCATCTTAAGCTTCTGCTGCGTGGTGTCTGCAGTGGCGGGGATGATACCCGCAGCTGGCGTCGAGCGGTTTGGCGCTTTCACGGGCGGGAATCCCTCAGCAGTGCACTTCCTCTAGGTCCACCGTTGCTCGTTGTCGGGCACATGCCTCGACACGCGTCCCCCCGGTCACAACAGTTCGTGATCAATTAGACAGGGAACTCCTTCCAGCATCGAACCTTAATAGTTCTCGTAACATGACATGTTATGCGGAGCCGAATTCTAGGTTGACGCACAAAGTTCCCGAACACATGTCTTGGCTGACATGATGAACTCAAAGAATCAAGTGCACTAGTCGATTGGCAAAGTCAAGTGAGTTGAAAACAAGTTGGAGTGGTCGAGTGCCAACTGCCAGGTGACTTGCACGAGTGCCAAATGCTAAGTGATGTAGCCGGCTGCCAAACGCCAAGTGCCTAGCTCGAGTGTCAAAAATCAAGTTTTTTCTTGGGCCACACTCGCCCACGGACGAAGGCACGCCTTCCCTCTCCAGGATCGGCGAGGCTCTTCCTCATTTGCTGGCCCTTTGCTTACGTGGCGACGCTTGAGCCAATTGCCCGCGAGTTTGATATTACAATAAGCAGTGTGTTTGAAGGTAAGCCGCGCCCTCCGCGGATGGACACTTGTGCGTAACTAATGGGTGTTCCTTTCCTCGCGGCACGACCTGTCAGTTACATTTTCCTTCTTTTTATCACGGGTGCCGGGCCCGGTTCGTCCTTTTCACGTATGCACACTTGTGCGTAACTAATTTTGGTAGCCTATTTAGTACCACGTACGCGGATTGAAATTTACAGGGTCTCCGGCAGTCGCGGGCGTCGCACGCTCCGGGCGTCTCAATAACACAAAGTGCCCTGGCAGTCGTAAATGTGTCCGCGAGTTTGCCGGGGAGGGCCGAAAGTGGGATGTAGCCGGTGTCATAACTGGCGTCAATAATTGCCGCGCAGCGGAAGAGCTATCGAGTACTTGAGTGGAGCTGGGTGAACCTTTTGTTGGAGCCGGGCGGTCGCAAACAAGGGACTCCTTTAGAAAACGAGTTATGCTGCGGGGTGGGGTGCGCTGGCGTCGTCCCGAACGCGGAGGGGCCTGGCCTCGCTGGGGGGGGCGTTAACGGGACGCGGGCGGCTGGTCGCGTTGTAGGGCGGCGCGCCTTCCCTCTCCCAATTGTGACCAATATTTTATTTATTTATTTTTTTATTTATTATTATTATTTTCTCGGAGGACGTACCGTTACATTGTAATCCCTCCCACCAAGAAAATACTGAGCATGGCGATGGATTTTCTTATAAGATTAACTCAACGGAAACGGCCTCCGTGATCACGACAGCAACAAAACAGAAACAGTAATCGCAATAATTACTTAATCCAACTTAACCCATAATGACAATGAAATTAACCTTGACAATAAACAATGATTAATCGAGAAAAACCAAATTGCCCTTAACAACTAATAAACCCATAAGACAAAGCACACAGACCAGTAAAGTAAGTAATGCCAATTCATTATGTTAAAACTAATGAAACCTAGTGCTAGATAATTCAAATAGTTGGGAACTTCCGATAAGTGCGAGTGCGACAACCGTGATTAGTGTTATCACTCATTAAAGGGAACCATGTTGTAATGGTTAAATTTTCCAATGGGAACTCCGTTCTCGTCGTTTAATTCACAAACATTTGGGTGTGGTTTATTAGTGACCACATACGGGACTGTGAAATCTACTGCCGAAAATAATCTGGTCTCCCGGAACTTCCACAACATCTCATCTATTGCAATCGGCGCATCATAATCAGGCACAGTGATCTCATTTAATCTCCTGGCGTCGAGGCAAATTCGAACACCTCCATCTTTTTCTTACGATCACAAGGGGTTAATATAGGCGGTCGGTTTCCTTTCGATAATGCCGTCTCTGATCATTTCTGAAATGACGCGGTCTACGTCCGCCTTAAGGGCCTGTGGTATAGGGTAACTTCTACACTTAAAAGATTCGGGGGTTGTGACCTGGATTCGGAACTGAAAGTCAGGGATGGGGTCGGTTGGCCTGATAAAAACGTCCTTATAATTTTGAAGCAATTCCTGCAGGCGGTAGTGCTCTTCCGGCTTGAGATTGCTATTTTCCCGCATTTTCTCGTTAATTAGACCGAGAGCTTCTTCCCGCGTAATCGAAAACATGCTAGCCTCTTTCGGCTCGTGAACGCCGCATCACCTTCCTCAAACATCATCAATCTCCCTGGATCCAGAATAATTGCTCCCCGTTCGAAATCTATCTTACCGCTATATTCTCTTAAAAAATCGACACCTAAAACAACGTCATATCCTAAATCTTTCACAATGAGACATGTGGCATTGAATTGATCTGTGCTAAACGATAAAGTTAATAGGACCTGCCTGGTAATGGGGTTGCTTTTCTTCTTGCCCACGCCGACAACAAAACATTTATTTATGGGAAGTTCGGGAAGAGTAATACGACAGCTCTTTAATTTCAAGTAGTATTCTTCCGAAATGGCCGAAACTTCGCTTCCTGAATCAATGAGGGCCCTCGCCTCGATCCCTTCACATGTAAAATTGATAATAGGGCATTTTCGCGCCCGGAGAAAGTCCTGCTCCTCGTCCTCTACTTCATTGATGGCAAAGTTCACATTCGCCATTTCCCTTATAGGCACCTGTAGCTCCCGCACCTGCACTCGTTCGGCGTCCCGGCGCCCCACGACACCGAACGACATTAGTTTGACGGACCGGGACCTCCCCGATTGTCCGTACGTTCCTCCGTGCTCTATCACGCGGCGCCGACGGCAGTGGGCCCGTTCGCTACCTGATGCGATGGCAGGCTGTCACCGTTTTCTGGCGGGAACTCATTAAGCTCTCGCCGCCATTGTCCGCGTCCTTGATTTTCTCCCCCTCTGTCCTGCCTATTTGATCGACTTCCCCCTGACCCTTGACACATGCGTGTTCTATCATACCTGGCGAGAAGTAACTGCATTTTTCCGAGACCGAGCGGTCTACACTATTCAACAGGTTTTGAATTTGAAAGGAAGTGAGAAGTAATCATCCAAATCAGTTTTGCATCTGAGATTTGCGGGTCGCATAATTTCAGTGCCGCAATCTTATCGACCGCGTAATCTAATAATGAAATGCCCCATCTTTCCTCCCATCTACCTTCCATCACTCTCCTTTCGTAGTCATACCGGACCTGCTCTCCCCAATAGCGCTCCATGAATCGGACCTTGAAATCAGCGAAATCACGGGAAATGGATGTATGGCAAGGAGCCAGCTCGCTGCGCTCCCCCGTAACAATTGCTGTACAAATTTTGTTTTTAACTGGTTCGGAATAGCTTTCGTGAGCTCCATGTAGTCCTCAACCCGGCGAATGAATTCACATGGATTTTCGTTGATGTTCCCTGAAAAGTTCAGGTTGGACGGCGGTGTCCATGGGAGTGACGCGGCGCCCGTTCCCCGTTGCTTTCTCGTGGTATTTGATCACAAATATCCGCGATTTCTTGCCGCCTTTCCTCGCGCAAGACGTTCATCGAATCGCTGATCATTTGTTTGAACTGCTTTTCCCTTTCATTATTGGCGTTTGTGGCACCCGTTTTAATTTCTGATATTTCATTAGTGACACTCTGCATATCGGTAATCACCTTTGTTTCTAATTTTGATAACCGCCTACAGACCACTTCACCCTTGTTTCCTATTTCCGCAATCGAAGATTTTACTGACTCGTGGATGCTATCCATTTCTCTTTGTTCCCTTAATCTAGCCGTGATTGTACCCTCGAATTCAGTTAAACGGCCGCCTTGCTCCGCGATCTGTCCCTCAAGATCGTTTTGCATTTCTGTTAAATTTGCGTTTGTTGCATTGCTGTACGCATCTAATTTAATAGCAATGGCATCGATGCGCTGCGCCAGAGCCATGTTTGATTCGTTACATACCGCGACGTGCTTATCGAAACGAGATTCTAGTCTCCGAATTTCAGCTGCGGATTTTGCCCCTGATCCTCGATACAGTTCGCGAGCTCTGAAAATTTCCTCGACACTTGCTCCATGCTCTCATCTAATTTCGCGTTTGTCTGCTCGGACATTGACTTTAACATCATCATCAGATCAGCCATTGTAACAGTGGGTGCCTGAGGTTGTGCGCTGCCGTCAGTTTCCCCCTGGGTTTCATTTTGACCCTCCATTTTAAATTCTTTCACAGTTACTTTACACTTAAATTTCTTAATAAAAAACCCGCACAATATAACACACGCAAACACAGTAAACACTACACACAAGCTGAAAGAGAAAACATCATACACAGACCATAAGTAATTAGCGAACATGCATTCCCCTTTCATTCGTCACCGGCCATATTCATAAAATTTTGAAATTGGGTTCGTGAACCTTAATTGAGCTCATTCAAGCCCCACGTTCAGGGCGCCATTTATGTAACCTCACTCAGTCTCTCTGGGTTCATGCATGTTCAATAATTACTCATGGAATGCAGTTTTTTAACAAATTAACCTTTAATTAATCAAAAATTAAAAAAAAACAATATGATGGATGATGATGGTGGTGATAGCATGCAACAGTACAATACAACAGTACAATGGAGTTAATATGTTGCTTACTGCGGCCTTTGATTACGTTAACTGCTTAACAATCACAAAAGTGGCAAACACTTGGCCGCTACCCTCGTGCCTAGTTACCGGCACGTCCGCTGCAGCTCCCTGAATTAAAGTCTGTCCGCACTTACGCGGCAATTGGGCTGAGCGTCGCTTAGTGCGCAAATTTTACTCATCTTAAGCTTGCTGCGTGGTGTCTGCAGTGGCGGGATGATACCCCGCAGCTGGCGTCGAGCGGTTTGGCGCTTTCACGGGCGGGAATCCCTCAGCAGTGCACTTCCTCTAGGTCCACCGTTGCTCGTTGTCGGGCACATGCCTCGACACGCGTCCCCCCGGTCACAACAGTTCGTGATCAATTAGACAGGGAACTCCTTCCAGCATCGAACCTTAATAGTTCTCGTAACATGACATGTTATGCGGAGCCGAATTCTGGTTGACGCACAAGTTCCCGAACACATGTCTTGGCTGACTGATGAACTCGTCGGGCCACAAAGAATCAAGTGCACTAGTCGATTGGCAAATGTCAAGTGAGTTGATCAAGTGCCAAAAATCAAGTTGGAGTGGTCGAGTGCCAACTGCCAGGTGACTTGCACGAGTGCCAAATGCTAAGTGATGTAGCCGGCTGCCAAACGCCAAGTGCCTAGCTCGAGTGTCAAAAATCGAGTTTTTTCTTGGGCCACACTCGCCCACGGACGAAGGCACGCCTTCCCTCTCCAGGATCGGCGAGGCTCTTCCTCATTTGCTGGCCCTTTGCTTACGTGGCGACGCTTGAGCCAATTGCCCGCGAGTTTGATATTACAATAAGCAGTGTGTTTGAAGGTAAGCCGCGCCCTCCGCGGATGGACACTTGTGCGTAACTAATGGGTGTTCCTTTCCTCGCGGCACGACCTGTCAGTTACATTTTTCCTTCTTTTTATCACGGGTGCCGGGCCCGGTTCGTCCTTTTCACGTATGCACACTTGTGCGTAACTAATTTTGGTAGCCTATTTGTACCACGTACGCGGATTGAAATTTACAGGGTCTCCGGCAGTCGCGGGCGTCGCACGCTCCGGGCGTCTCAATAACACAAAGTGCCCTGGCAGTCGTAAATGTGTCCGCGAGTTTGCCGGGGGAGGGAGCCGAAAGTGGGATGTAGCCGGTGTCATAACTGGCGTCAATAATTGCCGCGCAGCGTGAAGAGGCTATCGAGTACTTGAGTGGAGCTGGGTGAACCTTTGTTGGAGCCGGGCGGTCGCAAACAAGGGACTCCTTTAGAAAACGAGTTATGCTGCGGGGTGGGGTGCTCTGGCGTCGTCCCGAACGCGGAGGGCCTGGCCTCGCTGGGGGCGTTAACGGGACGCGGGCGGCTGGTCGCGTTGTAGGGCGGCGCGCCTTCCCTCTCCCAATTGTGACCAATATTTTATTTATTTATTTTTTTATTTATTATTATTATTTTCTCGGAGGACGTACCGTTACAATATATATTAAAGAAGTGGCCTTATTAATATAAGGTGCTTCTGTTCGGAGACCCATTTAATCATTCACTGCGGTAAGGTAAAAAAGACCTTCTAAAAAATTATTGACATTTGGGTTACTTTAATTCAAATTAACTAATATTATATGAAATTTCATACATAATATGCTAGAAACAATTCACACATGAAAAATTCCTCTTTTCATCTATGGTAAAGTGGTTAAACAAACACTTGATGATTTAAGCACTGAATACTGTTTTCGATTAATACAATGCTCCTATATATAATGATAAAAGAATAAATGCGTTGAACAAATCTTCATCTTTGCCTCATCTTCCCAAATACGCGTAATGGAAAAGAAAGTTTTTTTAATTGTTAAAGCTCTATTTAAAACGAGCATTTGAAGTAATATTATCGAGAGACAATTTATATTTTTAAGTCATCTTTATTGATTTAAATTTAAAACAAACACACAAATATACAGTAACGCATGCACTGAAATTCGCGCTTGATATCTTGCGACTTCTATACGCACGTGATGATGTTCGTGCTAGAAGGACTAGCGACGTCGGTCAGCATGTGACGATGCTCGCGCTAGTAGTAGTAACGGCATCAGACAACATGTGACTATGCTCAGCTAGAGTACAAACGGCGTCAGTCAACATGACGATGCTCACGCTAAGAGTACAAACGGCGTCAGTCAACATGACGATGCTCAGGCTAGGAGTAGAAACGGCGTCAGTCAGTATGTAACGATGCTCACGCTAGTAATAGTAGTATCATCAGTCAGCGTATAACGATGTTTGCATTAGAACAGTGTTGTCGGTCGGTGAGTTATGGTCGCAGCAGGGGTCATGCGTGCCACTCAGGAGGTTTCCGTTGAGCAGCGGCGCCTACTCGTCGCCCACGCGCGCGCAGCAGGCGCTGCCAGAGAGGCGAGCGGAGGCGGGGCGAGGCAGCGCCCACCCACCTGCGCTTGGACATCTCAGGGACAATCCCTGAACAATCCCCCCCTCGGGATATCCCCTCTTCAGGCGGAGGGGATATCCCGAGGGGGGGATTGTTCAGGAGTTCACAGACTTCGCATATAATGCTTCCGGAATAGTAATTTCCACTGTTATGGATATAATTGATCTACTTTGTATTTATAAAGAGCGTTATGCATAGACCAATCAACGTGTTGTTCTTCTGATTCTACGTTTGCTGATAAATCAGCACATCCAAAAGGCTCTTCGAAGTGTATAGTTCTGAATCTCCTCCTTTCTGTCATTGTCACTTCGTTCCCTTGATCTATCTCATTCAAAAATTTGGCATGTGTATCACCGTGATTAATAGTATACTCAGGGCTCTTCGCATTATCTTTTAAATTGAATTTGTTCTTTTCATTTTGCAATGAGAAATCTTGCTCTTCATTTTTGTTGCATACTTCATCCTCCAAATGAGCATTTTTATTGCTGGAAAATATATTGCTTTCTCCTCTTGTAGATATTGCCAGTATGTCACCCTCAAGGGAAGATCATTGCCCAGTTTATATGACGTAATAATAAGAGAGTTCATAAAACAATCGTAAAGGTGGTGGATATGTAAAAAGTAGTAATCAGTAAAATATTGAAGGTTTCTCATGCATCCAGATTTTTAGAGACATTACCATTTCTTTGAGACCGTAAGTTCTCTCAAACGAACTATATTCGACTACTTTAAGTTCAACATTTTCATTCTGTATAAGTGGAAGAAATCACAACTTATTGGAAGCAAGGTTCTTTGCGTTGCCGATCAAGTATTTTGCAACGAATGCGTATACGTTTTTAGGGATGTTTTTGAGTTCGCCTGGAAGTAGCCAGCTGATGTAATTCAACGTGTTCGTGGCTGTTACCCACCTATAAATGGATCGGGCTCTGGAAACCTGCTTCGTGCCAGTTCAGCACCCTCTACCATTTTTTTGACGAAATGCGTCTCGAATACCCTGACGGGTCGTTGAGCGCTTTGCGCTGTGGAGTAATCCTCCATTACTTTGCGCGCTTTTTGGAGTAATTCTCCATTATCACTTTCGGTCATGTCGCGTCACGTCGCAGTCAGTTGGCAAGAGGACCGCCAGGTAGCATCTCCGCGTACGCGCCTCCTACCGCGCGCTCCTGCGTCACTACCCAGCGGCCTGAATTGGGAAGGAGTAAGGACAGGGGCAGGGTTTAGGACACTTCACAAGGATTGGACTAGCCCTTGTGAAGCAGCCGAACTCGTTTTGTTGGAACAAATTTCACGTGAGATTCGACGGGAATCGCACCCGGACCTCAGTGGTGAAAGGCAAGCGACTTCGCTATGTGCCACGAGCGTAGCTTTGTTTCCTCTCCACTAAGGCCTCACCCTCTCCACTAAGGTCTCGGCGCTTTGTCGTGACGTCACCTCTAGAAGGCAAGCGCTGTTTTACCTAAGACAACACGCAAGGTCACACGCCGAACGGCGTACAATCGTGCCTGGGTTTTAAATTTACTATTCCCAATATGAATAATTACCGTAGTTATAAGAGTAAATATTGAATTTATAATAATACTCATGAAACAATTTAGAATTTATTAATGATATTAAAGAAATAAACAAATGTCTACCTTCTTACATCACTAGACATGATGGCCATGTTTCCACTCATTCCCTATTTACAAGCCATGGATATCTTATTCAAATAAAATTCAAGAATTAAATAAATTCCAAAATTAGAAATGCTGATTACTTCTAGACATATTTAAATTATAAACATTTAAATTTAATAATAAAATATATGAAGTTGATTGCACACCAATAGAAGGTTCACTAGTCAACTTTTTTTCATGAGATTGTTTTTTAATTTGATAACAAAAATTTATTGAACAAAGCATTACTGTAAATAAAATGTGAAAAATATCTTCCCTACTGTAATTATTATTATTATTATTATTATTATACATTTCTGGTATTACAAATATGAGTAAATATTGTTTTGTCAATAATATAAAATTAAATATACAATATACCTTCCAACAAAAAACATTTAATTAACACAAAAGATAAAATTGGAAGAATGGAACTAGAAAGTGTCGTTTGTGGCTTTGAATTCATATAGATTGTCCTTAGGCCTATTTAGGACAAACTGGAAGAAAATTAAAATTACAAGTTAATAAACATGCAAAACAAAATTTCAATCATCCAAATAGGAAAAATTCATTGACAAAAAATATTTAATTATAATCACAAATTCAAAGTAAAGAAACACTGAAATAAAATTAAATAAATTTATGAACTATATTAACTATTTAATTCATTATTTGAATCCTTTAGTCTAGTGAGAACAAAATGCATTAAAAAACATTGCTAATAAAGTTTGAAAAATGTAAATGCAGTGAAAATATTTAATTTTCTTTCTCTAAATTCAAAGTACTATAAAGCATCTTGATTTTATTTATTTAAGATTAGTCGCAAGGCTATATTAAATTTTAAGTAGATTATTCGTTAAGTTTGCTTGATACAACTTAATAGAGGGAAGAATTCAGATGTCAAGCAGGAACAGGAAATTTGAAAAGGAAAAAGAAAAGCATATTTTTCAAAAGTTTTAATAAAAATATTACTTCCCACACAACATGTGGTTAAATTCATTACATTTTGAGGCAATTAACATATTTTATTATATATACTAACACAGTACTAGTACATACCAAACACTATTTTTTAAATAGAAATTTATTGCAGGAAACATTGACGTTAAAACTATAACATTCTACTTAGTAATCAATTCAACAGATGACGCATTAACAGCTCACTATAAAAAATCAAATACAATAATACATAAACATTGTTTTACAACACTATGCCAGATGACAAAGTTTAAATCGAAGCTAAAGTGTAGGATTGAGAAAAATATTTTTGCTGCATAACTGTTTCTATACAATTTAGAGACTATACTGATCGTCAAAAACAAAAATAATGTTTACTTTAACAAAACAATGATATAGAATAATGAATTAGTTTACATTTGCATTGTATAATTTTTTAAAGAGACTTAAATGCCTGCAACAAGTAAGGTACTTGTAGCAGATGCAGCCCGTGTGAGGTGCCGTGCTGCGAGTGCGGCTACATACGGGGATCAGAACGGGTTTCAGGGAATTGTTTGTCTTTATGGGAATGATAAACAGTATGCAATGTGAATGAATATAAATTTAATTGCATAGTATAAATACAGTTGATTTTGTTTACCGGAGGACCATAGAGAGTTTACAAAGTTTACTGGTTTACCGCTGCTCTTCTTTCTTGTAGTGCGCGGGTTTGGCTTACTTACAAGTTTGAAAGGAAGGCACCAACCCAAATCACTCGGCTGAGTGTGTCGCTGTCCGGGCTGTGGTTGGCTCCAGGCAATTCGGTGGTGCGAACTGGCATGGGCGCGGACTCAGCCGACCGGAGCTGGTGGTGGAGATTGCCGTGAACTCGGCCAGGTGGCGGCTGCGGCCCGCGAATGGCACGAATTTGAGGCAGGCTAGATGTGGCCGTACTAATCGCCTTGATAGGCGAAGCAGGAAGAGCCGACTATGTTGAGTCGTGTCGGTCAGTTAGTTTGACCAGTTCGGAGCATTGTAGTTGAGTAGTTCTCGGTACTGTTTGGTATATGATTCTGTCTGTGATTCTGTCTATGATTCCGTCATGATTCTCAATTCTGTGATTCTATGATTCTGTATGTGATCTGTGATTCTGTTCTTTGGTAGCGAAGTTTCAGTATTTATTGTGTCGCGGGTGTGATTGAGGCCGTGGAGGGGAGGGTCACGTGGCTATAACTTGGCCTATGGTAAGGCGGGAAAGTTAGAAGTGCCCGCGATCGGTTCCCGATTCGTGATGCGCCTTCGGGCCCGGGGAGAGGAGTGTCACGTGACACTGACGGCGATCGGAAGCGAAGGCGGTGGCACGTGAAGTGCCCGCGACGGCAGTCCGTTTGCATTCGAGAGTTTCAACGGAAATTGAGGCATCTGGCTAGCAGATGGACAAGGAGCGGGGCGGCACGGTTGGGGGGGGAAGCCCCAGAAATATTTGTATACATTCTTGTCAGGTAGCGAGCGTGGGGGAGTGAAGGCCGGCCCCCCCAGCCTAATGGGGCTTAGTCCCCAGCTGTGGCGGCGGTCAGCGTTCTCGACGGGGGTGGGCCCGTGAGAACGGCGGTTTGCGCGGAAGACAATGTAAATGATTTTATTGCCGCCGCGTGCTGGTATGCACAGAGAGCGACTTGCGAGAGGTTGGTGAAAGTACGCTCTTAATAGTGGGTGGCCGCGCGGGAAGAGCTTTTAGGGGCTCGCCTTGGTGGCAAGATCGAAAATTCGATCGCGAGATTGAACAGTATTTTTGTCCAGTTTCCCTGATCCATTGAGCAAATGCTGAGATGGCCCCTTGATTTGCTGCTGGACGTAAATACAACTTCACTATGCGCACGTTTTGTTCAGTTTTCCTTTTGTTTGTAGTGGTAGGAGAGCTTAGGGTGAGTTTCTATTTGTAAGCAATAGAAAAAAATCAAATCTTTTCGTTCGTTTACCATTACAAATAAGTTTTCTATAATTTGGCAACGAAAATATCTAGTTTTTGAAATGTCAATCTCTCGCTTATTATTATTATTATTATTATTATTATTATTATTATTATTGTTGTTGTTGTTATTATTATTAGTATTATTATTATTATTATTACTGTTATTTTTCATCTTTCAACTATTAATAGTTAAATTGTTGGGAAGGAATTCTGAAACTCAAAAAAGCGTGCGCAGATGATTTTCTCCCCCATACGTCACATACAGTTCCTTTTTGACTAAATAAAGAAGTAAAAGTGCAGAATTCACTTCTCTTTAACACTCACAAACTTTTTAACCTTTTTTTGACATTAAATAAAAAAGAAATTTACATAAAACTAAAACTACATACATTTTAAATCACTGTTAACAATTTCCTTTTGTTTCGCACTGACAATTTATCGTTTCTGTTTTTGACATAGTCATTGAGCAGCGTATTAGTGCACGCACGTAAAAAAAACTTTAGATCTTCTCTTTGATGATCAGCTTTGCATGCAAAATTTTTCAAAAAGAAATTGACACCCAGAATTTCAGCACATGTCAAAGCCAGTACCAACTCTCTTTGATTAGAGTGCTTCAAAAATTGATTTTCGTTAGATCCTTGAATCAATTTACTAATGACAATGTAATTGTACAGAGCAACATTTACAAAATGCATGTGGGGAAACAATAAACCCCCTTTATCCATATTCTTGATCAATGAATGGTGGCTGTTTTCTTGCACCAATTCTTTCTTCAGAATCAACTGAGAAGAACATTCACACTTTAATTTCTTCATAGTTGCCCGCACACAATACCCACTGAAATACGTGAGAACAGGAAGAAGTTCCTCACATTTGGTCAAGTCTTCTTGTAGTATCTCAATATGAATTCCTCAGTAGATTCAGGTGAAGGCGTAGACGTTCCGCATACATTTGCATCTACTTCACATACATAACTTCTATTCTCCCAAACATATTCGAATCTAATGGGAAAGAGTTTTGCATACGAATCTTTGCCTCCACTTCAAACACTTGTCTTGATGAGATCAAATACTGAGATCCTGCATACGATCTGTACTTACCAAATCGAGCCTCAAGAGAATCAGTTTGAATTTTCCCAGGTAAAAAATACTGGAAACCAAGTTCCTGGGTACAGTATTTGGTCATCTCAATTCGAGCATGAGTTGTGTGGCTTGTAGCCCAAAGGTTTTCTTGTGAAAAACAATTGGTTTTCAAACTTTTCGTCTTCCATGCATCTAGCCATATGAGAAAATTATTTAAAAACACAAAAGTTTCCTTCAAATTCACCTCCAGTCAATGGTTTCTGTCATTATACCTCACATGCTTCCCAAACGTTTTCACACTGACAACTTTCCACCATTTGCAAATAATATCAATAAAATCTGCAGTTGTTTGGTATGCATACAGATCGTGTTTCTCACCCGAATGCATTAAGGCTTCAACCACGTGTGAATGAAAAACGCTTAATACATATTTTACATTTTGTCTCTCAAGACTGGAAGGAAAGAGAGATTTTAAGCATAAACCAAAAGAAAATTTTACAATGTTTTGGCTTTCCAAGCTGTGAAGATGTTTCAGTGATTTGAAGAAGCAACACACATTGGGGAATTTCCAGAACCATTGAACCAAGGATAAATAAGAGATTGATTTGGGTCTTTCTGATTGATCCAATTATTGCGACATACTTTAAATATATGTCCCCTATCAATCACAAAAAAGAGAGGTGAAAGTGCATCAGCTGGATGGGAATACACAATGCTCTTCTGTGAGGTGAGCTGAAATAAGCCATACATTTGCTGTTAATGGCATTGTTGTCACTCACCACACAGATAACTTTAAATCCCACCTTGTGGAGTTCTATAATAATTCTTCTTACATTAATGAACAGATCATCAGCCTTCATTGTTTTAACAGGAAGAATGTGAACCACTTCCTTAAGGGGTGACAACAAACTTTGAAACATAAAAACATACGCAGATGTTGCAGCATTTTCGCTGTTAAAAGCAGCTCCTATAATATTACCCCCTTTGTAATCTAAATAGGGCTTTAGATGAATTTCATCCATCATCAAAGACACTATAACATCTTCTTTCTCAATAGAAGAATACTTTTCTTTCACATACAATAAGAAATTATCATCACATTGCTCTTTTTGTATATTTGTGTTATATTTAGAGAAGACTTTCTGTAATGTGCGTGGATGAGGCAAAACAAAATAAAACTCCTTAGAAATTTATAACTATGCGGAGAAATGGAAAAAAGTATTGTGCAAAACAATGAAATCGGAGAATATGCGAGTTTCACTTTCAGTGCACAAAAGTTCCAATTGTTCACTCAAGAATTCAACAACCTTCTCTTTTCCTTCCAGTTCTTCTTTTAAGGAATTTAATTTTCCAACTATATGAAGAATTCTATCATGAAAAAAACTGGGTGTTACATGTTTTAAAGTTCTGCAACATGTCTAAAATGTTAATAATATCATTGATGTTATTAACTTTTTTAGGGAAAACCTGGTTTTAAAGAGTTGATCTCTTCTTGCCTGTGAAATACAGACATCTGCAGTTCACTGTTTATGACAGCTGATGTCACAATAACTGGCATACTTGACGTGTCAATCAGAGAAAATACAACACACTCGCTCTTTTTAACCACAGTCCAACACTCATCAATTTTTTCCGTTTCCAAACATTCTTGAAACTCAACAAAAGAAGAAAATGATGTTCTTGCTACGTATTCTTCATATACACGCAAGCTTTCGGAAATGGCCTTTTGCAGGCTATCATTTTCCAATCTTCTTCTGGAACTTCTGTCTGGATCTTCTATTGATGTAGATGGTTGAGAAATATATTTAGGGCCTGGAAATATTTTAGGGATTGCCCCATCCCTTAAACGTGGCCTAGTAAGAGGCACAATTTCTTCCCTGTCTTCTCGTCGTAGCATTCAGCGACCTTTATTATATCGCCTTCTGTGAAGTGCAGTTCTCACACCTGTAAATAAAACAAGCAGAGAGTAGGGTCAGTATATCTATACATAAATTTTTGGATCAGGATTACTTCTGTTAGTTTCTTAATATGCTTCACATATGCTATGAACAATAAAGAAGATGTTTGTTAAGAAGTTACTATAGTGTATGAAGATCTCTCTTTATTCACTTGTCCATATTAATATGGACATCTTACATTAGCCACCTACAACATTTCACTACCTATGAAACTAACATTCTAAATTTATAAGTCGCGAGAGTAGAAATATTTCAGTTCTTTACTATAGAGCTACTCGCACGACAGAACTATTTTCATTTGAGGAAATATTAAATGCACAAAAAAATTATCATGTGAGTATTAAGAAAGTTTATAAATTCATATTTATCGACTACAATTGTAGTCATTTCTAAAATACACGAATCGGTTTCTCACTTCGCAACACTAATACCTGTAACAAACCATACACTTAACCTCATTTTTAGTAGTTGAGAAAAATGTGTATAAAACGTGCATCTATCATAAATATAACGACAAAAGAAATATTTGGATGTACATAATAATTCTATAATATGTTTAATAACACTAAAAGGTGCTTACCTTTGTATATTTGGAAGGTGTGAAATCACGTGGCACAGCGCTGAGCCATTTCCTTCTCAATTCTGCATTCTTAATTTCACACGGAGCGAAAACACTTGCACTTTCGGTCCCGTTGGATAATTTCCCTTACAATTTGGAACACAACACGAAAAAACCATTTTCAAAACTCTCAGTTTCACACAAAAACACGGCTTCGCGAACCTAAGCGCAACGAAACTGACGAACACCACGATACTGAGAGGGAGAAAGCAAGAATACCCGAAGCCCCCTACAGAAAATTTTCAATATACCTACTCGTTGTGACGTAGTCAGTCCGGAAATGACGTAGCACCGAGGCCTGTGTGGAGAGGGTGCTGGCCAGTTGCCTCCTCTGGATTCTACGCCTATGCTTTACTCCTATCGGCCTCCTACGTATATGTGTATAAGTAATATTGTCGTTATTTACGGTTGAAGCAGGACGCCCGGTTCTTTCCTCATCCTTCACGCTCGTTCCACCACATTTGAACTGTTCAATCCCCTGGTACACACTTCGCTGCTGCAATACGACATTGTCCCCGTGCTGTAAGTCTTCTATGAATTTCCGCTCCTGGAACACCCTCAGACCACAAAAAGCGGATTAAGGAACGCTGTTCTTCTATGGTGCAAACAGAGAGTGGCGCGACCATCTTTATGTTGTAACAGCGCACGGTGGACTGATCTGATAGCGCTGAAACTTACCACAGACAGAGACAACGGTGCCACCTAGTGGCTGATGAGCATACGAACCCATAGAGCCAACCTAAAGAAAATTAGAGCAACATTGTAGATACGTATTGACGTATATATTATTAATAATACATTTAAAGGAAAATGAAAGTAATTATTTGTTCCTTTTTCTCAGAAACTAACCAACATAATTCATCCTAATTTTTGTCCTGTAATCTAATAATGTATTAGAATATTGATAACAAAAATTATTATTTTAAGTTGATTACAATGACTGTAATAATTTTTCCAAAATATACTTTTTTATTTTACAATTTCTTGATATGATTAACATTAGTGGAAAGAGTTTTATTGTTGATATAATAATAATTCTACTTATCAAAACTCAAAACTGTGACTCCAATTCCTGTTTAAAATTTCACTAAGTTGGACAACACACTTCTGAGAAAAGGAAATATATAAGAAAAACATGTTTTACGGGAAAATACATTTTAATGAAAACTTAGAAAAAGTATACACCTTAGTACATTCCAGGAGAATAATCATTCTGGACATCATCTTTCATCTTTCTTTTCGTGTTCTGCCTTTTTTCAACTCTTGCTTGTTTTGTCATGGCCCCAGCTGCTCGGTTGGCATAATGTATGTCAATTGCTTTCAGCCCTTTAGGACAGTTGTATTAACATTTAAACTAATTTTCTTGCATCTGCACTTTCATTGTATGTTAGCACAGCATCAAAAAACCAATTTTCAGAGTCTCAGCACCAACAAAAACATTTTTGGGGATGCGTTCCCATATGCAATTGTTTAGGCTCTCATTCACATTTTGAGTCCTCCCATGGAGACATTTCTTTAAAAATAATGCTGCTGACTTAGGTCCCTATAAATGGGCTTGATTACATCAATGATGGCAGGAAGCAAGGAATGCTTATAATGGTATTTTTGACCAGTGACCGGCATTTTGGTATTTGCACCAGCTATTAGGACCCTTTGGACACAGATGGTGAACTGCATCCGTTGATGATTTGTGAAAAAAATGTGGCCCAAATAGACTGATGCATTTCTTTCACACCACTAACATTTCTCCTGATTGCAAGTCCATAATAGCTCTGCAGTAAATTTATTTCACAGTCTGTCAATCTACCTGCTCTACCAATGCCCTTACCGTCACTAAGTTTTTTCCCTTTCAAACCTTTTTTTAATCTTTTTAGCCTGCTACCAAGTCTCTTTTGTACATGTCCTATGCACTCTAGTTTTTCTATATTCACTGAATCTCCATATGATTTTGATTCACATACACTCATGTACGCCTTGCTGTCACCATCTCCAAGGTACATCAAATAACGCACACCCCTCTGAGCTACTGACCTATTGAAAATATTGACAGCACCAATTGCCTCCAGCCCAACACTAGAACTATCATAATTTTTAACACAATTATCATGTTCTTCATTGGCATGTCACCCTTGACATTACTTTGACAAAATGTCTACATCCACCACTTTTCCTGTGTCAAACAACACAGCTGTCACCACGCTGTGTAAGGAAACATTACCACGACGATGCCAAGTTCCATCAAGAGCAACAGATAGATCAGTTTCACCATAATTTTCTGAATCTGCTTGTGCAACTGCAGCTTCCATGCTTTTTGCACTATTTTTTTCACATTTTCTTCCACTTTTTTATTGTAGCTTGCAAACATCGATGGTGGTGGTGGAAGATTCAGCATGGCACACAATGTTTCTGCAGCTTCTTGTACCTTACCTATGCACCTCATACCATAAGCCATTCTGATGTTGAATTCAAAAAAACTTATCAGAGGTTATGCTTGAATTTCTAGTCTCATTTTAGTCACCACACACACATTTACACATTTCATTTGTAAATTCACTGACAACCCCTTTCGACAACTCACATCTTCAATTATTGTCAGGCAGTTACTGTTATCACAATTATTGCATTTAGTAACTTTTTTATAAAATTGGATAACAGATTTATGTCTATTATATTTACATCCACCAGGAATGTCTTTATCTCCTTCCTCGAAATAAATTAATTTTCTTTTCAATACACTGTCTGTCGTGGTGTTCGGTGTTTGTGCCCTGCTTGTACTAGGAGTTGAAGGCTGTCCAGGTTATATTCACATTCATCTGGGGTAGAACTATGGTTTTCGGCACTGCCATTAACTCTTTTTGTACTTGTTTCCTTGAAACGTATGCTTCTTGTACACTCTCGTACTTCTCGGCATCTCTGTCCTCACACGACAAAAATACACTCTGAAAAAAAACAACAAAAAATGCTCCATCTATCACAATAAACATTCACAAACCAAACAACACTATACGAGCACCCAAGGTTTGAGAAACAACTGACGAGCGGAGAATGAATTGTGAAAAGCGGGCAGCCAATTGGGCAAAGATAACAACTAGTCAAAAGGTAAGTGTGCTTGTAAGTTTGCGTAGAATAAAACCACACATAGTAGGCGTGGCATTTAAATGTCAAACCAACGCAACGCAACACAGAATTATTATTTTCTGGCCTTAAAAATTAGTTTTCTCCCATTATATATACATCAAATTGTTTATAAAAGATGAAAGTTTTTTTGACATCAAAAACCAAAAATTGCAATTTTTTGGCATTTGTCCTCACAGTGTTACCAATCTTGCTACATTCTCTGGCCAGGGCCAGAGAAGAAACTATTCAGTTTTCGAAAAATTTCATTTGAAGCACATCCACTCAAAAATGCAATAATGTATACAAATCCATTGAAATGTGCGTGTTAACGGGGTGACAGTTATTTAAAAAAATATATGTGTAATTTTTTAAAAACAAAATAATACACCGAAATAAATTTGACGTCATATTAAACAGTGGAATTGAAATATTTTGGAGCCAATTTTGAGAAAATGGCGTTTGAGCATTTCTGAAAATGCAGGATTTTGAGTTCTGTTTTACAGAAAACTGTTGTGTTTATGAGAAACTTTATTTGACATTATTTAAAGCACATGTTTTCATAAATAAATTACTGTGAAGAAATCGACTCTAAAGTAAGTATTACCGACGTGAGGAACAAGTCAAAAAATTACATATTTGTAATTTTTGGTAAAACAAAAGAATAGAGCAATATGGCGTTCATGTTATCGTATGGAGTTTGTTTGGCATTAACCGTACAAAAAAATTAAAGAAAAAAAATGTACAGCAGGTTTTTGAGAAAATGTTTTTAAAAACAAATTTAAGAAGGAATCATTTTAATTTTATTGTTGAAAAAAGTTCAAATATTGCGAATTTCTGAAAATTCAAAGTTAAGCTCTGCCATCTTTATAAGTGTATTTTACTCCATTCATAGAAAAATTTAAAAAAATTAGTTTTTGAGAAAATTTTGTAAATTTCCTATGACAATAAAAATGTAAGTACCCACAAATTTTAAAGTTTTTCAAAATCTCGAAGCTTCAACTAGAGCCAGATGGACAGGGGTTTCTTCAATTTGGAAAGATCGCACTTGTAGGCACGTATAGGTGCTAGTAGGGTTCATAGACAGTAGGACAGACAGACGGACGGACGTTTCAAAAACACTATTTCGGTATCAGGAGACCCCAAAACGTACATTTCCGTTGAAATCTCGAATTCGATTTTCCGCAGCATTACATAACTTTCTCTATACTATGGATATTACTCCGTATATACGTATGTACGCGAGAAAGTAAAAAATTGAAGAAGTTTTCAAGAAAATTTAATTTTTGTTAAAATTGCAAATATTTCCCTTAATCACTGGTGAAATCTCTAGGCGAGCGGCTGAAGAAAAATCATATTTGTGGTAAAAATTACAGTATATCGAAAAAATGTTATAAAACAAAGTATTTAAGAATTTTTACTTTCTCGTATACATACATTTTTGTGGGTGGAAAATCGATTGCGAGATTTCAAAGGAAATACACGTTTTGGGGTTCCCTGACACCGAGAAAGTAGTATTATTCAAAACGTCCATCTGTCTGTCCATCCGTCTGTGAACACTGCTGCTAGAGAAATTTGAGAAACCCCTGCCCATCCGGCTCTAGGTTAAACTTCGAAATTTTGAATAATATTCTTGAGAATTTGGGTGTACTTTATATGAAGCACCTGGACATTTTCAACCTTTTTTTCAAAAACGGCTCCAGATTTTTTCTTTAAATTTCTTGTACGAATAGCGTAATATATACTTATAAAGGTGGTATAGGTCCGATTTTCACGGTTAACTCTGAATTTTCGAAAATTTCAAAAGTGAATTTTTTCGGCGTTTCCTACAACTACAGAATTGAAGACAGATTTTTCCTTCAAGCAAAATTTGTTGTGAATAAATAGTTCGTTCATTAAGGTCATGTAGATTTTTTTGAAAATTTTAGTAGTTTTCGTGCTGTAGTTCCTGCAATATTTGCAATTTAAACAATTATAAAAACATTTTCTCAAAAAATAATCGAAACTTTTTCTTTAAATGTTTGGTAGGGCTAGAGCCAAATGAACTCTATACGATGACATAAACGCCATATTGCTCAATTCTTTTGTTTTTCCAAAAATTACAAAATGTAATATTTTTGACCTGTCTCTCACGTCGGTAATATTTACATTAAAAACGATATCTTCACATTATTATATTTACGAGTACAGGTGCTTAAAATAATGCCAAATAAAGTTTCTCATAAATACAACAATTTTCTGTAAAAAGAACTCAAAATCCTGCATTTTCAGAAACGCTCAAACGCCATTTTCTCAAAATTGGCTCCAAATTATTTCTCCAATAGATAGTGCTAGTTCCACTGTTTAATATGACGTTAAGTTTGTTTTGGTGTATTATTTTTTTTTTTCAAAATGACACTATGTAATTGATTTTAAATGCCTCTCACACCGTTAATATTGGCATTTCCATCGATTTGTATGCATTATTACATTGTGAGTGGTAGTGCTTCAAATGGTATCAAATATACTTCCTCGATAACTCAATAGATTTCTGAGAAAATGAGCTTCAAATTTCGCATTTAATGTAATGCTTAATCGTCATTTTCTTAAAAACGGCTTCCAATTTTTCATGAGAATTGTTATTTAGACCGACGTTATTGCCCTCTTTAATAAAATTAAAATATAATTTAGGTTCTACTATTTGTAAACCGAAAAGTTCGAAAATTCAAAAAAAGTTTCTTTTGGCCGCAGTAGATGGTAGCAGACATTGAGGGACAAGACTACAGTACCAGTCGACACCAAGGAAATTAGAACTACTACGAGAAAGTCTGCGATTCTGTAGTACTTCTAGTTTTCTCTTAATTTAGCAACTGGTTTTAGACACTTTTTTGACACTAGAACCCGGGAATGAATTTTTTTTTCGTCTAAAATCCGCCGTTTTTTCGCGCAGCATATGGTAACTTTCTCTATACTACATATATTACTACGTATATTACTCGTATATAGTACGTATACGAGAAAGTAAAAGTGAGTGCCAAATCTACCACCGACTTCAGAAACCTGGTGAAGTACTTAATTAGCACGCAGAGAAGTTTTCACACTTACAAAGACTCAGCAAACAATAAGTACTCGGTGATTTTTAAATCATTACCCAAATTATTTCCGAAATGGAAATACTACAAGACTTAAAACAACGGTACCCATCAATTATTAAAGTAACTATACTACATAAAGAAAACAAACCCTTCCAGTTGTTGCAGCAGAACTCCGGGGAAAGAGGCTATTTTGTCAATTAACGAAATATGTAACTATAAAGTAAAAACAGAAAGAAAACGAAGGCTTTCCGGCTTCATTCAATTTCAAAGATGCCGTGACTACGGACACAGAAAGAATAATTGCAACCATGTAATAAACTGACGTATTGCCCAGGAAATTCAGTGTCCAAGCAATGGGGAACACCAGGCGGATATTAAACATCCAAACTGTTCTTACTATAAAACTATAAATGAAAAAATACCAATAAGGTAAACCCGGAGACAAATTTGACACCAAACAAGAAACCTCATCTCCTCCTCCTAATAATTCAACATCTCAATTTTCATTCCTGCCAACTACTCAACCCCTCCACAATTTTATCCACATAAAATGCCCCACCCCGAAATCAGAACAATGTCCAAACTTCAACCTTCTCACAGCGTAATAGTAATACGCATCCCTCCCAATCAAACAATCCCCCTCCACAATTTTATCCACATTAAAATGCCCCGCCCCGGAGAAAAAAAACAATCACTCCCAAGTGAATTGTGTGCACATTTTCAAAATTCTGTGATCCCTACACTGTCATATACTACTTAAATTTTGAATTTTTGAATAGGAGAAAAAAAACAAAAACTCCCATGTAATAAAATCTATTTTCAAGGATAAACAAGCAATACATTTTGAATTTTGAAAGGGAGAAAAACAAAAACAAAAACTCCCATGTAATAAAATCTATTTTCAAGGATAAATAAGCAATAAATTTTGAATTTTGAAAGGGAGAAAAAAAAAACCCCATGTAATAAAATCTATTTTCAAGATAAATAAGCAATAAATGTTGGCTCTTATTACTTCCTGCCGTGACAACATGGAAACGATAATTTGAATAATTGTATTTCCCACTGAATTCTAGAAGACGTGCACAGAAAATGAAGTTACATTTATGTCCAGAAGCAAACCAAGGGGCCATCTCAGCATTTGCTCAATCCCTTCGTAAACACAATAATCAACATGATAACGTCATGTATCATCAACTTCATTAATCCCTACTATCATTACTACAATTCAAAGGGGACAGCTACACGTGATACCACTCTGCTCGCATGTGCGTTAAGTACTTTTCTCCTTGTGACTAAATAATTTACATATGAAATATCATATTTAGTGACATCCCATAAAACTGTGTCTTCGTGTACCTGTTGCTTTTGCGGGCGACATTAGCCGAAACTATGGCCATCGTAAACAACAACAAAATCAACTTAACTTCAACTGCTCATAACGCACAAACAAAATCTTACGATGGAGCTGCTACTACTGATGTCTTCCCGACCAAGGACCAAGCAATCATCATCGAGGCGCATGAAGGACTATGCGAGTTAACTAACATATTATACAAGGAAGTGATATTCAATTTGTATCACATATCGCACACAACAGGATCTGCGTGTTCTTAAGCTCAAAGAAACTTGCTGATCATATTACAGATAAACGTAAGTCTCTCACAATTAATGATATTGAAGTGTCAGACCTTTACTTAGAAAACACATCAGAGTTTTATATCAATGTCTCCCTGTGATCCCACATTAAAAAGCTCTTAACAACTTAATGTTCAAACTTCATCCAATATTACTTCATAAGAGTGGTATGTCTGTCCTAATTTGTCTCGTATTTTAGTTTTGGAAGGCAAGTGTTCATTCACCCTGATGAAATTAATAAATTACCTCCATCTACGTTACTCCAATATCAAGATACATCTTATAAATTATATTTTTCTACTGATAATATCACGGGCTTTAAATGTAAATCTGAAGGTCATATTGCTAGTCAATGTCAAAAGAGAACAATTGTAGCCCTATTATAAATAACGGTTCAGAAGGTAATGATAGTACCTCAAAAGAAAATTGATCCTTGGATCATTCAATAGTACAAACTTCTAACTCACCTAATACGGATTGTAATCCTTTGAACAAGATGAGCTGCTCTTCAGATTCATCACCCTGCCCTAAGCCCTCCTTGAACAAAGATACAAACTGTACATATCAAATTCAGAAATTATTAATGCCCCCTCCTCAACTGACGGCGGCGGCGATGGTGGAGCGGTTAGCTACGGACTGCTATACCCAAGTTTGCGGGTTCAAACCCGATCGAGGCCGTGGATTTTTAAGGGCGAAAAACGTACGCCTTCCTTCGGAGGGGCGTAAACCGGCTGTCCCATGTTAGTACATTTACTGCATGCAAAAGATCCTCAAGCCTAAATGATGCCTCTGAGCTAAAATCAAATCGCCTGTTTCGTCGCCCAAGTAATACCTTCTTTCTACCATGATTGGTGAAAGGAGTGTAACGAAATTTGCGTGGTCAGACGGAAGAGCAGGCTTCATGGCCTGAGTCTTGCCACGTAAAATAAGGCAAATTCAATTCAATTCAACTGACCCCATGAACATCCCTCCTCATAAAAGAAGCTTATCAACTGAATCCTCTTCCTTATCGGAGACAACTTACTCTAAAGCTGACAATAAAAATCAACAAAACAACTTTAAAAAAGAAAAAGAAGAACATGAACATAGTAGAATCAGATCAACAAGGCAACAATCCTGGAAAAAATATGGAAGATATGCTCAGTTGAACAAAAGCTCTCATTTACCAAGTTCGTTTCCCTTAATATACAAACAATTTTAATTGTTACTGGAAAATGCCTTGGGCTCAGTTGCTCCCATTGCTGTAGTTCAAGATTATTCTAATGACATTGCAGCAATGTGCTCATGGAAACTTACAAGGTTTTAACTGACAGAACCCTCAACGCCTTCAAAAAAATCTACATGACCTTAATGAAAGAGATATTTATGGACAACAAATTTCATTTGCAGGAGTGTCTATCTTCAATTTTATAGTTGTAGGAAGAAACAATCAAAATTCAATATCCTCGTATTTAAGCAACAGCTATGGCAGTTCATCTGCATAATAACTTAACTCTCATAAATTGGAACGCAAATGGCATTACAAATAAAAAACAGAACTAATTAACCTTCTACATTCTGAGAACGTCGATATAGCATGCATCACCGAAACACACTTAAAAAATAAAAATAAATTGTAATCCAGGCTTCACCATTCATAGAGCAAATAGAAAACAACAAGGGAGGTGGAGATATGGCAGCTATGAAATCAATGATCGAACACCATGAAAGACACATCTCTGATACTCTAGGTATAGAAATAGTTGCAATAAGAGTTAGAATAAATAACCAAAATTGGAACGCAATAGCAGCATGTAAACCACCTTTGGCCAAAATAGACACAGGAAGCATATTTCAACCCCATATTAATACAATTCTTCTTGATGATCTTAACGCAAAAATGAGGATGTCATTCAAATAATCAAGATAGCAACTGCGAAACCGACTTACTACCCATATGACCGTCTAAGAAAATCAGACATTCTTGACATCAGAATAACACAAACTTTTTTTTTCTAATCCCAAGTTTTGACCTTGACTCCGATCATATACCCTTATTAATAAAAACTCGCCAATTACCACTCCCCACATCCCACCGCCGAAACAAATTACTTTTAAGGTAAACTGGCATAAATTTCAGAAAATTTAAGTAATGAAATTCCTAAATTCAAAATTTTAAATCATCCACCAAGAAATAGAGGACTCAGTTTCAACACTCAACACAATAATTCACGCTATCCTCGAATCCACGCAAATGAAATCTTGCACACATCTAAAAAACTATAAATTGTGGGAATTGTGATGTGTTGTTGACGTTATTATAAGAAGAAATAAAGGTCATCTCCGTCTACTCAATAAATTTACTAAGTTGACGGACCTGACCTCCTTTATTTCTTCGTAAAAACCTATAACCAAAACAGATTACCCAGTGCAATTCTAAATGCTATAAAATCAAAAATAAAACGGGAAGGCTATGGGCAATTACAAGAAACCCTAAAAATAAACTGAATCTAATACGAATGTAGTTAAAAGACTAATTATTATATCTAATGTATTTTCATATTAATGTTTGTTGTAATATTACTTACATATAATACATAGAAAAATTGTAATTTTGTGTTTGTATTATAATTTTCACATCTCTATATTTTATATTATTGAAATTGTTCTATTGTCATTTAATACAGTTTTCAGTTTTACACAATATTAATGAATTCTGATTAATCTGTTATTTGTAAATTGGTTCACTTAAAAAAAGGTTATATATACAATTAATAAATTATTGTATTTTGTAAAATTAGGTTAGCCTGTTCATATCTATATGCCTGTATTGTTTTAAGTTTTTTAAGGTTGTAAATTGTATGTATATTTATATCCGGTTCCTTGGTTTTGGTGTTGTCACAATATAAAGTAATAATAATAATAATAATAATAATAATAATAATAATATGATAATTATCTTACAAGAAAGTATAAATAAACAAATGTGTTATCTATATATCACTTCAATGTAAGAATTGTTTTGAAGTAACCAAAATAGCACATTTTCTATTTTTAATTTTTAATTAATTGTAAACTCGCACTGGAAGCTAGCGTGTACCTCACTCAGGCATGATATATATTCTCGTCTCGCCACCCAACATCTTGCTAGTATCAGTCATGCTATGTGTTGGTGTGGGGAGGGTGATGTCGTGTTCCTCATTTCGTGTTCGGTGCCGGAGATGGAGGATGGTGCAGTGAATGGTGTGAGTTGTTCACGATGTTGCAAGGTATGTAAAGTTTATGTAATAGATATAAAGGAAATTTGTAAATAATTTTTGAAACTTAGCTAGAAAATTGTGTCTCATACGTGTGTTTTTTGGTAACATTGTTCATGAACAGTCTGGTTTTCATTTTCTTTCATATTAGCCCTGATGTGGAAATAAAAGTTTTCGAAACGTTGCAAACAACTAGTAAATTTTTTCATGACATGACTAGGCATCTTTTAAGTTTGTTTATCTTTTTTCGTCGGCGAAACCACGGATGCTACTTATCGTCCGCTTTTGAACTAATGGGCATTGTTTATACGTTGCACCCCGATACCATGGCAACCAGCATCTTTTTGCTAATAAAGTGTTATTTTTAATTAAATTCGCTGAATTTTATATTGGTGACAATCTGATATGTCATGATATATAATTTCTGTCCGAGAATGAGCCACTTTCCGCATTTATGGAAACACGCAATAGTTATTCCAGTACCAAAACCTAGCAAGAACACAATGGCGAATAGTTACAGACCAATGTGTTTATCGCATACCCTATCCAAAATATTTGAAAAAAATAATATTAAAATTGTTAAGCAAACACCTAATAAGCATCAAAGTAATACCTAAAGAACAATTCGGTTTCATGAAACAAATCTTCACGCAACACCAACTCACGAGAATCACAGAACACGTGTAATCGTCGTTTTAAAAAAATACAATAACCTTATTTATAGACATAATCCAAGCATTCGATAGAGTCCGGCACAATGCACTAAATTACAAAATCCGAAAAGCTGGGATCCTCACTAATTTGCTGAAGTAATAAAAAACTTCCTAAATGACCGATAATTTTCAATTACAGTAAACAATCATCAATTCAATCCCAAAAGAAAGACTGGTTTGCCCCCGGGATACCCCCTTTCGCCCACTCTCTTCAGTCTATATATAGCATCCCGAAACAAAATAGAGTCCTATTGCACAGTTTGCTGACGATACAGCCATATTCTCATCCGTAACTACATTAACCGACATAAAAATCAAAATTCAACAGTACTACCTACACCAAATCGAAATCTGGGCTTGCAAATCTAAAATACTCCTGAATACAACTAAAACTGCAGTAAAATTTTCACTCCCAGACCGTACACGCCCCCTCCCCTCTTAATCTTAATCAATGCCCAAATAAGCCGATACCCTTCAAATAAACCAATAAGATAGCTTGGATTAAATATTGAAACACGCCTTAACTTGAAACAACATATTGACATCAAAATTAGCCAAGGGAAATTAAATTACACCAACTCAAACCTCTTATAAACAGAAATAGCCATCTCCCATACAATACTGCTCTGATATCATTCAAAACAATATTAACCACCCACGCAAGTCAAGATTTCCCAAAGATAGATTCAAACTCCCGTAAACCACAGTACCCTCAGCTCCTTGGCATAAGCATATTCCTTCCTCTTCGTAATAACAATCAAATTTAATCAATAATTATGTCAGAGATTAAACTTCACTTATCTTATGGACGATCAATCCAAATTGTCATACACTAATCATATGTATTTTTAAACTCCTTGAAAAGCTGTATTGTCGAACAAGAAGAAATAAATTTAAAAAAATAATAATAAGACCCCTGTTGTTGAACGCCTGTCCAATATGGTTAAACGCATCCAAAACAAACAGTCATAAAATGCAAATCATGCAAAATCAATATCGAAGGACAATCGCAAATGCACCATGATATGTTACAATCAACCACATAAAAAATTTAATCTAGAGCATAATTGCTTATATGGGCTAGTGCCCATCACATCACATCACATACCTCTCCTCAAACTTATACCATCTGTATCCGAATTCACGCTGTGCAGAAACCCAACCCATAACACAAGAATCAAAACCAAGTATCCATTCCATGTATTTTTCAAATTGTTCTCCTAAATGGAATAAACAAAGGTGCTTCAATAGGTTTCCTCAACCAATGTATTAGCTGTAAGAAATTAGTTTTTAAGCCAGCAATACATGTGACAAAGTTGTTATAATAACTGAACCTTGTAAACCTTTTAAAATGTAATAAATAAATTTAAAAAAGGCTCCGCTAAGTGGGCACTCCAGCTAGATTTCGCGCGTGATGGGGATTTCACCCGACGGGCCTCGTCGTGTTGTTCTTGTTGTAAATGTCTGATGTCTGTTGTAAATGTAAGTAAAATGTAAAAATGTTTGTAAATGTGTAAGTAGAAAGAGAAAATAAAATCTGTAATAATGCCACCATTGGGCTGCACTTAACATTCGATGACTTTCCAACCTAGCTCCCAATTTGGCCCGTTAGGGCGCTCATTAGGACGGAGAGTGCGAAGTCAGCCTTCTAGCGGAGGGTGTGCACGATGCAGCATTGCATACCTAAAATGGCATGACAACCGACATGTTGCCAACCTATGATTTATCCTCACAATTTCAGGGCCCCTTACAAGCCACTTCACGGCCCAACATAATGACCTTCCATATTCTTTACATTGATTTTGATTTCAATCACACTGAAACAAGTATATATTATTCATACCAAGTAATATTTTTCATGTATTTCTTATTTTACTCGCAAATTTCTTGCAATAACGGCTCTTTCTGGAAATGTGCAAGGGAGTATTTTTTTAAAATTATCGTTGAATTGCATCTTCACAAACTGAAAACAACCAAACTGAACTTTAATACAACAAAGCTTTTTTGAAATTTCAATTAAAGTAACTGTTAATATAAAAAACAGAAATTTTATTACAATATAAATTGAGTATCATTCGTGTATTTTCATTCATTCAATAATATTCAATGTCTTGTAAATATTTCGATTTACGTATAACCATAATGTAAATAAATAACGATACAAAAACATGTGCTTCATGGGTAAGCATATTGAATAAAAAGATGAAAATCGAATAGATTACTTGTCACTTTATTTTTGTTCGTTTAGAATATTTTAGAAACTATTTATATTTGTGTATTATAAAAGTATTTTGATTGGAATATTGATAGAATAAATCTATTTTGGATAAAATGAAGGAAGAATCGGTTCAATTGATTGAAAGTCACATTCTTCGAGGTAAGTGTACTCCATAGATATCTGATATTTATCTGTAACCCGGAGGGGAAAAGGGCATTATGGCCATTTTTTGTGAAGTGGCGCAATGTAACACATTTGTTCCAATTTCGTTGCTTGAAAGTTAAGGAGTCTAAATTTTAAACGGAGTTAGAAGTAGTCAAAACTTCACTTTCATCGAAAGAACAAAGTAATATTTAAACGTATCTTCCGTTAAAGTGTCATGTTTTCTTGAGCTCCAGGATCTCTTTCCCACTCTTTATTATACATATTTGTATGTTGAGAATTTCCCACGTTTTCGCGTTTCGCTATATGCCAGAAAATTTTCAGAGTTGGTTATTTTGATGACAGTTGCGATTAATGAAGTTGGGGTAGCTAATCCCCAAGAAAACAGCACCAACAACGCAAGATTAACAAAAATTACAAACTCCAAATTTTCGCTCCCGGGGTAATAGGAAACTTGTTTGCTTCGGTAAACGAACTACAGATTAGATTTTATATGACAATTATTTTCGTTTTTAAGAATTATTCACATTCATACGATATTTATTGTAATTTCCATGCTCTTACCAGAAGTATTGTGAAATGTTACTCACAAAAACATTAATAAAGAAGTTAGAAACAGTCAACACATCATTCAATGAACAATGCATTTAAACTCCTCCCCTGTAAAATTAGGCAAATATAATATTTGCAGTTATCTAATGAGATGTATACGCACGAATATTGTACGATCTGTTATCTTTTTTGTACAATATCAAATTATTATATTTTTTTGTTTAATTTGCTATCGGCCTTGCATGCTGTGACCAACTGATGTTGATAGTAGTCAAGATGATGTTGCAAGGGGTTGATAGGAGGTCGTGTATTATTAAACTATTCGTGCTTATCGCGAGCTACGCGATACATTGCGACTATTTTGTAAATGTGCCGGTCGCCCGGAGATTTTGCCTCAGCGAACGAGGCCACAGATGCAGCAGAAATGGAGACTGGGCAGTCGGTAGAATCATCGAAGAGAGAAGGTGGTTTTACGCTACTGGAAAGTTTAAATTGTACTCACGTTGTAATACGTACTGGAAAAGCTCACCGTCGACTCTGATGCATTCTTGACATCGTTTAAACATACTCTGGTTCACTCGATGAAGGTTGTTTTGCAGAGATCTGTCCCTGTATATTGGGCCTCAATTCTTCTTCCTTGTGGGAATTTGTTGCATTTACGCGATCGCTCAAGAATTCCCAAAGATAGAAGTCGCATAGAGTCAGACCAGGAAAGCGTGCACGCGACAAACCACATCTGATAATTCTGTCTCCACAAACGGCATCTAAAGCTCTTAAGGAAACTAAGCAGTGCGAACTGAGGCGGAGTCCTGTTTAAAATGGCGGTCATTTCGTTCTTCATTTGTCAACATTGGAAGAAAGACTGCAACATTTGATGCACCACGGTTTGTGTTTGTCGTTTTCTTGAAAAATAAGGGCCCAATTATTCATTTAGCAGTGATTGCGCACCGTGCACTGGCTTTTATGTCGTGTATTCGACGTTGGTGAACAATGCGTGGTTTTCTGTACTCCACTTCCCGTTATTTTGACCAGTGACCATTGAGATAAAGCCATGCTTACTCAGAAGATAGTGGTATGGACGGACCAAGATTACCATTATGCATACATTTCAAAACCAATTTGCTAAGTGCACTCTTTCTGACGGATTGATAGGTACTAAAACGTGCACAAGTGTTCCTTTTTACGGCTTGATCATCAAAATGTGTGACCTTCCTCGCACTCCCTTTCGAAATACCAGTCTGTTGAGCAAATCGTGTTAAGTGTTTGCGAGGAGAATGTTCCATTCGCGTTTGATTGTCGTGCAATTTCTCTTCAGTACAGAAGTACTTACTGGTTTTTTCCACTAGTACACCGTGACTCCGTAATATTTTTACCAGCTTTTCCATCGTATTTCGATGTGGAGGCCTTTTTTGAGAAAATAATTGTCTAATATTGTTGATATTTCACGCAAAATAACGCAAAAAATTGGCGTGTCCTCATTCCAAGATTTTTCTTTAAATAAGAGAAAACGTATCTATATTCAATATTGTAGTTGTAGGAAGACACCGGAAAAAAATCGGAACCTTTTACAACTCTCCAAAATTCGGAGATTTCATGGAAAATAAGACTTGTGCCATTTAAAGCGTCCTTTGCGCTATACGAGGACAACGTTTAATCAAAATGTTACGTGAAAATTTTGATAATTTTTTTAAAATGTTAAAATTTAATTTTAAGAACCCCCAAAACCAAGATATTTGTTTCAAACTCGCAAGGCTTTGACTTCACATAAAAAGAAAAATATCAATTTCGGAGAAAATCGTGTGCGCGGTTTAGGAGCTAGCGCTGACCTCAGACAGGCGGACCGTCAATCAATTTTTCGGTATCAGTGGCCAAAAAACGTGAATTCTGACTACACGAGTTAGAAGAAGTATTACATTAGAAGAACTACATTTATTCAGGAAAACGATTTATCCACATTCCAGTTACCTGGTTACGACAGATTTTCTGTCGAAATAATCGCCGATTTACGCCGCACTATTACAAAGTTCATCTTTCCTACTTACGATGTAATGCGAGAAAGTAAAAATTAGCTGTCCACAACCCTCTTAGTAGTTACTGGCGAGCGGTCATACCCATTTAGAATTTTTCGACTTCCTGGGTATCTAACGAAGTGAATGGAAAGGCCGGAGGATAAATTGTCGTCTTACAATTTCTGCGCATATTATATAATAGAAATATATTTTCTTGTCTTTTGCATCTTTTGCACCTTTCGGTGCGTAGAGATGTCTCCCTTCCACCTGCCTAAGGCTTTTGTGAATGCGAACTCATCTCGCACATCGCGCCCATGCGCTTCTTGAGCTCCTACCGGTCATTGTACACTTCCCCAAGAGAAAAAAAACGTGTAAAATGCTGTATCATGCTGTAATAATGAAAAACGATCAGGATATTTTGAACTCAAATAATAAAACTAAAGCAATGTGGAATATAATAAAAAATACTACCAAATCAACTAGAAAACCCGTAGAGAATGTTGTTTTAAAATATAACGATATAAATGTGAACGATCCGGCAACAGTGGCTAATCTCTTCAACCAATACTTTTCGAGAATTGCTGCCGATCTCACTAAGGGTCTTCAGGCACAAAATTCAAAAAACTGTATTCGCAACCGTGGAGACAATCTTAAGACACACCTCGATTCGGGGAGAGGGGCGCGTTGACCAATCACATATCAATCTCACCTTCCATTGCACAGATGCGCTTGGCGATCTCCAAGCGGCCATTGTACTTCTGTATTTTACCGGTTAGATCTCACTTTCTCCAACAGGAAGAAATAAAGCGTGTACCAAGATGGCAATCGGCTGCTCCATGCCAAAACACTGAAACCAACTTTTAAAAATATGTGTTGAACCCACTTTTTACATAAAAGCGGACCTTCAAATCAGATTTCTTTGTAAATATTTTTAGTAGATACAATGAGTAATGTGAATAAGATCCTAGACTTTACTTCAAGTCTGAAGTACGTAGTAAAAGTATATACTACCTTGCAAAAGCATTCACTAAATATGGTGTGAATAACCTTTTACTTTTACTAGGAAGTAAATGCTGGGAAAATAAGTAAATACTTGTGGTAGAATGCTGGGATAATCAGTACATACTCGTATTGTGAGGAACAATTTGCGAGGTTAGGTTGCTCAGCTGATTCAGTTTATTAGTGCGTACACGAAAGAAATGAGCTCCTCAGAGGAGGGTTCCGAGAAACACGACTTGGTTTTTCAAATGAATTTTGTGAAAAATCATTGAAAAGTATGAGCCCGTGTTAAATAAATCGTAGTTTCCACACATTAAACCTGGAAAGAAGATACACCACGAGTACGAATAGGATTGTGGAAAACCAGTGAAATTGCCACAAGTAAAAGAAATATAAATGGTATGAAAAGAGAAGTGAAGAAAAACGCAGAGATAAAAGCAATAGGATGCAGAAAAATTATTTTGCAGCCCTGGGGGAAAATGTGTCTAATAGCAGGAAAACAGAATTTCGTGTTCGACAAGGAGCCCGGTTCAAAACGAAAATCACACTTTTTATCAGAATTAAAATTTATTTTATTAATTACATTTCTAATTATAATAATATCTATTTTTCGTAGGGATCATCACCCTAGACCCAAGTGACGACAATTCTTTTTAGCTCTTGCGGTTGAGATATTCATCCCCATGTGCTCGGGGATTCTCAGCCCGTACGAGGGTGGTTCAAAATACCAATTGCACTCAGAAAAAGGAAACGCTGAGCCCATTCCACCTGCTCAAACTATCACTGCCTTTTGAAATTTTTAGCCAAATATGGGATTTGTCAATAATTTTTTTGCGTAAAATTTGGTATTGTCTTCGATAATGTGGAATGGTGAACGCCCGTGTCTTTTGCTATTCTAATTTGATCGCTTACGGACACAGGAAATTTTCTAATCTTTGAACAATCGTCAGAGACCCCTCTTGTTTCCGTGGATTCGCCTAACACTTTACATTCTCTCTACTAAATGAAAACAATTCTCCATTATCAGTCCCGCAAGTACAGACGTGTGCAAATTATTAGAATAAATGAAGAAACTAACAGTAATTTACTTTTGAAATATTATCACAATTCACGGTGCCCTATTTAGTACTTGATGTGCATTCCCTTGTTCTTTCAACGCATTTGGCATGCTTTTCAGGGGCCTTACATTTTCTGAATTTCTTCATCACGAAACCATAAGTCTGTTTTTCGATGCGGCCAATTCATGTTGTCGTTCTTTTCTTCAATCTTGTCTTTACAATTCCCCATAAATTTTCAATTGAGTTGCAGTCTGGGCTATTACCAGGCCAAGGCAATGTCTTTATTTTGTTTTCCTCTAAGTATTTATTAACAGACTTGGCCTAATGGCATGCTGTTTGGTCATACATAAAAATGCAAGTTTTCATCAGAAAACCAATCCATGATCCGAAGCAGGCTGGTTTGAAGCACCTTTTTGTACTGAATCTTCTTCATTAGGCCCTCAACAGCGTACAATCTACCACAACCATGAACTGACATGCAACTACAAACCATAACTGAAGTTATACGTTTGACCATCTGAGTGATACATTTTGGAGAAAACGCATCAGGGGTCTTTCTCACATATTGAGTGTTTTTCTTGAGCCCAGAGAATAAAGGCTGGTCAGAAAATATTACCTAAAAGATAATACGCACTAATTGGACTGACTTTTTCAAAATAATGTTTTGAAAATGTATAAAATACGCACACGTCGGTACATCACTGCATTGCATTTTTCAGAAAGTTTGAAAAACTCCACGTATTAGGTTGCAGTTACCTGTTAGTAAACAGTAAATCATGAGATATATCGTGTTTATTACCAGCTCTCAACGGTCTTAGGTTCAATATGCATTCCTTTTACCCATTCTAGCCATTTCTTAGCCATGGTAGTATACATTTTAGCTTCATTTCTTGGCTTTCTTGCAAGAAGTCCTACAGCACAAAGACAATCGATGGAGATATTTCGACTCCATACGCCTTTAGTTGATTTTTAAGGTCCTTATTGAGGTTCTTCCTGTTCATCTTGGCCATCTGAATCAATTTTTGTTGCATATCGGGGTCTGTTTGGGTGTTTTAGTTCACATTTCCTCTTACGTTTGACTGCAAGGGCCTCGGCTGATTTCAATGCAGAACTGATTCTACCAATTGATGCTGGAGAAAGATTAAATTTCCTAGCAATATCTTGTTGGGAATATTTGCCTACCTTTACTAAATATTCAATCAATGCCCTTTTACAGGGAGAAAAACTGTTTTTACCCTTAACTTCATTTTTGCAAGAAGAAGCATCTTCAATTTACCACTTTCAAACTCTCACCAGGAAACAAAACAAGACCAAATTTTATCCAAAACTTCGATTAAAAAGACAATATGAAAACAATATAAAACACTCCTAGGCTTTGATTCTGGCGCAGAAACGCAACACTCAAGCTGAAAGAACAAGGAACCCACTTTCAACAATTACCATAACTTCAGCTGTTTTGATGTACAGTATCACAAACCTTACAGAGGGGGAAATACACTTTCCTCCGATATCCCAAACGGTCTTCTGTGCAGACCATGAACCAAAGAAGAAATAAACATATTGAAACTTTTTTTTGCATTCATATAGAAAGATGTTTTTGAACTAAATGAGAAAAACATGAAATTCATATAGTATTCTAATAATTTGCCCCTCGTCGGTACTATAACGCGAGAGCAGTAGTTTTTGTGTTCCTTTGTTTTTTTTCGTGTTTCCGGGCGCGTCAACTGCTTTGGTCATTAGTTCCGTTAGTGTAGTGCAATTTTTTTCTTTTTTTCTCGGGAGATGGCGGTGATCTTTCCCCGCTGGATGGAGTTCCGGCGCCGACCTACCGTCGGCTAGTGGGGTTCCCCCTAACCAGGACTCTCCCACCAGCGGGGCACCGCTCTACACCAGGCGAATGCCGGAGCAGTACCCTACCAAACGGGCCACGGTCCGCGCGCGATCTGTCCTTCCTCTTCCTTGTCCTATCCTCTCCCCTTACACACACTTACACTAACATGCACTATACTACCTCAAATTCTGGGAGACCGGTCGGGAGCTTAGTCCCGGCTGGGGCGGTGCCCCGATGGTGGGAGAGTCCTGGTTAGGGGGAAACCCCACTAGCCGGCGGTAGGTCGGCGCCGGATCTCGCCATCAGCGGGGGAAGTTCACCGCAATCTCCCGAGGAAAATCATGCACTACACTAACGGGACTAATGACCAAAGCAGTTGACACGCACGGAAACAAGAAAAAATCAATCAATCAATAGTATTTACTAGTAGGTAAAATACTTAAATTAAGTAAGTAAAGTGCTTCAATTTTATTCACTAAAACATGAATATTTACTTCAGAAGCTAGTATTATAAGCATTTACTTACTTTTATGCACATGGCCCAATTATTTCTCTACCTCAATAACGAGTATCCAACCCTCTCGAAAATGTTGAAACATTCGTTTCACAAAATAATTAGTGTTTCACTTAATATGGGAACAGCCGCTCTTTTGCTTCAGCCCAGCAGCGCTCTTCACCGCCCACTCATCTTTCTGGCGAACGAAACTCAGATTTTACATGGTGTGATAGAGATGCACACTACGCAACACCACAACGTTAGCGTTACGAGGGAATCGCACCCACATCCCGGATGGAACGACCTCTTTAGGTGGCTCAGTGCCTCTGACCGGGAGGTCCTAGGTTCCGAGTGCTCATGGTGTGATGATTTTAGACACTATTTAGAGAGCAAGGCTGAATTCAGAGACCAGCGGCTCTGATCGGTAGTTTTCCGTGGTATCTCCAATCAACACCAGGCCAATGCCGGAGCAGTACAAGGGTTACGGACCGCGCACGATCTCTCCTTCTTTCTTGCACTACCCCACGCATTACCTAAACACACTTTTTTATTTATTTATTTATTTATTTTACGTCAAAAAACAGTTAAAAACTGCGTATGACGTGCTATGGGGAAAAGTGAATTGTGTGCACATTTTCAAAATTCTGTGATTCCTAAACGAAGTCATATACTACTTAAATTTTGAATTTTTGAAAGGGAGAAAAAAAACAAAAAAACTCCCATGTAATAAAATCTATTTTAAAGGATAAATAAACAATAAATTTTGAATTTTGAAAGGGAGAAAAAAAAAAACAAAAAAACTCCCATTTAATAAAATCTACTCTCACTTACACTAACATCCACTATACTACCACACATTGGTTCCGAACGGAAGTCTTCCAGACTGGCGCTTAGAGCTTTCCCCAGCAGGGGAGGTGCTCCACTGGTGGGAGAAATCCCGCAATTAGGCGTGTAGGTCGGATCTCGCCATCCAGCGGGGAAAGAAGACCACCGCCCCTTCCCGACCAAAAGCACATATTGTGGGCTCGCGGAGTGGCTTTAGTAGTCGCGGATGAAATGCGTTCGGTGGGAATTCTCGTACGTCGGGTGCAAACTGTCCAAGGCCCTGACAGCGGCCACAAAGACGCGCCAGAAATGAAAGGAAATGGGTTGGAAGTCTGTGAATGACGCTTACGAGTCCCCACCGCTCGAGAACACGCAAGCAAACATACACACCTCACACGTAATTGACAACCGCAACTCGATTTGAAAATCGAGTCCGCCATAGCAATCTCAGTCACCCATATTAGCAGCTCACGATTAGTTGTCTGAACTGAGTAATCACTACTTCACAGGAGACGAAGCTGTTGGTCCATTAATGTAGTACATGGCTCTCAATGGAATTACGATTACGGAACATTACGAGAAAAAATCAAAGCATGCATTGAATGATAATATTTAATTGCAATTGATCCATCACCTTTATAATAGTTTTATTGTTTGTTCAAAAATATTTTCAGATTTATTGTGGTATGAAAAAAAGAAAATCCCATGGAGTGACCAACTTTATAAGTTATCGAAGAAGAAGAAAGTTGACTTGACTACCGGGCAAGTAGAAACTTTGGTAAAAACTCTTAACCAGCTTTCTCAAGATAAGAACGAGGTCATTAGACAAAAAGCAGTGTCATCTCTTGCGAACTTTGCCATGAAATCCGAAGAATTCGTGGCGAAATGTGCAGATATGGATGTTTTAGAACACTTACATAATTCTTTCTTTGACTACAACGTAAGTAAATTGCCACTGGTTCGGCAGTATTATGAGTAGACCTTTCAATTTTAGGGAGAAAGAAAGGGACTTTGAAGTGAATAGAATTAAGTATAACTAGAATCTAATTTTTTTTCTAGTTTTTAAATGGGATGCAGGTGAGTACGCTGGAAATATTTTTATTTTGGAGAACGAACTTTTGATAAAATAATTTTTCTTCACACAGGTGTAACATACGTTTTATAAATATTTTTACAATGATCAAATTTGTAAATGTTTTTTATTATACTGTTTCATTCTTTCTAAGATTACATAATTGGAATCTTCCCCGGTACCAATTAAGGTTTTTACATTACCACTTTATAATGGGCATCAAATTCCTGGTCGTAAGCAATAAATCTGTAATTGAATGAAAATAAATGTGGTGTAGTGATATATAATGATAATGTGAAACCCGCACGTGTTCCTTAATATTAGTACTAATCCTTAATTTCATTCTTATAATGTTTTATCATAAAAATCATTACTTCGTTTTAAAATTCTTTCGAAGAATATTGACAATACGATTGTGAGCAAACAAGTATCAGTAGCGTTGAAGTCAAAAAGCAATTTTCTTTCTTTCACTGCACCATATGAAAACGTAACACTAAGCGCGCTGATTTTCTATATCGGTCGAATTGTGGGGAAATGTTTTAGTTAGGGGGCGTGGGACCCCGTCCCCAGATCAAGTCTTCACGGAGGGATGGACTGTCGCCCCTCCCAGCCCTGGATTAATTGATTAGTGATTCTGGCGGGTAAGGCCATTAGTCCCGTAAGTGGTGTGCATTTATATCGCTGGAGGTGGCGGTCATTTACAACCGCTGGATGACGAGATCCCACGCCGTCCTTCGGGAGTTTCGTCAAGCAGGTATCTCTTACCAGCGTGGCACTACCGCAGGTGGGATAAGCTCTTAGGTGCCAGTTGTTGGTTGGTTAGTGATTCCGGGCGCGCCAACAGTTTAAGTCATTAGTCCTGAAAGTTTTTCTTCGGGAGAGGGCGGTAATCTTCCTCCGCTGGATGGCGAGATATATAAGGTAAAATAAACTGATAGACAAGGCGACGTATTTATTTGTACACAAATTTATTGGATGTAAATTACGTATAGGAGTTAGCGCGTGTGAGAAGTAAGACGAGTGTCGTTTTCACAGTAACATCCAGGCTTATTTTACACAAGTTACCACGGCCACTGGATGGAAAGATCGCGTGCGGTCTGTTAGAGTATTGTTTCGGTATTGACTTGCTATTGATCGGAGAAACCAAGTAAATCTACCAGGCCAGCCGCTAGAATTCTTGACAGACAGCAACTGCATTCGACCTAGGTATCTAGTGTTAAACATTGTGATGCAGTCGGGAGTTGGCGCGTGTGAGGAGTAAGAGGAGTGTCGTTTTCACAGTAACATCCAGGCTTATTTTACACAAGTTACCACGGTCACTGGATGGAAAGATCGCGTGCGGTCTGTTAGGTATTGTTCGGCATTACCTGCATTGATCGGAGAAACCAAGTAAATCTACCAGGCCAGCCGCTAGAATTCTTGACAGACAGCAACTGCATTCGACCTAGGTATCTAGTGTTAAACATTGTGATGCAGTCGGGAGTTGGCGCGTGAGAAGTAAGAGGAGTGTCGTTTTCACAGTAACATCCAGGCTTATTTTACACAAGTTACCACGGTCACTGGATGGAAAGATCGCGTGCGGTCCGTGGCCTGTTAGAGTATTGTTCCGGCATTCACCTGCTATTGATCGGAGAAACCAAGTAAATCTACCAGGCCAGCCGCTAGAATTCTTGACAGACAGCAACTGCATTCGACCTAGGTATCTAGTGTGAATGCAGTCGCTGGCGGTGGGCGTTGGTTGCAGCGCGAGTCGCAGGCGGCCGTGTTCTCGCTGCTGGGCTCTTCTGCCGCTGGGCCGCTCCGAGGACGTGTGTACGTGGTCACCAAGCTCACCTGCTGACTTCGTGCTGGCCTGCCTGGCTCGCTCGACGAGCACCTGGTGGTGGCGGCCGCCAGGGCCATGCACGACATGGTGCTGCACGTGAAGCTCGCCTTGGACCTGGCCACCAAAGGCACGTGCGCGGAACACAACACGTAACAACCACAATTTGTTCTCAACTTACTGTGTTTAAAATCCACACTCGTACCAAAATTATGCCAAATGTAGTGGAAGTGTCAGGAGAGAAAAAACCAAGTCCAATTCCAAATAGCGGTTTGCCAGTAGATGTCCCTAAACCAGGCCCGCATTACGATATTCTGCACTCAAGAGCGGCGAAAGTGCAAGTAGTGGCGGATAGACAGCTTTTCAGGGAGGGGAGCAGCCTGCCAGTACATGGCGCGTAGATCGAATGCCGTGTGTATAATAATGATCTGTGCTGCGACATTATTTGCCCATTTATTTAAATGAATATTGTCTTGTATTTCAAGATACAAGTGCCCTAATTAAGTGTTCATGTTCCACTGTGCACTGCTATTTATCGACTTTTTTTAGTTGTTGTTGATTGTAGCCCTTAAAGAATATTTTAAAGCAGCGGCGTTTTATAAATGTATTATGTAATTCTAGCTAACAAAAATGTTGAATTTAATAATTGATTTTTACACCAGAAATGTTACAAGCTCCAAACGATAGCAAAAGCAAAACTAGATACCAACGTGAGCACTCTGATGATATCTCAGGGCAATCATGACATTATTATGATTGTGTACTCTTGTGGTGTGCAGAATGCAAATCGTTTAATCTTTTTATACGATGTTTTATACGATTTTAAACGATTATCAATAAATATTGTTCGTTAGAAATATATAAAGAACATTTGTGTTGTCACAAATTAGAGCAGAAAGTAATCATGTTTTTTAAGATAAAATGTTTTAGCTTTTTTTGTTATTTAACGTCATATCAACACCCACGTCATTAGCGACCACGATTGGTATAGTAACTATGGAGATGAAACGATTTCGTGATGATAAGAGGTGAAAGGACAAAAACAAATACAACCATGCCCGAGGCGGGACTCGAACACGCGAGCCTTCGGTCCGAGATCACTACGACACTACGGCCTTAGCGATCTAGGCAACCGAATCTGCTGTTTTAGCTTTTTTGAACCCTCTTATAGACTTAAACATACTAGTTCTTGAAAAATAGTTTATTATTATTATCTTTCTACAAAAACTATTCCATATTACAATTACCATCATACTGTGAATATTGTCAAAATAAGTATCACCCTGCGTATGCAGATTTGTGTAGCATTTAGGTTAAAGTATTCGGTTATTATTCCATGTTGCAAAAAGTCGCTGTAACTGCGATAGTATAATAATATTTGTCCTCTAGTTATTGTCTCTAATTTCAAGCATTAACGGAATAAAGAAAAATATTTGTAATAGCTAAATCTAACTACTACCACGAAATACTTTCTAATCTCAGTGATCCTACATTATTAGGGAGTGAACATAGAAGCTTCAGTATTGTGGTTTCGTCAGGGAAGGTTTCAAGCATTTTTAACCAGGTGAACTAAACAAATTCTTTGTAAATGTTGATCTACCCAGAGGATCCATAGTGGCGTACCTTCCACGACAATCCAGATATTCCTTTTGGAGTCGAGGTCTCCGGTACAAACTTCTCGTTCTCCAGACTCAACGAAAAACATGTTCTCCCGCTGAAGCAAAGGGCGGAATCGTTTTCAAAGAGATAATACATCTAGTATGTATCACTTGTGAGATGGTGCTCAGATTTTGATACCTTATATAACAAACATTATCTATTCCCCTAGTTTTTGTTTCCTAGCTTTTTGGAAAAAGCCGTTAATTGTTACCATTCCTTAAAAAGCAGTCCTGTTTTACTCAGTGATTTTCGCCCAATTTCGACCGGCAAAAGTGGCTCAAGGCATCAACTTACGTGTCTCTGACCGGGAGGTCCTAGGTTTGTGTCCCGCCGTGACAGTATTTTGGACACTTATTTCTTCAGCTAGGTCGAATTCAGTCGCTGTCTGGAGGAGAATTCTAGCAGCCAGGTGCTCTGTTCGATAGTTTTCCATGGTTTCTTCGATCAATACCAGGCGAATGCCGGAGCAGTACCCTAACAAACGAGCCATAGACTGCGCGCGATCTCTCCTTCCTCTTCCTTGTGCTATCCTCACCCAAACTTACACACACTTAAACTAACATGCACTTCACTACCACACATCCCAGGCGACCGGGAGCTCAGAGCTTGTCCCGGCTGGGGCGGTCTCCCGCCGGTGGGAGATACCTAGTTGGGAAAACCCGCTAGCCAACGGTAGGTCGGCGGCGGATCTGGCACTCCAGAGGAGGAAGATTATCGCCACCGCCTGAGGAAAACATGCACTTCACTTACAGGACTAATGATCTGCGCAGTTTCCTCACACGGAATTATTAACAGTCATTCATCATCACCCAATTTGGATTTGTGCTCGCTCTCCATCATTCTGGAATCGGTAATGTGAGCAATTGAATGAGAATTTGATTAGAAATGATCTTGTGGATCCTTGGCTTTGACGGAGGGTATTCCTCTCAAACTACCTTACTTTATCTCGTAGATGAGATGAGCGGTGCTATTGATTATCGCAGGGTAACTGCGCTAGTTTGATTGGAACTTAGTAAGGTATTGATCAAGTAGACCATGACTTGCTGTTGCAAAAGTTAGCTGGTGTTAATATTTCTGAACAAGCACAGTCCTGATATAACGAGTATCTTGAACACTATAATCAGGAGGTGAGAAGTGGTCGTGATTAACATTCTATCTGGCGGGATGAATACTAGTGGGCGAGGATAATTCTTCTGTCAGCTACAATTTTCTGCTTTGATAAATGATGAGTCGCGTATACTACTACTATAACTTACGTTGTAAATATGTTTTCTACATGCAATTTATGAAAACGTTTTAGGCCAATCTAACTTCACACGCGTACTCTAAAATGAACAACACTACCACACATCTCGAGAGACCAGTAGGGAGCTTAGAGCTTGTCTCGGCTGGGGATCTGCCTCCCTGATGAGAGATACCTGGATGACGAAAATACCCGTATGCCGTAGATGTCGAGATGCCTCTCAAAAGCTCAGAGCTTCTTCCGTCTGGAATGGTGCTCCCCTAGGGAAGATACCTCGATACGGGAAATCCCGCCAGCTGACGTATAGATCTGCCCCAATTATTACATTCCTGTGGGGAAGACATACACAGCCACCACTCAGGATGTAACCTCCACAAAAACTTACAAGACTAATGACGCAAGTAGTTAGACTCGGAAACAACAATCAACCATTCACCCTCTCGGGGACGGCTAACACTGGAAGCGGTGGCTTCGTGTATCAACTGATGTCACTGCAGTGCTTCTGACCCGGAGGTCGTAGGTCCAAGTCCCGGCAAGATTTTCTACACTCGCTTATCAACGAAGTCGCTGTCTAGAGGAGAATTCTAGCGGCCAGCTGCTCTGAATGGTATTTCTCCGTGGTTTCTTCTATCAACACTAGGTGAATGCCGGACTCTAACAAACAGGCCACGGACCACGCGTGATCTTTCCTTCCTCTTGTCCTATTCTCACTCCTTACACAGACACACACACACACACACACACACTAACATGCAATACACTACCATGCATGCTGGAAGACTGGTCGGAAGCTTAGAGCTTGGGGCGGTGCCCAGCTGGTGGGAGATACCTGGTTGGGGAAACCTCGCTAGCTGATGGTAGGTCGGCGCCACATCTTGTCGTCCAGCCGGGAATATCATCGCCACCTCCCGAGGGGGAAACATGCACTACACTTACGAGACTAATGACCTCAGTAGTTGACGCACCTGGAATCACTAACAACCAACCAACGCTGACGGCCACCTGCCCCCGTGTGCCAGGGCTGTTCGACATGCTGGCGCTCATCATCATGGACGACCTGGCGGGGGCGTTGGGGCGGACGGCGCCGGTGGTGGCGCTGGTGCGGCGGGCGAGCGAGCACAACCAGCCCGTGCCGCACACCATCGTCAAGTCGGGCTGCCTGGGCCTCATCGCGCACTTCGTCTACCACCCGGACCTGCAGTTCCAGGTCTCAGAGCACACACGCGTTCGCGTTCATCCTGCAAACACTCCACTGTTTGTGTCAACTGCAGTAGAAACTCAGATCATTTGCACATCCGTTATTCCAAAGTTTGGATAATTCAAACTTTCGACATTCTAAATTTTGGATAATTTAGTTTTTATAATTCCAAATTTTCGATAATTCAGGCTTGCATAATTCTAAATTTTGGATATTAGTTTTATAGTCTAAATTTTGGATAATTCAAACTTCATAATTCTAAATCTTTATAATTTATTTTATAATTCTAAATTTTGGATAATTCAAACTTTTGTAATTCTAAATTTTGGATAAATTGTACCTGTTGTTTTGTTGCAGAAGTTGGCGCTGGTACAATTATGAGAATTGGACAAGTTTCGTTGAAATATGTCACTCCCTTATTCGGGCCACATCTCTTCTCTGATATTATTACTACTTTGATGTGCGATAATGTTGAGATGAAGTTCTACGCAGCTCAGTTGATTTGCAAAATTACAGAAAATTCAAGAATGGTAAGTAGTTCTTTGTGTATCGTTTTAGTGGAATACGATATTGAGATTGCAATGATCACTTCTAATTAGTTTTCTAGTAGATCGATTAAAAAACCAATGATATGTTCATTCCATCAGCTAAATGATACAGAAAAAGAGGAGACCAGCGATCCGGCTTTTTGGAATACAAGGTTTTTCCCGGGTTTCCACGATTAAGAATATTAATTTTCTAGGTTCTCTTTTGAAAATTACAACTCACTTTTTCTGTTTAATACTTAACTGTATTCACACACTTTTCTTTCGCAACCGGTACTAGAGTGAAGAATTTTGTACAAAAACGAGCTTTAAAGAAAACTCGAATTTCTTTTCTAGGAAGCTACTAATATTCAGAGTCCTGAAATGCTTAAGAAAGTATTTTTTCAGCCAGAACGTTGATCTTGGAGTACTTGCAAATGCAGGTTTTGAAGTACCGTATTTCTTATATAGATTTCGGAAAATGACGGTCCTATCATGAATAACAGTTTTCAACATGCAAGTAGGAATATCTTTTCAAAATGGATATTCTGCTGTCGATACTAATAATCAATTCTCACAAACTTAGAGGATTACTACTGTAGATTACATGACCTGCATGAAAAGTTGGCTTAATAACTAAGAATTTTAATTTTAATAATACTTTTGAATTTTCGGAATGAATAAATCTTCAGATTTGCTCGTAACATCCCGGATATTTTAATTTTGAAATTTTGAAGATTCCATAATCTATTTTGCAACACAATAATTTTGAAGATTCCATAATCTATTTTGCAACACAATAATTTTAAAAAGTTATTCAGTAATAGTATTTGGAATCATAACAGTTTTCTCGCCAATTTAAATCTGTTACGAGATTTCATATTTTTCAAAAGAGATTTTGTAAATTTATTTACCTAAGGTCGCTTTATAGCTTCTAGTCATCAGCGACCCTTATCATTAAAAAATTGTATGGAAAAACATAATCCTTACATTTTCACATGTTATTTTCAATTTAACTAAAGCATTTCAATATTCATAACTATATTGGTTTTTTCAGTTTTATAATTTCCAAAAGTTTTATTACTTTGGTACACCCGTCTGTGGAACTGAATAGTGGTTCCTTCCATTTTCAGAAACTTTCTTATATTATCTGTAGCAAGGCATTAAAAATGAGGGCAGGGCTATCGGGACGTGACCGGGCAGAGCATGGCAAGAAGGAGCAGGGCCGAGAAGGGATATAATGGAAGGGATAGAGGTAAGCCTCGCCACAGGGCATGAAAAGATGGAATTTCTCTTCCGGTCTAATAATTTACTATAATAAATGCCAGAGCAACGCCAGGTTTAGCTAGTTCAAAATATTTCTTTTGATAAGAGAGACCAGGATGACAACACAACTAATGAAACCTTTTCGAACCATTGCTGCCAAATTTTGAAAAATTCATACAGAATTATGGAAAAAATATGCAGAATCACAACAGAGATCTAAATGTGTGTTTTCCCAGAAATGATAAAATCCAGTATTTCTTTGTGAATGCAGAGAGTGATGTGCAAATCATTTTGAGAAATGTCTTTAAATTAATTGAAAAAGTGTGAAAAAAATACCATGCATGCATTAAAATAAATGCTAATATAAACTATCTTCTGACATTTAACCAACCGCCATTTTAGGTATTTGTTTCCTTTTTAACCGATCCATACGTTTTTCGTATGTTGTTTCCACAGTCTTCAAATGTTATCAGCTCGATTGTATTCCTTTCATGTTTTTTCAATATTTATTCCAAAATCATGATTTTTATGTTTAATTATGATATATAAATAAATTTTAACAAAAATAACATTTAGACGATCATTTGGAGTAATTTATAACCCCACATGACTACTTATGAAACAAACCGTGAGGTTGCTACTTTAATGGATAACACATTTCAATGGATAGATAACATTTATTTCTGTTTTAAGAACTTTTGATTTAAATTAAAGTTAAGGGTACATAAATTTATTTTTAACTACCTTTAAAATATTAAAATGTTTAAATGTTTTCGAACTTTCCGACTAGTCTGGCGTAATATTAAAATAGATATGTATATAATGATTTAATCAAACCACAGATGTAGTCTGACGTCGACTTAGTATGATGATGACTTGGGTTTTCGTAACGTGGTCTATGACATTAGGTCGTTTTTACACCTCCTGCCTTTTAAAATTCATCTTTTTAACAGTGTCAAGCACATTTTTGAGGACGTCCGCGAATAAATTAAAAATATTCATTTCATAAGGCGGGAGGTGTAAAAATGACCTAATGTCATTGGCCACGTTCCTAAAACTTAAGTAAACCTGTGACACTGAACACTGATTACAATGAATATGAAGACAATGACCGTTTAGCAGTTTCTACATTTGTTAATTGCAAGCATTAACTTAGTAACATGTGACAACAATAAACGAGAAAAAATCGTAATTGATTTTTCATGTGCTCACAAAACGCTCGTTTAAATTTATATTTACGTTTTACCAATGTCGCTTCGCTTGACGATTATCAAAATATTCCTCAAACTTTGACCGACCGATACACTCTGCCATCGACGACTTGTGAGATTAGAGTACATCAAACGCGTACACTGTATTTCGTTGACTTTATTTTATTCTTTAGCTGTTTAAGTGGCGCATGTATGCATACGTTTCCTAAGCTCTTGGAATACGTACCCTCACATCTTTAGTAAGAGTTCAGTTATGAATAAGTGATAGCAACGCATATCGTTCACAAAATCTGATAACCGGACATATTCGCACCCATACAATATAAACAATTTTGCATCGAAAAATGAGCTACAATTTGATATTAGAGTCCTGACGTCAAAATAACCAACCGTCACTGCTCTCGCATTCACGAAATGGCTCAAGAAACGCGCGGATGCTCATAAAGGCTTCAAACATGGCTTATAATTATGTTTCATTTCATAGTGCATTACATTAAAATGTAGATCAGATAAATAAGAAAAATATAATAACGATGTTTGAATGAGTTTATATTTATTTTATGGGATTCCACGTTTATATTTTGTTCCCAGGTGTTCAAAAGTAGAAGAAAATGTCTAATTTTGTACTGAATTGGTTTCATTTGCTTTGGTTACTATACTCTATAAATTACTTAATGTATATCGTGCGTTGTTGGATAAGTACGTCGTTCTATAAAATTATTTATTTCGTAAACAGCAGAAGTAATAAACTTCAAATTAGTTTTAAATAACAGTGTGAAACGTCTGTTAAATGGTGTGTTTGTATGCGATTGTGCTAGTTTGTTCTCTCTATTTTTGAATTTCAATCTCTTGCATGTTTTGACCATTACGATGGAGTTTATACAATATTTCTTAAAAGCGTTTCCACGTTCATAATTTGTTCCCAGGTGTAAACATTTATAAGTAAATATCTTATTTTAGTCATCAATACGTATTATTTGCTTGTGGCTTACTATACTCTATAAATTACATCATATATATCGTGCGTTGTTGTAAAAGTTTGTCGTTCTATAAAATTTTTTTTAAAGATAAAAATTTTTAGTTTTAAAAATTTTACCATTACGATGAAGTTATACAATTTATTTAATGCGATTCCAATTTTTTTGTTAGAGTATAGTAACCCAGAAGCAAATAAAACCTATTGAGTACAAAATTAGACATTAACTTCTAGTTTTTGAATCCTGGAAACAAAAAGGGAACCAGTTGATGGTTGAGTTTATTGTTTAGCATGAGTGGTCGCGGGGGTGAGTGTGGACGGAGTGTGAAGATCTTGGCGGCCGTTTTGGTTGGGTTGAGTTGGATTTTATATTTTGAAGCCCAGCTGTCTATTAGGTTAAGGTACAATTGAACTTTGTTGCTGCAATCAGTGAGTGAAAGACCGGAATTATAGAAGGCTGTATCATCAGCGAATTGTGCAATGTGGATGTCGTTAAGTTTGGGAATGTCTGCAACATATAAATTAAATAAAGTAGGTGATAGAGGTGATCCTTGTGGTAGTCCTGCTAAAATGGGTCTTGGGTTGGAATGGTGGTTGTTACATTTCGGAAAAGGTCCTGTTACTGATGAAACTTTGAATGATGGACTGGATATAATGCGGAGTGCCTATTTTTTTTATTTTGTATATGAGCTTCATGCCACGTCCGATCAAACGCCTGTGTTATGTCGATGAAAACTGCTACTCTGTGATATTTTTTTGAAATGATGAATAGAGATGTTCGGTAATGCGGAGGAGTTGGTGTAGTGTAGAAAGTTTTTCAGTGAATCCGAATTGTTCCTTTGGTATGGTTACTTGTAAGTGTTTTTTTAGTCTGTTGAGAATTATTTTTTAAAACATTTTGGATAACGTGGGAAGTAAACTTATAGGTCTGCAGCTACTTGTATCGCCGTGAATTTTGTTCGGTTTGGCAATGGGGATAACTATGGCATGCTTCCAAGATTGTGGAAAATAACCTATTCTAAGACAGGAGTTGTCAATGTTAGTTACATATGCTATTTCAGGGGGATGTAGGTTTTTCACTATTGTATTGTTTATGTTGTCGTGGCCGGGTGCTTTCCTGGAGGGTAATTTTTTAATTATTTTGTTAATTTCGGCTGGATTGGTGAGATGTATGTTGTGATGTGGACCGTTGTCTCTTTGTTGCTTTTGTGTATTGTTTGATGTACAGGGTGTGGTTTTGAGATGTTTGTTATAAACGTTGATGAATAGTAGGATCTCTTAGGATTTTTCAACGGATGTACATGCTATACCTGTCGAAGTGTTTATTGATGGTATCATGCTTTTCTTTTTCAGTATTATGTTGCTGAATTGCCATACAGAGTTGTTGTTAGCATGGAGTGAAGATAATAATCCTTGGTATTGTTGGTTGTTGTGGTTAATTATTAATTTTTTAACTACTTTTGTGATTAAATTTAATTCAGATTTTAAGTTCAGTGTTCTTAACTGATTCCATAGTCTCTGTTTTATTTTTTATTGAGATTGCAATCAAAATATCAGATGGTAATTTTTTATGTTTATTACTATGGTTATTAGGTGATATATTTAGTTGTGTTTACTTGGATGGCAGAGTGGATTAGCGAATTGATGTGTCATACAGGTGATTGATTTCGCGGACTAATTAATATTTTAAATTGTGGGATTTTATTTCTTAGCATTTCTAGGAATTTTCGCCAGTTGATTTTTAGGGTGTTTGATTTAGGTACGGTTGCATTTTGTGGCGTTAACTTTTGTGCTGAAATCAGTACGGGGATGTGATCAGAATCTAGCTCGGACACTGTGGTGGTGTGAAATTTTATATCTGTGTTTGTTATACCTATATCCAATATATCTTGTTTACGTGTTCGATTATGTGGGTAGTAGGTTGGGTCTATTGTTATGATAATTGTTAAGTTATTGTTTGTTATGGTTCGAGCAAGGATCTTGCCATCATTGTTGTTAGTGTGGTAGCCCCAGCTTATATGCTTGGCATTAAGATCCCCGATGTTTTTTCATTTGAATTTAATAGGCTAATTAGATTTGCGTCTTGATTTTTGCCGAGGAGATTTATAAGCTTCTATTATTGTAATTGTTTGGCTATTTAGTGTTGTGCGTATTGCTACAGTTTCTATACCTGGTGTTTGTGGAATGTGAACTTGGTAATGAATGATGTGGGATGATATTGCGATAAATACGCCGCCTGCTTTTGTTTCGTTTCTATCATTTCTGTAGATGATATAATTGGGGATGTAGAGTTTGTTTTTATTGCACAGATGTGATTCGGTAACACATGCTATCCAATCTGGTAATGATGCAAGAAAGGATAAATTCGTTTTTTAATTTTAATGCTGTTTGCATTGCAATTCATAATGATTAAGCTCTTATTAATTTGACCTGGTATGATTATTATTTAAATATTCTGTGACTGAATTTTGATGGTTGAATGATTAGAGTTAAGGATTTTGTTGTTATTATATTGTTGTGGAATTATTGTTTAAGTGTTATTTGGAGGGTTTGTGTATTGTTGAGGTAAACTTCGGGATGGGTTGAGTTGGTGGTAAACCTGGAAAGGAAGTGTGAGATAAGTTGGGGGTGGGATTTGGATTGTTGGTGCATTTCATACTATTGTTTTTGAACTGGTCACTATTTTTTTGTCCAATGATTTTTTTATAGTATGAGCACGATTCGTTTCTGATATCACCCTTAGATTACCATTGCAGTTAGCACAAACCGGTATATCACTTTTATGCGGACACATCACTGATAATGATTTCCGAAACAAAATGCACAGTTAATGACATAGTTGCAGTTGTTTTTCGTGTGTCCATAGTCTAGGCATCGTTGGCATTGGATGGGTCCTTTGGGTTTCCGACATCTTTCAGTGGTCACACGATGATTACATATTTGGGTGATTTCGAGAATTGTTTCAATAGGTTCATTGCCACTAAACTCGGCCGCAACTACCGGAATTGGGATGTTGTCATTTTGTAGTATCGTAATTTTAATAATTGATGGGTGACGTAGTTTGAGTTCTGTTAAGATGTCCGTTTCTGTTATGGATTGATGCAGATTTTTGGACACAACTGAAAAATTTTTATTTGAAGGGTCCTTGTAAGAATGGAAACTTCTGTTTGTCTCTATGAGGTATTTAATAAGATTACGGAAATCTGTTATGGAGTTTGCCTGTTTTTGTTTTATTGTTTTTGAAATCTGCTACAGTCACTGGTCACTTTATAAACTGTATGAGTTGTTCCTTGATGAAACTGTATGAGTTGTTTCTTGATGAAACTGTATGAGTTGGAGATATTTGATACGAAAATTGTGGGGGTTAGTTGGTAAATCTGTTTGTTCGGAGGCATTTTCACTGAGGTATTGAAAACGGCTGGTTTCTGGAGAAGTTACACCATCGCGTAACACACCAAATCTATTGCCAATTTTACAGTTATATTGACTGGGATCAACTGATTCATTAGAATTGCGTTTTTCGGGACTTTTCTTTTTATATTCATGCGGATCTACAAAATCACTGTCTGACCTTTTTCGTGTAGGGCTTCCTGATGACGATGATGGCGGTGACTGTTCGCTGTGCAAAGAACCTGTTGCGAAGCGCGCTTCCATGTTGCCTTCGGCCGTCGGGTTCTGTGTTTCCTGACCACTTGTTTCCATCGATTCACTGGTAGTTATATCTTGCGGAACCTGATGCATTTCTCTGCTGGTAAAATAGCTGTTGTCTACATTGTGTAGGGTTAATAGGGCCTGCGAAAGAACATACCCCGTTGATGGATCAGCTTCATTTTGCATTATATGCAAATAATGAAGAAAACTACCGCTTTTTTTAGTGAAAAGCTGGCAGTTCTTAATAACGGCATTGGTGGACTTGTGCAATCTACTGGGTTGCACGCATTCTTCATCGGGGGGACGAATCCCCGTAGTGGGCACCTAGCCTTTCGGCCCTAATCCGCACTCCCTGCCGACGCGTGACGCCGACAGGCCGATGTCCGGATCCAGCCGGAACCCAGTTTGCCTTCACGGCAACCTCCCCATACAAAGCCTGGGTCGGGCCGCCCTGCCAGCTCAGAGCTACTAGCTATCCAGGCTAGTACCGGAGTCTCGACATGCGCCGGGAATAAATTCCCTCCTCTTTGTCCAGAGTATCGGGCCACTGCCACGACGAATCCGAGAGCCCAACTGGGGGCCACCCGGACTAATGCCCGGGCGGCACGGAGCCCCCATCCCGTCTCCCCAATGCTTACCGCCGGCTCACGATGTGGGTAACACCGGTACCGAAGCAGCCTGGCGGGTGGTAACTTGTTCCCGCCGGACTTTAAAGTGGGGTCGGAACCTCCGAAGAGAATTCCTCGCCCGATCCTGCTCCAAGGTCGACGCGCCATAGGCCCAACTGGTGGGTGGCCGGTTCCCGACCACCAGGAGCTTAGCTTGCGCCTACTTACTGCCTGCACCTTCAGGCTAACGACGTAAGTCACGCCGCAAACTCGGAGCCGGGTGGTCGTCTGAGCTCCACCTAGACCGCAACAACTTTCGTCATCGCGATCCCCCCGGCCGTTTTCACGCCACTTAGCCTTGCTGCACGTTATCTCTAGCACGACCTTTCAGTAGCTGCGACCGCTTATCTCGCGGAGCGCTCTGAGGAGTTGCCCCGGCGGGAGGTAAGCACGGAATGGCTCGCAGGGGTACGCCAGTATTTTAATTTCCTCCTCAACGTTCTCTATAGAAGGTAGAGTGCTCTTGATGTTGGCACGTGGCATGTTTCGTAGCAAACGCTGCTCCTGCTGGAGAACGGGCTGCTGGAGGCCTTGCTGTTCCACCTGCAGACGGCGCGGTGCCGCACCGACCCGGCCCTCCTCGCGCTGGACAACGCGCTCGGCAGCTCGGAGGAAGTGACCGAGCGCTTCGTGGACTTGAAAGTGAGTTGGCCTTGAGGAAGCATTTGTTATTCTGGCTGATTGTTGTGTGAATACTTTCATTACCTTTCGATGCATATTCTTACCAAAAATGCAAACACGCCTTGATGCGTTTAAGGTAAGGAATTCCTTATCATTTTGCAAAGTCCACCTAAGCCATAGCTCGTACTTCGGAATTGCAGGAAGCCTTTTATTGATTATTGTGCAGTCTATGACTACAAAGTGTATAACTATAAAGTAAACTGTTCCAAAGAAAGTTCGAGAAATGTAAATGACTGAAAAACTTGTAAATCCTTAAACCCACCCTACAAGATATTCATTGGATTTTTGTGTGCAATGGTTGGCCAGAGCCGTTGGGGTGGTGCACCACCCCTGGGTAGGGTTAGCGTAATATTTTGATTGAGAACATTTTCTGTTTAGGTAAGCTCTTACCACACTAAGTACACGACAAATATGAAAATGATCGGTTTCATCTAGAGGCTGACACAATCAGGGTTGGGCAGTATTTGAAATACTTCTTTTAAATCCATTTTATATTTGTGTTGAAGCAATGCATGTGAGCAGTAGGCTAGTTCTGAAAGAGATATTCAATTGCAGTGCCCTAACATTACCTTTGGTAACTTTAATCGGCGGACCAGGCAACTTAAAAGGGTTGCCAACCTTTGCAGAGACTGCATACCCACGAGGAGTGCCACCATTGATGCGAATGTTGAAAGAAATACATTGCAAATTAAGTATACATATTGTGACATACGAAAAATGACGGTCATTTTGTTTAGGCAAATAAAGGTCAAAACGTTGTAGATATTGCAAAAGACGTGGGTTTCTGTGGTGCAGATACGCAGAGGACACCGTAGCAACGCGAAACGAGTTCGTTTGGAAGCAGACGCATGGTACACCGTAGCAACGCTAAAAACAATAGAGAAAAACTCAGCGAGCTTTGAAGGGTGGACCAGATTGGGAATTACGGGATTCCAACTCGTATCGTGGTGGTGAGCGAATGGCTTGAGCAGTTTTTCTTGAGGTTAATTATTAAATCGGGACTTGTGATTTTTCGTGAAAGTGAACATTGAACTTGAACTTAAATATTTCCGCATTAGGTGTGCAACGGGAACTTGTACAATTTACGTGTTGTACCATTGAAAAACTCGGACTTGTAATATTTTCACGAGTGTACTGGAAAGTGAACTTAGAATGTTTTCGCAGTGGACTTACAAGATTTGACTCAGAAATTTTACGAGTGAATTGTGAATTGCCAGGTTATGTGATAGAAAATAATATTAGAGGGATATTATTCCAACTTGGGAATCAGTTTGAAATAGGTGCGCACCTGAGGCGCAAGATAAAGAGTATAGGCAGTGTTTGTGAAGTGGTTGGGGGAAGTTTTGGCTTGGTCGCTGATCATCGTGGACTTCGATAAGAAGAAAGGTTGGTTTATTCTACGTGGCGACATCGAGCGACGTGCGCGCAAGAGGCAAGAAAGGATAAAAGGTTCTATAAAGATATTATTTCAATAACGAGAAAAATGGTTATTACCTAACGATGAATTGTAATAATCAATGGTAGTTGATAACTTTGGTATGCGTAATAAATTATAATTCATGGTTTGAAAGAAAGCTGATTCTCATTTGCCATTACGTGCTATCCTCAAATGGACATTTTAGAATTATTTTCAGATTCCTCGCCACTCCGTATGGATGGCAGATTGAGTAATTGGTTGCGGAGTAAGTAGCAACAATTATTTCATAAGAACCCGTCGACCGAGCTTGCGGGATTGACATTTATTTGTAATATATCCGAAGACAGTAATAGATAATCAGGAATTAAGTGTAACCTTTTCCTGGCCAAATTATTTATAAATTATGGTATTCACAATAGTAATTATTAAACATTGCATTTTACAAATAAAAGAATCAAATGCCTTCTCTGATGAATATAATAGGTGGCATTTACACCGTAGTTGTTTTGATTAGAATAGGTTTAATCAAAAAGATGTTCATTTAAATCGTAGTCAACAATGGCATAACACTGAATACATTTGCATGTGAAGTGATCTGAATCTTGTGATTAGTTAATCTTAATGATGCAATTATATAATGGGTTGCGGGACTGCTGCGCTGCCACGCATAAGGGCGTTCATGTTGGAGCAGCGACGTGTTGCGAAATCGCAGCGCTGCAGTGTTCATGACGGAGCAGTGCGAAGCAGCGCCACTCCGAATCTATCAGAGACATCTCCAGGACATTAGGTGAAACTAACTTGCCCCTTCAATACCAACCTTATGTAAATCACCTACCATATTTACTTAATTGGCTTAGGAACTTTTGGTTACCGTTTAAGTTGAAGCGCAGTAGGGAGTCAACCTCAAATTCCCTATGCAATGGAAGCATTACATCTTAAGTATTTTTCTTTGCTGGATATTGGCATGCTTGGTGAGAGAGATGTGTCAATTTCTCTGGACTCAGTAACATGCAGCAAACAGTTGTGTGGAGCCCGCGAGAGAGTTGGTCCTGGAGCGCACGTTACTGCCATACTGCAAGCGAATATCTATAATACTGTGAGCGAATTCAATAGTGATTTGTTTTGGAAATGTATTTTATATTTTGCGCGGCATTTTCATCGATGCGTCGTCATTTGACGAAAAACTATATGAATGTGATAAGGAGGAGAATTTTAGAAAGTCAGACAAGTAAAACAACTGTCCAGAGTGATATTCTGGCTGAAGTGACGATGATTATAGAGGTAAGCTGCCATTGCTACGATAATGTTCATACACATTAGTGTTTATAGAAAATTAAGTGCCATACACATTAACATTTACATTGACTGTAAAAGAGAAGCAGATGTGGCAGGTTAGTTATTGATTTCATTTGAGGAACTCAATGGCCTTTTTTAGAGAGAAGCCTAGCCTAAAGAAATTTGGAAGTATGTGAATGAGTGTTTAAGATTGGAATTGGGTCGTCTGGGAAAGAAATCTATTGTTACTATGGCCTATGTGAATCTCACAAACTTATGAGTATTTTCTGCCAGGTTGTATGAAAAATAAAAACAGTGAAGACAAGTGTGAAATTGTGTGAAGAAAAGTGACTGAAATATTTTGATGAGAAGAGATGATCTCACACACGGATGGACGAGCGGTCAGATATTTGCCATCAATCTATTTTTCGGTATCAATGATCCACAAAACATGGATTTTGACTACTCACCATGCCATTTATTATACACATGAACAATATTTATCCACTTTTGGTAACTAACCAGGGCCTGGCAATATGTTTTTCTACCGAAAATTCACCCTTTTCCGTCGCACGATTACAATGCTTACTCTTTTTACAAAGTAAGGGCGAGAAAATAAAAAGGATGTATTTTCAGTTGAACAAACCCAAGAAGAAAAAGCACGAAAAGAGCGCTATTTCACATGTCTAAGAATGAAAAAATAAAAAACTTTAGGCAATGTTTGTCATAGGCACACTTGTGCGAAACATGAGAAGAAACTGAACAATTTGCTAGTCAAAGTAAAAGAAATTAGAAAATATGTTCAAAATATCTCAAAAAGAGTCTGAATGGAAAAATATATAAATGGAAAAAAATTGGTATCCCATTTTCTCCTACTCCAAGCCCAAAAGAAACGGGGTGGCTCACCACTCCAGAGTAGAGTTAGCGCACAGTTTCAGATGGGTAGAATTAAAAGGTGAAGATTTATTTAACTCACGATGAAAATGCAGTGTTTTGTGGAGAAAAATTAATACAAAATGTACTTACAAGAGACTCAAAAGAAAGTTTGATGTTGTGATTCAGTAAATACTGGAGTAACAAAAGTATCGAATTGTATTCTATTTAATTTATTTTAGAAAAACGTTTTGTGTGTACTAGGTTCAATTATAAATTTACTTTATTAGTAACTTCTGTAAGTGTGTAAAGAATGACAATAGGGGGCTCATGACATCAATTGATTCACTGCAGTGCTGTTCACTGGGAGATCAAGGGTTCGAGTTCTGACGGTTGCAGGATTTTTTATATTAGTTATATAGTTTGACCTAAATCGGCCGCGGTCTGGTGGAGAATTTTAGCGGTAGGCTACTCTAATCGGTAGTTTTACAGTTTTTTTCCGATCAACACCAGGCGAATGCCGGAGCAGTACCCTATCAAACGGGCCATGGATCGCGCGTTATCTTTCTTTCCTCGTCCTTGTTCTATCCTCACTCCTTACTGAAACACACATTTACAAGCAGCATACTCCCAAGCATATAGAGAGACATTTAACAAGTACTTGAATATTGTATTTGCAAACATTATTATTAAACATTATTATTTGCAAACATTATTATATGCAAACATTATTTAGAAACGTTATCTCTAATTTAATCTATCAAAATTCGAGCATTTATATTTACTACAATTAAAAATTTGATAAGTTCGTGTTCAAACAAAACGTTAATGAACGATGTTTCTTTCACCAATGTTGATTGCTGGTGACACTAAAAATTAAACCATTATGATAGGCGTAAGAAAAGATTGCAATTCTGTTGTTTTATTTTGCAGGGTCATCTTATACTCTCAGTCATCCTCCATCAAAACTGCAGTGAATTTGTGATCTTCGCCATCATCAAAATATTTACGGACATATTTAGTCGAGGAGAACCATATAGTACTCTGATAGCAAATTTGGATATTTATTCTCGTTTAGTTGAGGTACAGTATATGTAATTTACAGTAAAAATCTGAGAACAAAATACTATTTAAGACTGTGAAAGACTATTCCATTCTCCACTTAAATGTTTTTAAACCCAGATTATATTAATCAGTAGATTTACTTCGAAATATTACACTATATTTATGGCTGAATTAACAATTTACAGAACGCACGCATCGCGAAGAATTTTGGATAAGGTATTGACAAGGATTTCAAAGAGTATTAAATTTAGACTTCTATTTCATGAAATATTTGTTTCTATCTAATTTGCAATATCTTGCTTTCTATCTCATTGCAAACTGTAAAAAGTTTGTCAAACGCACACAGTTGGTTCCAGTTTCTTCTCCAGAGAGTCGCGGAGCTGAGATCTTCTAAGCAAGAAGAGAGCGGAGAGGAGGAGGTCGGAACAGAAACAAACATTTGCATTACTCCTTTCGAATATAAGCATATTTTGACGGAACATAAGCGTTATTAAGATACAGTGTTAATCTACAACGCGCTTTACTTACGTCGACGTAACGCTCGTGTGACACAAGTCGTAATTGCACAACATCCGCATGTGCAACACAAACAATTCGAGTTAATGTAGAGAACACGATACTCTCACGTGAAGCGAGCGGTGGAGCGACGGGGAGGAAGAGGGAGGCGGTAGAAGTGGTATCTCCTTACTCCTTCCCTCTAACATTACGAAAATCACTCTGAAATAAAGGAATAAAACTTACCAAAGTGCGATTTCATGTTTTGTATTAGTAGATTCCTGCCGTTCCCCAAGGAATGGCAGGAATCTTTCATATTTAGTTGGCTTCCACTTGCTTCAGTTGTACCGTGTTCTCTACTTCAGCCGTTATTAGTATTGTTCACAGAGTCCCTTCTGGAAATACCACTCACATTTCACAATTTTTCACATAGAAAAATTTCAGCCACGCTAAATGCGGTAAAAACGGGCTGACACTGACATGAAGCAACGATGCCGCTCGATCGGTGTCTCCTGCCGCATACAGTCAGTGGAACACGTCAGTACAGAACCGCAGCGGAGGATTGTTAATAAACAATGAGTTATGATCTTAGCAGTTGACGCGCCCTGAAATATCAGTCAATCATATAAGACTTATTGATTAATATTTAGGCGTGACGCTGTGCTAAATCTCTCTTCTGATGCACTCTGGTTTACCAAAGGTTCGCGTTTCTGTGCGTCGCTTCAGCTGTACCGGCGGCCGACGTCGTCGCAGTACATGCGGTCGGCGGTGAGCAGTAGCTGCAAGCAGTTTCTGGACGAGTGCACCGACTGGCAGCTCATCAAGGCCTTCTTCAGGATTGCGCCGCAGAAGCAATTGCCCTATGTCTTGCCACATTTCAGCGAGGTATTGTCAGACCACAAAAATGAGTGAAAATAGTTCTGTATTATGCAAAAAGTTTATATATTGTAAGCTTTATTACATAAGAACCTGATTTGAAAAGAAACTACTTTTTTAATTCGCAAGAACGTTCTATTTATAACTAACTGCTAGTGTTGAACGTGGAGTGCAATAAATCTCTTTAACCTAGTCATTCATTGCCTTTTATCCCTTCGAATAGGAACTCGGCGCCGTTTGTATATCGGGGTTCCCAGACGGTCGCCCATCCAGGATCCTACAATGTCTCGAGTCACTGAACCTCCCTGATTTCACGAATCGTAGTTAAGCAATTCCACTAACGACGCCGGTTGACGACGATACGAGACAGTTTTCAATTATGAACGAAGGCAATAAAGCACCATTATAATCAACTTGCATGCTCAATTAAAGGATAGTGTTGCAATGGAGAGTTATAAATTTATAAAACAATCAAAGTTAAATTTAGAAACTCAAACTAGAAATTTATTTATTTATTTATTTACGTCAAAAAACAGTTAAAAACTGCGTATGACGTGCTATGGGGAAAAGTGAATTGTGTGCACATTTTCAAAATTCTGTGATCCCTACACTAAGTCATATACTACTTAAATTTTGAATTTTGAAAGGGAGAAAAAAACAAAATTTAGAATTTCAAAAGTAATGTTTATTATTTGGCAACAGTGTTGTCGTTTCGTATATGGCTAATACGGTAAACCGCTAGATTACTTTTACGTTTCTGCTAAACAAACTTAATTTCCCCCAATAATAATAATAATAATAATAATAATAATAATAATAATAATAATATATTTTAATTAAAAATATAACTTTTAAGATATTGAGAAATGCACCATCACATGGCCCCGCGTTCAGCGTTTGTGAAATACCCTTCCTTTTACGATGATTCTAATATTACTAGCCCTTGATATTATCTACAAATAATTATACAAATACCATGAAGGGGATTTCTTTCTTCGCTATTATGAGTATTGTTATTTCTTCCGTTGTCCTGCTGTGCTCAAATTCTCTCGATGTTAAATATTAATTTATTAATTTTACTTTCAATTTTAATTATGGATTTCGACATACATTTTACTTTTTACCTGTTGCATTTGGACGTGTAATTCTATACAGAATCACGATTCCTGGAAGTTTTATTGATTAAAAACCAAATGTTGAATTGATGGCAACCAATATAAAATATCAGCCAACAAAAGTTAACATTTATTCTTATAGTTTTAGAACTTCTATTGAGTTCATAAATGATTACTTTTCCTTTTACAAACATTAAAAAACCATACTGTTTTGAATACAGTTCCTAACCTTACTGCAATGCCTTCTCAGATGATTTTTCGGTTGAATTGATTGGATGTTATCCCTGGAATTCCTCGATATCCCTATTATCGCATTCTTGCCTATTATTAGAATAAATTAAAATGTTTCCGGAATGTCCTCAGCGATTTGGTACTTAATAGGATTTAATAATTTCCATAAAATCAATATGCGGATGCGACTTTCCCCAGCCGTGCTTCGTATGAAACAGCGCGCGCGACTGTCTACCTTGTGCCATTTATCGGAAATTCCACCCATGACGGAGCTATCCTAATGTAATCCCTTCGAAACACGAAGACTACTTGAATTTATATCTCCAACTATATTAATAAAAAATACAATTATAATTCAATGCTAATGCTTTGCACAATACCAAGCTATCAGAATAATCATAAGTTCTCGCCTCACTATCATTAAATAAAAATGCTGAAAAACTATTCCACTACCCCGATTTCTTTCGTGTGTACACTTAACTTTTGAGACTAATTTAAGCTTCCCAGAAAATCACGGCTTTCAATTCCTTCTCCACACCTTCTGCACGTAAGTGTTCGGAGAAGTGTCTCCCAGCTCAAGAGCAATATGACACCAAACATGGAATACTACACTTCGTTTATTGGTTGCCCTAACAACGTATTCTTTGATTTCCGAGCCTGCATACAATCCCATTATTATTAATGCTTGATACCGATTTTAGAATGTATAATCAGCTGTCACCCATTTGTTTGTTTTTCATAGGTTCTTCCAAAAAGTCTTGAAGAAAGAAAGGCCTTTCTCGACATGAACGGCCTAAGGAAGGTATTACAATTCGAAACATGTCCTGGAGAACCTCTCGATAAGTATGTGGAAACAATAAAGGCTTGTTTTCCTACAGATGTGGTCAAGTAAGTTTAAAACGTATGGTGTTGAAAATGATAAGTACAGTGACACCTCTTTATAATGGTCAGAGGTATTTCAAGTATTTTAAATACTTACATACATAATTTTAAGTATTTCCCAACCCTGATAGAGGATGCATTTCAGAGCGGAAATTGTGACAGAGTGGGAAATGAATGATTTGTATGATCACAGGGGGTTACTGTTACGACACTATTCATGTTCCCGCATACGTGAATGCCGCGATCGTTTGAACGCCAATAAATTCAACTGCAGCTATATTGCCACTCACCAAACGTCGCTGGCCTCTCTCTTGAGGCAATTTAAATAAGAACACTTTAAGTTCAAACACAAGTAATAGATATTTATGTCACGAGTCCTCTAAACGAATTTTTAAGGACGCAGCCGGAAGGTTAACTGCGTGGCGGAGCGACAGCGAAGCCGAGTAGTTAACCTTCCGGCTAAGTCCTTAAAGACTAATAGAGGACGAGTTACATACAATGAGTTTTGTTATTTTAGTTTATCGCTTATTAAAAATAAACTTTTATCACTTTCGCGAGTTCATAAATGTCATTACTCTTGATTTTCTGTAGCAAGGGTTGGTGGTACTGGATGCTTTGTTTGTGATCAGACAGTTGAATGTTTTTTCTACTAATGCAAGCAGAATCTAAACCCGAGAGTCCATAGTGTTCATAGCAACGACCGCTAAAATGATCGAGAGTCCATTAAAAATATTTTAGTGGCCGTTGTTATGGACGCGCTCTTAAAGCAGTATTTAGATGGTTGGTTGCTAAGGGGCTAAGTGCGTGTTTACTAACGTAAATAACAAAAACATGTTATTCGTCAATTCTTGTAACTAGAATCAATCAGCAAATATTACCTTCTCCGCTACTGCGAATATCTTTTTCCTTACTAAGAACCACCGATTTATTTGCTGAAATACCTTCCCCACGCTTTTTCCAAACACTCAAAACCCTCAAGTCCGCTACTTTGTGGGTTTTAAAACCAGAATGCCACGGTTCCTAATATCCGGCCTACATTCACGCTTCCATTCTCTAACAAACTTGCGTTAATAGTAACTAAGGCCCACTACAGCTATGGTGAGAGGCGAGCACTAGCGTAACAAATTGAACATTGCGCTCTCCGCCATATTGTAGGCAAATGTGGGTGCAGTCATTTAAAACTGAGTGTCTTAACATTTTTCACGGGATATTACGGATTCAAAATTTCGAAAATCACATTGTTATTGTTCCTATACACTATGATAAATAAATGACGAAAATTTAATGTTTTAAAAATAACATAATCGAAATAGCTCGAATGGTTTGACTTTCAATTAGCAAAGATAATTTCATCATTCTGCATCTTTTGTTGCCCTCCGTACGTAATGCATAGTTTCTTTTTCTGAAGGAGAAATTTAAATTATTCTTTAAAGTGAAAATGATTTAAGTAAAGATTGACACACAAAAATCTTCATTCTCAACAATGCTATGAAATGACCAAATCTCATGTAATCTGTCTTCTAATTTTTACTTTCTCGTATACGTACGTATACGGAGTAATATATGTAATATAGAGAAAGTTATGTAATGCTGCGGCATACAAATGGTGATTTTTGAACAGAAAAACTCGTACTGTGGAGCCCGCACAACAGGTGAATGAATTCTGTTCTAAACTGTAGTAAATTACTCTCTTTAACACGTTATGTAGTCATATTTTTAATAATATGAACAAAGTTTCAAAGTAATAAAATATTTTGGGTATAACAAATATATTTTCTTACTCCGTGAGGAGGTATGCTAGTACCAAATTAAAGTATACGTAATAGCTACGTATACGTAATAGGTAATGCTCATGTTACTAAATAAAACATGTTTTGGTTGTATCATTTGGGTTATTGAAAATTGCTTCTTGTGGCCCTAATGCTTCTTTATTTTGGCTTTGAGGTCACAAAACCATGAGGCTCTAATTATATTTTTATTTATGCGTAAATAATAATCTTTGTGTAGTAAGATAAAAGAACTTCAAAGTACTCATTTACATGGGAAATACCAACAACTCTCGTCGCGTACGGAAACAATACGCCTGTCAACACCTGCCAGGGAACTAGTTGCCCACAATATGGCAGCCTTCAATTTGTAACGCTACACTAGCGCTACATGCGCATCTAGGTAATACTATCCAATATCTTTGATAGTAACCAACGCTACATCCCTCAACTGCCCATTTTCCACGAGTTGAAATATTCCAACAAATTTATATTTTCATTTCTTAACAGTTATTTTGACCCACTTTCAATCTGGGAAATAAACCCATTTTAGGTCATCAGCATTTGAACGTAATTTCACCATGTATAGAACAGGGTGACCAGTGAACCTGGTATCCGTGAAAACCGGGAATTTGAAAAAGCCTGGAAGAACTAGAAAAAAACGAAAATTTGATTTGAAAACCGGGATTTTTCGTTATTTTTAGATTTTACGCATCATTTAGCACAAATTCACATACACCATTGTATTTATTAAAGTGCAGAATTCAACTTGGTACATGAAAATGGCGAGTCTTAAAATCGAAGTATGTGTGAGAAGTGTCATAATTTTTATTGAAAATTGCGAAGTTCTTGACTCGCTCGAAACACAACTTCAACCACTGCCGCTTGTATAGGTGCAACTGGGGTAACAGCACCCCTTAGCAGGTATATGGTGGCCTCTGGGTATTTTTTAAAATTTATTTAGTCAAAAACTGTACGTGACGTATGAGGGGAGAAAATCATCTGCTCACGCTTTCTTTAGTTTAAGAATCCCTTCCCAACAATTTAAATATTAATAGTTGAAAGATGAAATAATAATAATAATAATAATAATAATAATAATAATAATAATAATAATAATAATACATTTAAAAAGGCAGAGATTAACATTTCAAAATTAGTTGCCGAATTATAGAAAACTTATTTGTAACGGTAAACGAACGGATTTGGTTTTTCTCTATTGCTAACAAATAGAAACTCACCCTAAGCTCTACTACCACTACAAGCAAAAGGAAAGCTCAACAAAATGTACGCATAGTGAAGCTACATTTACGTACAGAGGCAAATCAAGGGGCCATCTCAGCATTTGCTCAGTGAATCAGGGAAACTGGACAAAAACCTGATCAAAATGGCGGTCATGGAAAACCGAAAAAACAAAACTGGAATTCTAAAAAGTCAGATCGCTGGTTACCCCGTAGAAGTTATCATTTTGATTAATTTATATTATCTTAATACATTCAAAATATAAATTTTGACCTTATCTTGTGGCTATTGGCAGTACAACTCAAAGACGTGAGAGTGGCCATTTACAGGCTACAAAATGTCGTGATTACCATAAGACTCCTTACCGCATAAGCAACAACGCTGGAATTACAGAACAAGCAAAGGTGACTCAGAAAATACCTAGGGTTCCTAACTACTGGAGAAATCATGAATCACTGGACTGTAGAAACCGCATTCATTTGAAACTTTTTTCTTTGGGTTCAAGTAACCCCATATTCCGGTAACAGAAGTAACTTATTTTAAAATACTTGACTTTTTAATAAATTTTATTAAATTTTAATTTAATTTCTACCCAAAATTTCCTAACTCATATTTGTAGAGTTTCATGCAAATCTCTCTAAGACAAAAACAATTGAATAATTTCGGTAATGCGTTTTCTAAATAAAAGGAATTTAATATACCTAAAAAAAATTTTTAAAAATATTTTTTATAATTTATATTTTTATTTTATATAAAATTATTATATTTTATATAAATTTTATTATATGATTACATCTTGTGATATTTGGTATAAATTATAAAGTAATTTTATTTTTACAGCTTCTACACTCCCGGGGTTTCAGGAGACAATTTGTTCACAAGTAGACAGCTTTTCTGGACTCACTAGTAAATATATGAACTACATGTCAAGATATAAGAAAAAGGAAAGGCGTGGAAGTGATGCCGAAGAAGAAGACGAACACAGTTGATGTGAATGTTGAATAATCAATTTTTTTATAGAATATGTTAAAAAATAAAAACAGTACAACCATTACGATGATTCAACAAATTCAAGAAACATGGCTTAATTTTTTACATTTATTTGGAATACCTCATTTGTTCTGTTCTATGAAACTGCGCCTATCCAATACATTTAGATTGCGTGTTTTATTAATTTCTCTTTCTAAAATTTCATTACTGATTTCAAATAGAATGTCCATTCCAGTGGTTAATGCAACTCACAAATTTACAAGACACTACAAAAATCTATAACTTCGTAAATTAGAGATTAATAAGATGTGCTGGTACTCTGCCCATTTGTCGTGCCGTGCCCCGGTCGTTTGTTGGCTCCCGGGCGGAAAGGGTGGATGAGGGATTGCGCTCGGGCATGATCGGCTCAGTCTAGTAAAGGGAGAGTGCCGCGCGTGCGATCTCGCTCGAGCAGCCCTCGCGTTACTACGAGGGCAAATGTGACTATGTTTGTAGAGTAATACCGGGTGATCAGTTTAAAATACAACCCACAGCAGAGAGAGAGAATTGCACTGTCAACTATGTTTGAGCGGGTCGGATAGCGGCTGGCGATTTCAAGCAGGTAAACTGTAAACCCTTAATCCCCTCTCCACTAATGTCACCCTGAGGAGGAGAGCAGGTGACCGCAGAGTTCAAACAAGCAGGCACGCGCCTGCTTGTTTGGCGTCGAAAGAATATTATATTGACAATAATAGTGATTTCTTTCCTCATTGTTTAAAAGTCAAATAAACTTGCAATGAAAATATACATCAGGTAAATCTAATAGTAAACTTTGCTTGTTTTTAGCTTCATAAATATGTTCCATAAATTTACATTTTTTATTGTTTTATGTATTAAATATGTTCGCAACAAGTTGTTTATTCCAACACAATGTTACAATAGAATATGCCTCGGACAAGGTCAAGTATCGTATGACCAGTGATTGTAGAAATGCCAGTTCGCCGATCGCCAGTTGTCCACAAAAAATGCCAGGTAACCAAACGTGCGAGAGATGTCCGTAAAGCGCGCCGACCGGAGTGTGATGGCTGTGCGCGCTCCGCCCGCGTCACCTCTCGGCCTGCGTCCGCACTATCCCAAGGCGCTGACGCAACACCCCCTGAATATAGAAAGCCTCCACACTGAGGTCGTGACGTAGTGTCATGGCGCCCAGGGTAGTCCTAGGCAACAGCGTGATTTGCACATGATCAGTTGTTTGGGTAGCAACAGTGTGTTGTAATTCGAAAGCTGTGAAGATTCTCGCATTATCATTCCAATCGGTGAAGATTTTCAGTGTTAATTTTAAGTATTGGTGCCAGCGTATCAGTGATGTTTCTTCTAAAAAGCCATATAGATGTGTTGTACCAAACTGTCGTGCGTTGCCGTGGATATTAAAAGGAGAGTAACGTCCATGTGTTTGGCTTCTCAAAATATTGCGACGAAAACGACTTGCTCTACATTGACGGAATTTCAATTTTCAATTTTACAGGTTTGCCATCGTCACTTCATGAGAGTGATATACTGTGTAAAACAGTTATGTATGATACGACGAAAAATAATGTTTAAATTGAATGTCTGTCAATTAAAAATACGTGGTGTGTTCCGTATTTCTTGACTGAGCCACCTATCATTCTAGAAAAGAAACAAGGCGATGAACTCCAGCAGAAAAGGAAAGAAGACTAAAGAGCTCCCAACCGGTTGCTATCGATGCTTTTGGTGTGGTTTCCTAACAAGTTTATAAACAACAGTTTTCTCGTATAACGTTGGAAGATTTTAATGAATAATTGGAGGAAAGTTACAGTGTCTCCAGTTTGGACAATTGTTATGTTTAACAATGCAATCATCACTGTGTTCAGTGATGATAGTGTTTCCTTTTTAAAATTAGTGTGGTAACCTCATCTAATGATTTCTCTTTCTGTAGTTGTAGATAGTGCATTTAACTTTAGTTTGTATAAAACAAATGCTTCTGTGACGACATTAAGGAATCAAAATTTTCCAAGAAACATTAACAATATTCATTTAATTTCAATTATGTTCAATATGTTTTTGATTAGACGAATATTTTACAGAAGATGTGTGTGAAAATGTATCAGAAATTTAATACTCTTAGTAATAGAGCAGATAACTGAAAATAAAAGTTATTTTAAGTTTTTATTGGAAAAATTATAACTAATTCATGTTCATAAAAGTTAATAAAAACAGTAATATTTTTAGCCCCATCTTAATTACGTTTTGATGCCTTTTATTTTCAATTTCATCACATGACTATAAATTTTATTTTAATTGAGAGATTAGATTGTCGGAGATTGAAATACCCAGCCATAGTATCAGCACATAACGGCTGTGGTGACTTGTACCAATATAGTTATAGATACGAGTACATTGCTTTTTCAGCACAAAAAGAATGCAAATAATGCGCACTTTTTGATGGTATTTGTCCCACTGGACTTTATTCAGTAAACATAATTAAGTTGATGACATGGATAGAGTACTTTTTTATTGCAAAAATCAAAGACCAAAATTTTGTAAATTTAAAAAAAAACTGGATAATTTATAATTTGATATTATTGTATATGTAATAATGTAGATGTATTAATAAATGTGATAGGACTTCTTGCACATACATTATGATTTATAACTACTATCTTTATAAAGTTTTCACTATATTCCTTGTAATAATGTGAAATGCTTGGGGATGTAAAGTATCTGCAAAAACATGTTCTTGAGATCACTCTTAAAAACTTGGAGGTAAATTATTTAGAACGAATTTCTTCTGGATTCTTGAAATGTTTAAATTAATTTCACAGATGTGGACATTAAATAGGAACATCTTTCTTGTAATATATTTCCAGAATAATAATCGCAAATGAAGTAAGGGTTTCTAGTATAACTGGGAACTGCCCAGCTGTCCGCCATTCGGACTACCTATGATGTCACAAATCAGTGCGGAGGCTTTCTAGATCCAGGGGGTGTTGGCTGACGTCCCGCCGCTCCTGCGGTGGGTCTTCCAATGGCATAGGGCGGCTATTGCAAAATAAATATTAATAAATTATAAATTCCAGATTCGCAGAACAAATATTTATTATTATTATTATTATTATTATTATTATTATTAATATAAAAGTAACAATAATGTTACTATAAAAATAAAAAGTCTCGAAAGAACGAATCAGAAGTCAGTGCTGATTAAATTGTCAGTGAAAAATAGCCATTGGTTGACGATACATAACAGTATTGCTCTTAATCCCATTTATCACCACCTTAAGAAAAAATGTTTTAGAAATTTCCAGCAAGCGAAAATAAGAAAGATAGTTTAGCAATCGGTAAAGAAGAAAAGAAAATATTTCTTTTGAAGAATTGGTGTCAGAAACAAGCGAACCTCACAAATACTGTTCAAATTTGCTGACGAACCAGCATTAACTCGCTTGAGAACATATGCTATAAGCCGATGTAGTTTCTTCGACAATCGTGCGAATCGCTTCCTAAGCGTTTCTTTGCAGCTCTTTGAGATTAGCTGGCTTGTTCGCATAAATTATTCCGTTCCAAAAAACCTTCCAGAAATTGCATTGTTCTACACCTTTTTCCGCAAGAAACTAATTCACAAGTTTACTTGGGCTAATTGTTATATTCAAAACCTTGGCAGACTCGTAAATTAGGAATATTAACAATTTACTAAGTTTGTAAGTTACGGTCGCCAGCTGTATAAAAGCACAAATTAATCTTTACAAAAAACCTTGCCTTCGAACAAATATAAGGCAAGGTGACATGTTCCAGCTCATCATAAAAAAATGAAACATTTATGAAACCTGATGTTTATTATTGTGTTTTAAGTTGATGAGTAGTTTGTGAATGAAAGAATCGATAATTGTATGAACAAACTTTTTTAAAACCCAAAAAAATTAATTGACTCCCCTCCACTCCATCCATAACTGTTGTGAAATTGTCTTACAGAATCACCTTTTGACTTATAAAATGTTTATGAACTACACGTGACATGTCAACAATACTTCTCTTTATGATTTTATTGCTATTTACCATGTAGTAGCAAATGAGTCATTTATCGATTGGCTAAAAGACCAACAGGGGTCTCTCGAGGTTCTATCGGTCGTCTAGGCCCACATTCGCAGTAAAGAGCATCTTCGTGCTAGCGAATGTCGCGTAGGTCTGTATCGGCATTGCACACATTACCCGATAGCATCCCTTATCTCCTAATGACGTTTATACTTTTGTTCTCATTCTAGGGATTCAGATCCTGTTACACGCACAGTATCCTGTCAGGCCAATAGATTATTGTTTCACTTATATTACATACTAGCTGAAGTACCCGGCGTTGCTCGGGCATTTATTACAGTAAATTATTATACAGGAAGAGGAATTCAATATGTTCATGCCCTGCGGCGGGACCTATCTCTATCTCTTCCATTGTATCCCTTCTCCGCCCTAATCCCTGCCATGCTCTGCCCGGCCACGCCACGATAGCTGTCCTCTTGACCCCCATTTGGAAATTTCCGGATTACCACGCTCACTTTTCCACAAATAATTACATTTTTCTTATTTGAAGTTCCAGCTTCTAAACATTCACTTTATAACTAAAAGTAATAAACAAATCTAAAATACAAAATAAAATACTTGTACTCACATATAAAATTTTTGTGGAGTTTTATATAATATTACAACAATATCGAAATTGTCACGTAGTAAAACTTATCCTATTTTTATATTTTTTCTTCTATTGTATTCATAAAAAAGTTTTGAAATTGATCTGTCAACTCGTGACCTTGAAGGCACTTACTGTTTTAACCTGAGTATAACATGCGGAAGTTCATGCACGGGTACAGTAGTAGGTAGATCCAGAGTAATAGTTATAGATGTCATAACGTAATTGATGATTCATAATCATAAAAATAAATGAAAATACTTGTATATATTCTGAAACATAAGTACCAGTTTTTATAATTTTGAAAATGACAAAAATTTACATGTTTAATGTCCTGTGTGCTAGTAACACGTAGTATAAAAGTATTTGTTCAGGTAAATCAATTCATCATACGACTGATATAATAGAAAACTAATGATCCACCAAAAATTGACAAATTACTGATTCACAAAATTTTTAATTTCTAATTTTTAGAAAAATGAATAAATCATTCATTGGGAGTAATTGATATGCAAAATACTTCACAGGTTAGTCTTAATATGTAAATGATCATTCCTAAATTACATACCACTGCACAGAAATTCATCCCATATTGAAGAAAAAAAATTACTGGGTTTACAAAATCATAAATTATTTTCCATTTTTTCCGATTTGTGCAGGAGAGGTGAATAATAGAAACCACGAACTCCCAGATTTATTTATTTGCTCAGACAAACTTTTTGTTCGATAAAATAATTTCTGCCTATTTTTTATAGAAACGTATGGATGAATTCAATTATTGGGAGCAATTGATATGCAAAACTGAAGCACATAATAGTCTTAATAAATAAATGAGCATTCATCCACTGCACTAAACTTCTTCACATATAGAAGAAAAAAGTACAATAGCAATTGATATGCAAACAACTTTACAGATTAGTTTTAATATGTAAATGGTCATTCCTAAAATACATACCACTGCACAAAACTCTTTCAAATATTGAAGAAAAACTTTTTCTGGGTGAACTGAAGACAAGTAAACATTTTCCATTGTACCAATATTAAAGTGAGAGCTGAATAATAGAAACCAAGAGCTCCCAGATTTTGTTTGCTTAGACAAAATATTTTTAGATAAATTAATTCTTTCCAAATATTTATTAAAAAATATATATGAATTCATGCATTAGAAGCAAGTGACATGTAAAACAACTGCACATATTAGTCTTAATATGTAAATGATCATTCCTAAATTACACACCACTGTTCAACTGCCTTCGCATATTGAAGAAAAAAATTACTGAATGGACTGAAAACATATACACATTTTCCATTTTACCATTTTGAACCTAAGAACTGTGTAAATAGTCAAATTGAGAGTCCTAATGAACAGCTGTCATACTACCTAGAGAATTATTCACATTTTCCGCCTTCTTCTAGTATTGTTTTCAATGGGGCGAGTGAGTACTTCAGCAAGTCGATCTTCCCTCTGAGTGACCGATTCAAATTTTTTGTAGACTGCCCATCTCTCGGCATTTGTAATCTGTTTTGACAATTGTGACACTCGTTTAGTCAAACAATTCAGTTGTCACAAATTTCTGTAAAAGAAGACGTTGTTTAAATTGTATACGATATGTGTATATTGTACATTGTACATTACTGTATATTCTGTACTGTACATTACTGTACTTTTTATTCTCTCAACCTACCTCAATTATTAAACACTTTCAAACTCACAATGATTTCTTGACAGTTAGTATATAACCCGGCAAAGAGCAATGCATGAACATTGACATTATTTACCACTTCAGTTACGGCTTTCTTTCAAATGTTCACACAAGGACATTACATAACCTTATTCAAACTCTAATGAATTTCGTAATAATTCTGGACATTGATAAAATCAGTAGTAGATCTCAGACGTCATCCTCTGGTGGCGCGCAGCTAAACTATTGGCATTGATGCACTCTTGAATCTTGATGAAAGCTAGGCAAAAATGTCCAGAAAAGTAATTATTTTGAAAATATATTACTATTTATGTTTGTAAATCATAGCCTATAGTACTCCAGGCTTTTAAAGGATACTAGCACAAATGTTTCATCGGTATTGGTTCAGTAGATTCAGAGATTACCGCGCTGAAAGACAACGCACTTCTGTCTTTATATATTAGTATAGATAGATGTACTCTGCAGATCTCTCTTTGAATAATGATTCAACTTCTAGGGCATGTAGAAGGATCTGCATTGTTAATACAATTGAAAATTTTATATAACAAAGGTTTATGGATTTAAAAATCATTGATTTGCCCCATCATTTATTTACATAAAAAATCAAACATTTGCCCCTGATTTGTAGGCAACTACTTATGCACAAATGTAGGGCAGGTGTCGTTCAGACGCAATGAGTGTTATTACCAGCATAACTAACATCTATCCTTATGAGGTGGCTTAAAAATCAGGGACAAATGCAACATCTATAAATACATATAATTTAATTAGATTCTATTTCCTATAAATCATCATTGCCTTAGATGTTTGTAAAATTGGTTCGGAGAACTACTTCTTTTCAAACGTATACGAGAAAGTAAAATATGTATTTATCTTGATAAAATCTTATTTAAGTACTTCTTTTTAATTCCCTCGATTTCAACTAAACTTATCCAAAACTTCCATTATCTTCATAAACCGAACAAGACACTATTTGAAGATATAATTTTTCAATATTAGCTATCATTGATAATAAAACTCTTTCATTTGTAAGTTGTTGAAGGACTGAGTTCAAAATATTGTAAGCGTTTAGTAATTTTCCATAAATAAGAGATGGTAACTAGATCTGCACCATTTTTACGAGTGTATTTTGTTATACTCAAGAAAGAATTTTAAGCAATTTTTGTAAATATTTTACAAATTCCTTCGGGCTTCATGTGGAGTACCCTCAGTAAGCTTAATTTCAAATTTTCAGGTCTTTGACGAGGCATATCAATTGAGGAATATGTTGGGAAAACCCTTTGTATGGTTTAGGCATTATATTTTTTCGTTCATCAGAGGATGGGCAGAATATTTTAAGAAAATAACATATTTTTGTTTGTCATCCCTCCCTCAAACCTGCATTGAAATTTTGAACTTAACATCGACCATTTGCATCGCAACATACCTACCTCAGTACATTATATACATCCGCACGTACTACGTATATGAGAAGTAAAATGTATATGAAATACGATGTATACCCAAGTAAACAATTACTATTATTATTACTATAATTAATTAATATTTACTTGTAATTAATAAATTTCCTCTTTTGGTGACGGACACATTCATGTCACTAACACAATAATGTTAATTACCAAATTGTGCAGTTTGCTTTATGTGTTACATTTCATACTTATCCTTTGCTCGCACTTAAAGATTCATGACATTGTTTCTGGAGATATACATAGATAATAAAACCATACATTCACGTTACTCTTAATTTTATTGATATTAACATACCTAGAAATGTTATAATTATAGTATACTGCCGAGGCCAAAAGTTGGAAATCGAGGCGTACCGTAGCGAAGCCGAGATTTTCAATTTAAAGGAGGAGGATAAATCTCACGAAATATGCGAAACTTCACATTATTGCGATAGTAAACACATGAATTCTGTTGCTGCGGCACGTGCAGTACGATATTGTGAGGTGTTGCTTGTGATACATGTATTAAGACAATATTCATATACTGTGGTTCGATAACAAACCAACACCGTGCAAAGAAATTAAACACGCCAATAACCAATTAAAACTGCGTCTGAGAGGCAGTAGCACATGTTAAATTATTTGAGATTAACTTTCTCTCAGAAAAACACTTCACCCGGCATGGTCTTCACTTGAATCTTGTTGGAAAACATGCACTCGGTAGCGAGCTTGCAAACCATCCTTACACCTCAGCAGTATCCTGCCCAAGACTCATCCCCACCTACATCTCCTAGTTCTCTTACAACCTCCGGGACTCCTTTCAACCCAAATACCTTATCCCCTGAACCTAATCCTCGTACTACCTCTCCCATTATTCATTCCCCTACATCTGTAACCCATCCTTCCTCACCTCCTAACACTGCTGGGACACGATACTTCCTTCGACAACGCACTCGAGGTAAAAATGAGATAAATAAATAGCAACTACAGACAGATGCAGCAGAAAAGCATCCATGTAGGTACAAGCAAAAGATTCAAATAATGCATCATAATGTGCAATGTCTTTCAAATAAAATTGAATTTATCGAGGCAGTGTGATCTGAGTCAAATAGAGGTTTTTTGCTTTACAGAACATTGGTTATCTCATAATGATCTAAACACACTCCAAATTTGTAGTTTTTATATCGCAGAATAATATTGTAGAGCGAGGGAATCAGATAAGGGTTCTGCTTCTCTGACCTCTGTAAGAAGGTCGTCTATTTACGTAAGAAATAATATTGTTTCTACCTTCTTGTAAGAATTAAATTTATATGCAGTTGGAAAAGGTTTTGAAATAACAGTCGTACATCTCACTACGCTCCAAATGATCTTACTTTGCATCTACAGATCTCCAACAAGGCGAGCTTTAGATTATTTCAATTTCTTAGAAAATCTAAGATAATTCTGAGCAAAATTAGTAATCTCTCTTAAATCCATTGTTGTATGTGGTGATTTCAATATTGATTTTCTGAGTGAATCCCAAGAAAAAAACAGTTTCTCAATTTCATTCATTCTTTTAATTTAGATATAACGTGCCTACACGGAATACACTTTAATCCCAAACAGCATTCGAAGAAATAAAAGAGGTCATCTTCGTCAACATATTATTTTTATTAGGATAGCCGCCTTTCGACGGCTTTGCCATTCTACAAGGTACAGAAAAATACAACAAAATTACAAAGAAAATACAAAATAAGATAGAAAATTAAATTACAATTAGTAGATACATTTAAATTTTAGTTACAGATGGCAGATAAAATTGCGAAAATTGAAATGCAACGGGAGGATTAGTAGCAGTTGACTACTTTGACACCCCACGGCCAGGGAGAGGGCAGGGGGAGGGACGCGTTGACCAATCGTTTGCAGATACAAACACAGTAAATGAGTATAAACAACCTGTAACAACTATTGTACTACAGCTTCCGGGTCAATGATCCCCATCTCGATCAGGTTTTTCGTCCAGTTTCCCTGATCCTTTGAGCGAATGCTGAGATGGCCCCTTGTTTTGCTTCTGGACATAAATGTAACTTCATTTCCTGTGCACGTCTTCTAGAATTCAGTGGGAAATACAATTATTCAAATTATCGTTTCCATGTTGTCGCGGCAGGAAGTAATAAGAGCCAAAATTTAATTTATTGCTTTGAAAATAGATTTTATTACATGGGAGTTTTTTGTTTGTTTTTTTTTTAAAACAAAATTTATTTTGTTTTGAAAATGGATTTTATTACATGGGAGTTTTTGTTGTTTTTTTTCTCCCTTTCAAAAATTCAAAACTTAAGTAGTATATGACTTAGTGTAGGGATCACAAAATTTTGAAAATGTGCACACAATTCACTTTTCCCCATAGCACGTCATAGGCAGTTTTTAACTGTTTTTTGACGTAAAATAAATAAATAAATAAATACCAGTTGTTTCTGATTGGTGCAACGTCCCAAGGGGTAGAAAGCACGCTGTCTTAAGGGGGGGAGAGAAGCAAGATATCTGGGCGTGTTGCTTGACAGCGGCCTCCGCTGGCATGCGCATGCTCGATATCTCGCGGCCAAAATTCAAAATCGCACCCTTCTTTTGAAACCTCTTCTCCGTTCTCCCGATCTTTCCGTTCCCTTATGGCGGCGATTATTCACCGCGTGCGTGCTCCCCTTGTGGGCGTACGCATGCGAGGTTTTCGTCGCTGCTCCCTCTCCAACCCTGCGCCCCATTCGGGTCGCAGAGAACAGAGCGCCGCGCCTCGCGGCGCGCCCGCACCTTCCTAACCTCCGTTATGACCGCACTCGCAACGCTGACGCGTTCAGAGTTCTGGGCGTGCGCAATCAGTTCATTTTTTTTATTTATTTTACGTCAAAAAACAGTTAAAAACTGCGTATGACGTGCTATGGGGAAAAGTGAATTGTGTGCACATTTTCAAAATTCTGTGATCCCTACACTAAGTCATATAGTACTTAAATTTTTAATTTTTGAAAGGGAGAAAAAACAAAACTCCCATGTAATAAAATCTATTTTCAAGGATAAACAAGCAATAAATTTTGAATTTTGAAAGGGAGAAAAAAAAACAAAAACTCCCATGTAATAAAATCTATTTTCATAAATAAGCAATAAATTTTGAATTTTGAAAGGGAGAAAAAAAACAAAAAAACTCCCATGTAATAAAATCTTCCCGGCGGAGCTGCGGAAACGGGCGGAAACGGCGCTCGCTAGGGCGCTGAGGCCGTCCGCTCCGCGCATCCTGCGCGAGACCGGCGCAGCGGCGAACAGTAACGTGCACAGGGCCTTCCACAGAAGAAATTGTGAATTACATGTCTGTGAAACAAGATAGCATTATATGAAGCAAGAAACATTGTTTTTCATTTGATCATTCAACTTCATCAATCACTCACAATTACTTTAATTTTCTCTGCTTATCAGTTTTTTAATCTCAGATCTTCGATAAAGACATGAATCAAATAACATCTTAGATAATTGAGTGTTTTAAACTTTTTATTGAACTGGTTTTATGACAAACTATTTACTGAATTGGTTTTATAACAACAAAACATGGGTTTTCTGTAGGTTTTGGGGATGTTGAAAACATTCAAATAGTAAAGGCAATGTTAAGCTGGTGACCTTTAACATTGTTTATTTGATATTTTTCTTAGGGATAGTTTATAATGTTATATATAATTGTTTATATATAATAGTTTATAATGTATATAATAATTGCTTAGGGATAGTTTTCAAAGAATGCACATTAGATACCTTGAATGGCCCGTTTCCGTTTAATAAACCGCTACGTGCAAAATTCAAGGCTCCGCTACGTGCTCCGCTACGTGCTACGCTACGTGCTCAATTCAAATGCTAGAGCATTGATATTTACTACACTGTAAACAAACGGTAAATCTCTTTGAATTGTTATAACATCTGTTTTGCTTTCGTTTAGTAGTACCAACTCGTTTTACCAAGTACGTGAGTTTGTTATATTTTTACACGCTACAATAATTTTATTTTACAAGTATTTATTTTCAAGCATTTAGGAATTCATGAAATTTCATTGAAACGTTCGCCAATATAAAAAAAACGTTTTAAATGTATATTCAATATATTAATGTTGTTTAAATACCTTGGGATTTTGCACCAATCACAGACAACTGTGGTTCTACCAATTATTCAAATTATCGTTTCCATGTTGTCGCGGCAGGAAGTAATAAGAGCCAAAATTTATTGCTTATTTTCTTTGAAAATAGATTTTATTACATGGGAGTTTTTTTGTTGTTTTTTTCTCCCTTTCAAAATTCAAAATTTATTGCTTATTTATCCTTGAAAATGGATTTTATTACATGGGAGTTTTTGTTTTTTTTTCTCCCTTTCAAAATTCAAAATTTATTGCTTGTTTATCCTTAAAAATAGGCTTTATTACATGGGAGTTTTTTGTTTTTTTTTTCTCCCTTTCAAAAATTCAAAATTTATTTTCTTTTTGTAGGGATCAAATTTTAATTACCAATTCACTTTTCCCCATAGCACGTCATACGCAGTTTTTAACTGTTTTTTTGACGTAAATAAAATAAAAAAAAAATACCTGCTAGCGATGGTCAACGCGTCCCTCCCCCTGCCCTCCCCCAGGCCGAGGAGTGTCCAAGTTTGTCGGCGCGGTGTGGAAGAATTTTGCCGGCCACTTTATCTGATGAAAAGGGTACCTAACTAAATATGACAATAAAATTTGTTTCTTATAAGTTCATTTTTTCTGTGACCAAACGGCCCATACTTTATAAACGCGCCTCGTAACGCTCACGAATGGAACTTTAGAGACATCTTGGATATATCCAGCGTACTTTCCATTATATTTTAAGTGACATAATGAATCTAATACATTTAGGGACTTATTAATTTTGAAATTTTCATTGATAGCGTCTTCCTTTTTTTCGTCAAGTATTTCTATGCAGGAAATACGGTGGCTCTGGATGACCAAATGCCAAAAACCTGCATCGTTTCCTGATGTAGCTGCCTCGCTTTTTATGCAGTACGTCGGTTTTCATATTCTGGCATATTGACGCTTTATTGACCTTTTTCTCCGTGTGCTATTCCCTGAGTATCAAGCGTTACAAAGCTTATTGAAATTCCAGCATCCGACACTGGTTTATATAAGCAATGACCGCTAATATTTGTATCAGTCTTTACACTTTCCAGAAATATTTCAAAATATTCCTTCCTGAAACATTTTCCCGTACTTGAACGAGAATGCACAAAGCAGTTTTGTTTTTAAAAATATTGTCTAGGCAACAATTGTTGTTCATCCATCTTTCAAAATATGATATTCTTTCCCGAATCTACCTTTCTCTCTATACACATTTGACGTTGTATATATCCTATTATTTTGCGTTTTTGTGTAGTCTCAGTGTAATTTTAGTACGCTAGACATACATGAGGGCTCTCCGTATCATTAAAGAAAAGTTCGGCCACTAAGAGATATGAATATGGGCCAGAAAATAAAAAACGTGCTGAACTAATTCGTTCCGTATTGTTGAACAATGATATTGAAAATTATTATGAAGATAAATCATGGGAATCGAAAGTGAATCAATCTTGAGAAGGACAGGTATTTTAATTCCGAGAATAAAGAGACAGGTTCTGATTGCACTGGAAGTGTAGCTGACAATTATTCTGTCGGAAAGTAATTTCTTAAGTCGAAGTAACTTCTTCACTGGCGTAACTAGACCATGTCTTGGGGGGGGGAGTGCCACGACCTATTTGCACTTTACAATATTTATAAAATGTATGTGAATGAATATACGTAAGAAGTAGCAAAGAATGTATGTAAAAAATGTATTAGTTTCACATTGTTGTATATGTACGTATATAAGTAATAACATATTCGCACATAGCATAGAGAAAGTTATGTAAGGCTGAGGAAAATCTTTTTCAAAATTTGATTTCAATACAAACACACGTTCTGGGGACCCTGATACCGAGAAAGTTTCTTTTATACGTCCTTCTGTCCGTCTTGGATCAACACTAGCACCTAAATTACTCTCAGCATTTTTGCCAAACTTAATACTCCCGATCGATCTCATCCGTATCAAACCCAAGCGATTTTGAAAAGAAAAAGCAGGAAAATTTTACATAAAGCCCTTGGGGCAAAATCACAATTTTCTCAAAAGTCGGCTAGCATTTTTTTTTTTTTTTTAATTTCTTGCTCAAATAGAGTGAAAAAACACTTACATCCGGCTTCATTGTTGTCGAAGAATTTTCACAAAATTGCAGACGTTAGAAATATTTGTTAGAAATGGTTAGTTCAACTCAATAATTAGTTCGTTTTGTTGAAATATTTTGTATCCCCTCGTAAAACTCGGCCTACATTATTGAAGATAAAGATTTTTTATTCCAATTAAACATGTTCTTATAAATTAGTTCATTGATTAACCAGTCAATTCCCAGTATCACCTACAGGTGACAGGTTTTTCAATTTCTTTAGAAACAATTTTTAATAATATGGACATAAAAATCATTTCATATGCTATTTATGCTTAGGATTAGCCATGTGTTTTATTTGGCAACGCTGTCGATATTTGAACAGTCATTAATTACCCATTGTTTCGAACGGTTTGTTGGCGTCCGCACGTTTACCAGTTCTACTGTTTTGATTTGCGAAAAAAAACACGGAAAGAGTGTAATTATTCAAAGTTTATGAATATTATGCAATTTTAAAAAAATCCAGGATACAATACGATGCAATTCCACAAGTATAGTAGTAATCAGCATAAATTGATATGCATAAAAATTCCATGTCACCTTCAGGTGACACAGGGCATTATTTCAACACTATATTCCTTTCGGTGCTAAGGGTTTTACCTTCTGTTTCTCCAATAATAGGTTGACGTTGGAAGAGATTGTGGAAGAATTAGAGCGGCGACGTGGCGAGGACCCTGGAGATATATTCTGTTTCCCACATATGGTTAAGGCAGTTATGCATACACCGGACGGGCAGATACACGAGCGAATGTTTTTGTATCAGGGAACCCCAAAACGTGTACTTAAGTTAAAATTTCAAAATCGATTTTCTGCAGCATTATATAACCTTCTCTTTAGTACGTATATTGTATACGTATGTTTATGAGAAAGTAAAATACATTGAATAAAAACAATTACATTTAACTTCACGCTAAGGTGTTGGGAATTGTATTCCACATTCCGTCATGTCGGAAATTTACCCAAACAATATTCATACAATTATATGAATGATATTAACTATTCGAATACACTTATAAGTATTGTGATTTTTTTGTGTTTGGAAGTTAAATTTCGCTAGAGGTGCTACAGAATGGCACAGATTTTCTCGTACCAAATTTTTCTAATTTTCTTGGTGTGGTCTGGCTTTAAGGTCGTGCGTCATTCTCTCGCCATCTCCAATCTATTGTCACCCTAAGTACATTTTTTGGACAATTTCTGAACATTTTGCTTTTCTAGTAGTACAACTGAATCATTACTTCGATTCGAAGTAATCATTACTTCGATTCGATTACGTCGAATTATTACATATTAAAGAAGAGTAAAAACTCATCCAAAATAGAAGTTTTCATTAAAAATTGGAGATTTAAGTTCTTTTTCAGTCCCCCGTAACTAGATAGGCCGGGGCTTGCTCTTATTTGAATTGTATTTGAATTTGAATTCAGCCATCTTATACCCGTGGTGGGCCAATAGCGTCGAAGGGCGCAAAGGCGCTGTGCGCGAAATCTACAGACCGGACCCGGCAATTATTCACGTGCTTTGTGCGTAAACGTAATGGCGTCATGTCAACGTTTTTGCGTTTGTGATTTTCTGGTTTCTGAGACGGTGCTGTGTGCTGTGAAGTCGAAATGCCCCAATTTAGGCGTTGTTGGGTACCCAATTGCCGAAACAACAAAAACATCAAGAGTGGACGGCAATTCTTCAGGTTTCCAACAGATTCTGAAAGGTAAGCAATATTTCATGCTTAGCATGGCTCCATAAAAATTATTTAATGTACTATTTAGTGACATAATAAATTAACTAAGTCACTAAATAGTACATGAAATTAATTTAAATAATGAAATTATTTCTCAGGTTATTGTAAACACTTGCAATTATTACGAACATCCAATGCATTTAAGTCATGAAAGCACTGGTTGCTTTTATAATCATGTAATTGATAAGTTATAATAGCTATAATAACATTAAGGTGATTTTGATATAACTATAATAGCTCTATAATACATTACTAATTTTATTACAAGTGTTTGAAATGGCTAAAGGCAATTGGGGACCCGACTGGCATCTTGCCCTTGGGAATTTCTCACAAGGTTAAGGTATTTATGCATGGATCACTTCACGCCGGAAATGTTCACTGCAGCAGGCAGACTAGCACATAATGCAGAACCAGTAATTTTTGCTGATGTGCGTCCTGAAACGGAAACGGAGGGTGCACTCAGGTCATTTATAGAAGGCTTACCACAACAAAGGCGTACGTTTCTATTATTATTATTATTATTATTATTATTATTATTATTATTATTATTATTCTGGCGGGATCTGCTCTGCATGTAGTGGACATTTCTCCTGAGTTCTCGGTTGCTAAATGAAGAGAAAAAATCCTGTAACACGTGGTGTAGTCAGAATCTCGGTTTTGTGGTATCTTGATGCCGAAATACCAATTGGAAGCAAAACGTCTGTAGTATGTGAACAAACATAGCGCCTAAACCATGCGTAGAAATTTTTTCAAATTGAAGAAACCCCTGTCAATATGTCTAGTATGTTTGAAATTTTTAAAAACCTTCCTTAGTTTTTGGGGGAACTTTATATGAAGCCGTAAGAAATGATTCAGAATTTTCTCAAAAAATGGCTCCAAATTTTTTTGTTTTAATTTCTTGTAAGAACAGAGTAAAATACTTATAAAGGTGGCAAAGGTCCGATTTTCAGGATTAACTCTGAATTTTCAGAAATTGTAAAAGTGTGCGTTTTTATCGTCAACTTCTTACAATTACAATATTGAAGATAGAGACTTTTCCTTCGAATTAAATTTGATGTGCATAAATAGTTCTTTATTTAAGGTGTGAAGATTGTTTTGTAAATATTAGTAGTTTTTGTGCAATTGTGGGTGAACTATTTGGAATTTTAAAAAATTACGAAAAGATTTTCTCGAAAACGGCTCCAATTTTTTTTCTGCACAGTATTATATTTATGAGTACATGCGCTTTAAATAATGTCAAGTAAATTTTCTCGAAAACTCAACACTTTTTTGTTCAAATGAGCTCAAAATTACTCATTTTCAGAATAGCTCAAACACCATTTTCTCAAAGATGGCTTCAATTTCTTTCTTTATTTCAACGAATAGTGGTAATGGTACTGTTTAATATAATGTAATGTTCATTTTTGAGTATTCTTTTGTTTTCCCAAAAATTGCACAAATGTTTTTTTGTTATGTTTTTTTTTCTTTCAATATCTCATGCCAGTAATATGCACATTTCAATGGATATATTATTGAATTTGTAAATGGAAGTTCTTCAAATTACTTCAAATGAAGTTTTTCGAAAACTCAAATAGATTCCAGAGAAAAGAGCTTCAATTTTGCATTTACAGTAACGCTTAACGCCTTTTTTTTAACGGCTTCAAATTTTTCATTAATTTTTTAAATTCATTAATTTTTCATCATTTCTTAAATTGCTATTTAAGACAAGGTTTTAGCCTTCTTTAATACTCTTAAAATAATATTTCGGTTCAACTACTTGGTAATCGAAGAGTTGAGAAAATGGCAAAAAAATGTATTTTGGGCGGCGATAGTGGCCAGCTGGCGAAAGGATGAGGGAAGACCATCGAGTCGGTCCACTCCAAAGGAAATTAGAAAATTTAACTTCGAGAAAGTCTGTGCTATTCTGTAGCACTTCCAGTTACTGTATGTAACTTAGTAAATCCAAACTGCAGGACCACTTGCTTGGAGACATGTACCAAATTGAAGTTTTTTGGGATTCAATTTAATAAACCGTATTTAAGAAACCGTAAATAGTACAATATCAGATGTTTCAAATTGGTTCCAAAATAACAAATTAATAGTAAACGAAAAGAAAACGGTTTTAATGCAGTTTTCCATTTCAAATAAACAATTCTGTGCTCCATTGAAAATGAACAGTGTACTATTGACTGATGTTAAGGCAACAACATTTTTAGGTCTCTCAATTCAGTCAAACCTTAAATGGAACGTCCATTTAAATGAATTGAACACAAAATTAAGTTCATTATGCTACGCGTTCAGAATTCTTGCAAATTCAGTCAGCCTTCATAAACTCCAGGCCGTGTATTAGGCCGCACTAAATTCGCAATATGGCAGCTTGAAAGATTTCCTGTCGGAATAGCCAACTTATGAAACTATAACTCTGATCAAGTCTCTCGCTTTTGTTTTGTTTGTTGTCTCATTCACAATCCTCGCGCGGTCTAGAGTCTTGTCCACTGTTCAATAATACATGTTTCGTTTTTCGGAAGAATTAAAAAGAGATGTTCATCTATAAACGAATATTAACTCTGTGAATAATTATTCATTTAATTAAGAATTATCATTATCAACTATTGCGTGGTTAAGAAGTGTTAAAGTGTCAAGTGCAAATGAAAAATACAACCTCAAAAGCTATCTGCGGTCATACTTCTATGTTATTAATGCTTTTGAGATGTGTGTCAACAGTTCCTTCACGTTTAGAAGTGGTAGTAATGAGTTTTATTGAACGCAAATACATCCATTTAATTTATCTCTTCAATTATTCATTAGTTTTTAAAAGTAAGTACAAAAAAATAATGAAAATCATTAGTGTATGTAAGTTTTCAATAACGTATCCATTGTTATCAGAGACAGTCTTTGAATACGTGTTATCTTCAAAGGTTCAGTATTAAGTATAGACCCAGATGTTGTTAGGCTAACCATTATTTTCCAGTTATAATTAAAATGAATTCAGAAAAATAATAATAAATATAATATAATTAAGTTAAAACAAGAAATACTAAAGGGACACTTAACAACAACAAATAATGAACTACTATAACTATTTCAATTAACTGTATTATTATTACTAAAGAAAACAATTGGAAAATAATAAATAAAACTCAAAAACGCCTAGTACTCCTAAATAAATAAATTGAACGATAAAACGCAAAGAACGAAGAGCACCAAAACGCAAAATGCAAATCTTTAGCAACACTCGTAAACTAACACAATTTTACTTGGATGGCTTTGAATGTTGGCGGTATCTACGGAAGTAGTCATTGTTTCATTGCAAACTTAAATTTTAAAAAATGTCCCTACCGCTTGAAGGTAATATATTCAGGGTATTTGTGTGACGGTTGGCAACAACTTTTGCCATCATAAAACGAAACGAAACTACCCTAAATCGAGTATAAATGTATGTTCTCATCCGACAGTGACATTTTTCAAAAGTTGTCCCGTTAGTTCGGCTTTTTAGCTGGCCAGCAGCTTACTGCTCGTTGTGTATACTTCGCGAATGTTCATTCCCGCCTGAGATATGGCATAATATTCTGGGGAAATACATCTTATTGCTCCCAGACTTTTAGATTACAAAAACGAATTGTACGAATAATAACTAAATCCCGCTCACGTGATTCATGTAAGCCTCTCTTCATTAACCTAGGAATTCTACCATTACCGTGTCTTTTTATTTACGAATCAGTGGTTTTGTTAAAATGACTTGCTCAAGGGCGGGAATATATTTTCAGAAAATGCCGAAGTCTATTACTATAACACTCGACGTAGAAATCATATTCATCAGGTGACAGTATCAACAGCTCATTATAAAAAATTCACGTACAATACATGTACATTATTTTACAACACTTTGCCAGATGACATTAAACGATTAAATTCAATAGAAAAGTTTAAATCCCAAGTGAAATCGTTTCTGCTGCATAACTGTTTCTATACAATTAGAGACTATACTGAGCATCACAAGAAAAGTAACATTTAATTTTAACAATGATACATAATGTATTATTTACCATTTGGACTGTATAAATGAGTATATACAACCTGTAACAACTATTGTACTACAGCTTCCGGGTCAATGACCCCCATCTCGATCAGGTTTTTCGTCCAGTTTCCTGAATTGCTCTCAAAATGTACTAAATTTAAATCCATTGAGCAAATGCTGAGATGGCCCCTTGTTTTGCTTCTGGACATAAATGTAACTTCATTTTCTGTGCACGTCTTCTAGAATTCAGTGGGAAATACAATTATTCAAATTATGGTTTCCATGTTGTCGCGGCAGGAAGTAATAAGAGCTAAAATTTATTGCTTATTTATCTTTGAATATAGATTTTATTACATGGGAGTTTTTTTGTTTTTTTTCTCCCTTTCAAAATTCAAAATTTATTGCTATTTATCCTTTAAAATAGATTTTTTTTTTTTTCTCCTTTTCAAAATTCAAAATTTATTGCTTGTTTATCCTTGAAAATAGATTTTATTACATGGGAGTTTTTTTTCTCCCTTTCAAAAATTCAAAAAATCAAAATTTAAGTAGTATATGACTTAGTGTAGGGATCACAGAATTTTGAAAATGTGCACACAATTCACTTTTCCCCATAGCACGTCATACGCAGTTTTTAACTGTTTTTTTGACGTAAAATAAATAAATTAATTAAAAATTGTATTTTTGAGTGATAATCATTTGGTGTTTCTGTTGCAGTAAATTTTTATCTCAGGTTTTTTGGCCCACTATCTGTCTTGTGAACTATGAATAAGTCTTTGTGTAACAGTTTGGCATTTTTACCAGGAAGCATTAGCTATTTTCTAAACATATTTCTGATGGTTCTTGAGATGTTTGTTGGGTATAATCTCCTAAGTATGATAAGTGCTTTTATTTAGTTATATTGTTTTGCAGAAATTGTGTGCGTTAGTCACATAACATGATTGGGAAGGACATGAAAATATTTTTTTAGTAATTGAAAAACTGTTCATTACCTGTATCAAATGTTGAGTAATTCTGGATATATTATCGACCTTTGGATTTTCATCCACAATCCATTGAGCAACTAGCCATGCTTTTGGACAAATATTTAGCCTGTGATATCGGAATATTAGTGAAACCTACCAAGTCCAAAAACTCTGCTTTGAGATTAATGAAGTTGAAGTAGAATCACGTAATTTATTTTACTTGTTCATCACTTGTACTACGTAGAATTTTTTTTGAAGAAAGCAAGCAAAAAAAGACATTTTGTGGACTGTTTGTGCAGACCAAGTTTCCTGTTTATTTTAAAACTTATCAATAATATTCATTTGTATTGTACCTTAGTAGCAATTTTGATAATATGCTGAAATTTGACAGGAATTTGACAGAAATTTGACCAATAGCTGGAATGTCATTTTAATAATGATGCAATATTAAAGAAGTAATGGTCACTAGTTATATTTGGACAATTCAATATTTAGTCAATGGCAAAGTAAAATAATCTGCATGTCTGATTACTTGCTTACATTTATTTTGTAAATTGTATTATGCATATTATTGTATTATTGTTTATATTGTGTATGACTATTTACATAATTTAGAAATAAATATTGTGTTTATAAAATAACTTATTTTGCACTCCCTGGACAATAATTACATTCAGTGGCTTAGGATTCCAAATCCTAATATTTTAGCCTTCTTAATTGCCTAGCGTATTTTACATAAAAATAATGTATTCATTTGACGCCATTTTGAAAACAACTTCATTTTAAATGTCCCGGTCGTCATTACGCGCCACCTCCATTGGTAGAACGCCCTTCGACGCTATTGGCTCAATCTGGGGCTAAGATGGCTGCTTCCCCCTCCATGAAAATTAGAAATTTGGATAAGAGCGTTGGGGTTAGCGATGGGCGATGGGCTCTGACTGTACCGAAGTTGGTACCACCTAGACTCCAGGCCGTGTATCAGGCCGCACTAAATTCGCAATATGGCAGCTTGAAAGATTTCCTGTCAGAATAGCCAACTTATGAAACTATAACTCTGATCAAGTCTCTCGCTTTTGTTTTGTTTGTTGTTTCATTACAATCCCCCGGCGAGCTCGAGTCTTCTCCACTGTTCAATAATACATGTTTCGTTTTCAGTAGAATTAAAAGAGATGTTCATCTATAAACGAATAGTAACTCTGTGAATAATTATTAAGTTAATTAGAATTATCATTATCAACTATTGCGAGCTTAAGAAGTGTTAAAAAGGTAAAGTGTTATCAACTATTGGGAGCTTAAAAAGTGTTAAGAAGTGTTAAAAAGTGTCAAGTGCAAATGAAAAATACAACCTCAAAAGTTATCTGTGGTCATACTTCTATGTTATTAATGCTTTTGAGATGTGTGTCAACAGTTCCTTCACGTTTAGAAGTGGTAGTAATGAGTTTTATTGAACGCAAATAAATACCACAATTATTGAAGTTAATTAACGTGATATACATGGTAGTTTTTAAGTGATCTAATGAAATGTTCCGAATAGTCCAGTTATGTCAATATCAATGGAAATACATCCATTTAATTTATCTGTTCAATTATTCATTAGTTTTTAAAAGTAAGTACAAAAAATAATAGAAAATCATCATTAGTGTAAGTAAGTTTTCAATAACATCCATTGTTACCAGAGACAGTCTTTGAAAACGTGTTATCTTCAAAGGTTCAGTATTAAGTATAGACCCAGATGTTGTTAGGCTTACCATTATTTTTCAGTTATAATTAAAATAAATTCAGAAAAATAATAATAAATATAATATCATTAATTTAAAACATGAAATACTAAAGGGACACGTAACAACAACAAATAATGAACTACTATAACTATTTCAATTAACTGTATTATTATTACTAAAGAAAACAATTGGAAAATAAGAAATAAAACTAAAAAACCGCCTAGAACTACTAAATAAATAAATTGAACGATAAAACGCAAAGAACGAAGAGCACCAAAACGCAAAATGCAAATCTTTAGCAACACTCGTAAACTAACACAATTTCGCTTGGATGGCTTTGAATGTTGGCGGTATCTACGGAAGTAGTCATTGTTTCATTGCAAACTTAAATTTTAAAAAATGTCCCTACCGCTTGAAGGTAATATATTCAGGGTATTTGTGTGACGGTTGGCAACAACTTTAGCCAACATAAAACGAATCGAAACTGCTGCCGATCTCACTAAGGGTCTACAGGCACAAAATTCAAAAACAGACAGTTCACTCAAAATATTAGACACAATGTTCGTTTCCGAAACTTCTTCCTATGAAATTCTTAAAATAATCGGTAAACTAAAAATAAATATTCGTCCGGTTTAGATGAATTCCCGGATTCTTTGTTAAAGACTTGTGCGTATGCCATTATACATCCGTTAACTCACATATTTAATGCATCTTTATGCACTGGAACGTTTCCAGATATTTTCAAAACAGCTAAAATTAAGCCGCTTTTCAAAAAAGGCAACAAAAATGAAATTCAAAATTATCGGCCCATTTCTCTTCTATCAGTTTTCAAAAATATTAGAAGACTTTTTACGTACGAATGGAAACCTTTCTCACTAAACACGACGCGCTTTCAGATTGCCAACATGGATTTAGAAAATCAAAATCAACGAAACAACTATATTTTCTTTTCTTAAAGATGTCGCCTCATCATTAGATCAAAACGAGGCACCTATTGGATTATTTTAGATCTTTCAAAAGCTTTTGACGTCATTGATCATGACATTTTGCTTTCAAATTACCTTCATATGGATTCGTGGTATTGCTCTAGATTGGTTATGTTCGTACCTTAAACAACGATCTCAGAGTTGAAATACCTTACTGGAATGATGGAACATTACGTACGCACCTTTCCGACTCTTTGCCCGTTGCATGTAGAGTTCCTCAAGGATCGATTTTAGGCCCTATTCTGTTCCTACTTTACGTAAACGATATACCCTCGACGATTCAAAACGGAAGAACGGTTCTCTTTGCAGATGATACGAACATCCTTTGCAATAAAGAAACGATAAATAGTACAATATCAGATGTTTCAAATTGGTTCGAAATAACAAATTAATAGTAAACGAAAAGAAAACGGTTTTAATGCAGTTTTCCATTTCAAATAAACAATTCTGTGCTCCATTGAAAATGAACAGTGTACCATTGACTGATGTTAAGGCAACAAAATTTTAGGTCTCTCAATTCAGTCAAACCTTAAATGGAACGTCCATTTAAATGAATTGAACACACAATTAAGTTCTTTATACTACGCGTTCAGAATTCTTGCAAATTCAGTCAGCCTTCATACTGCTCGTTGTGTATACTTCGCGAATGTTCATTCCCGCCTAAGATATGGCATAATATTCTGGGAAATACATCTTATAGCTCCCAGACTTTTAGATTACAAAAACAATTGTACGAATAATAACCAAATCCCACCACGTGATTCATGTAAGCCTCTCTTCATTAATCTAGGAATTCTACCATTACCGTGTCTTTTATTTACGAATCAGTGGTTTTTGTAAAAATGACTTGCTCAAGAGGCAGAATATTTTTCAGAAAATGCAGAAGTCTATTACTATAACACTCGACGTAGAAATCATATTCATCAGGTGACAGTATCAACAGCTCATTACAAAAATTCACATACAATACATGTACATTATTTTACAAAGTTGCCAGATGACATTAAACGATTAAATTCAATAGAAAAGTTTAAATCCCAAGTGAAATCGTTTCTGCTGCATAACTGTTTCTATACAATTAGAGACTATACTGGCATAACAAGAAAAGTAACATTAATTTTAACAATGATACATAATGCATTATTTACCATTTGGACTGTATAAATGAGTATAAACAACCTGTAACAACTATTGTACTACAGCTTCCGGGTCAATGACCCCCATCTCGATCAGGTTTTTCGTCCAGTTTCCCTGATCCATTGAGCAAATGCTGAGATGGCCCTTGTTTTCTTCTGGACATAAATGTAACTTCATTTTCTGTGCACGTCTTCTAGTATTCAGTGGAAATACAATGATTCAAATTATCGTTTCCTTGTTGTCGCGGCAGGAAGTAATAAGAGCCAAAATTTATTGCTTATTTATCCTTGAAAATAGATTTTATTACATGGGAGTTTTTTGTTTTTTTTTCTCCCTTTCAAAATTCAAAATTTATTGCTTATTTATCCTTGAAAATAGATTTTATTACATGGGAGTTTTTTTGTTTGTTTTTCTCCCTTTCTCCCTTTCAAAATTCAAAATTTATTGCTTATTTATCCTTGAAAATAGATTTTATTACATGGGAGTTTTTTTGTTTTTTTTTCTCCCTTTCAAAATTTCAAAATTCAAAATTTATTGCTTGTTTATCCTTGAAATAGATTTTATTATTTTTTTTTTTTCCCTTTAAAAAAAAATGATTTTTTTTTTGGAGTTTTTTTGATTTTTTTTCTCCCTTTCAATTTAAATTCACTTTTCCCCATAGCACGTCATACGCAGTTTTTAACTGTTTTTCTGACGTAAAATAAATAAAAAAAAAAAAATAAACTACCCTAAATCGAGTATAAATGTATGTTCTCATCCGACAGTGACATTTTTCAAAAGTTGTCCCGTTAGTTCGGCCTTTTAGCTGGCCAGCAGTCTACATATGGTACACAGTACTACTCGCGCAACTTTTCGTGAACGATGATCTTGCTTCCCCCTCCCTTGAGCAAAAAACGTTGAAGGCCACAGCTCGCAGCGATCACTGATCACAACATTCCAAACATTAAAACTTTGTTGGCGTGAAACAGAAGCGTCACAGTTGCTTTCATAATGGAGAACTTCTGTTCAGCTTTATTACCATTGGAAGAGTATCTTCCACGTCAATCAATTGCATTCCTCAATGCCTTTCCAATATGGTTCTTTAGACCACTATTGTTAAAGATTAGAAGTGCTTGGTCTTATATTATAACTCTACATTACCTCGGAAATTTACAGATACCACGTCCTTGTCTCATTGGTTTTGTTTTATACTAATAATATTAATGTAATATGTAAGATTGTAATGAGTGGTTGATGTTGATCTTTCAGAGGGCCTTACAGTTTAGGCCGAAACGTCTGCTACGAATATATTTAAATTGACTGGAATCTTCGTTTTTTTCTTGTAATGAATAAATTGATTTTAATTTTTTCACTACCGTCCACATTCTTCAAAAATGTGTAAAAATATATGTTATAGAAAAGACCCATTTGGGGGGGGGTGAGACAGTACTCTAACGTTATCAATCGAAAATTAATTTCAAACATTTCCTTTATATGAATTTGCGGGAAAATTCTTTGACAAAAATGTCTTTAAATTGAACTATGTTTCACCCGTGTTAGCATTTTTTTCAGCCTGATACACGCAATAGATGCTGAGAAAAAAATTAAAACATACATAACACGTTTCTTGTTATATCTCTTCAACAGATTGCTCTAAGAGAGTGATTTATTGTTAATCTACGTCATTTTATATTCTCTTTCATAAGAACATCGCTATTATCGATTTGGTTTGGGGGCCCTTTTTACCGCCTTATTCGGCTATACCCTTTATTGCTGTTTGTTTCATTTGTAAAAGTAAGAACAAATTGCTGCACTTGACTCAAAATAATGCAGTTATGAATCACAGGCGCTGTTTGAATTGGACTTTCAACTATTAGCTGAGGCTCTAGAAGCGCAGAAATTGCAATATTTTAATGTTAAGTAGCTGTTTCCAATATGCAAAAAGGTATGTGTTGAAGCCAGGCCTGTGTTAATGCATGGGCCCAAAGGATCGGAGCCCAGAGCCCCAAAAAGTTCTTTAAAAAATTATTTAATACAGTTTTCCCAAAATTGAAATTTAAAAAATCATACAAAAAAGTGATATGAATGAACTAAACCCCAAAAAATTGGCAGTGATAGTAACGGAGTGATGTATCGTTGCATATTTATATTATGGAATGTGGCTGGTTGATGCGAGAATTTCACTCAGTAATGAGAGGTTTTGCTTTTTAAACAAAATCTTTCGTTAAGGGGGGTGGCAGGGAGATCGGTTGAAGTAAGAACAGGGGGCTTCCAAATGAATGTAGGTCCAAGGGACCCCAAAGCTGTTAAAATGGCTCTGGTTTTTGCACCATTATAATAGTTTCGTGTCTTTACACCTACCAAAGTGGTTAGATAGATAGAAATTTATTCTACAATTGGGCAGATGATGCCCGGTGGCAGAATGCAAAATAACAATTACAAATGACATAATAATATATAAAAAATAAATATAAACAAACAAATTGACTTTGTCATTTCCTATATATGCAGATGGTATTTAAATTCCTATACTAAACATTAAAATGCATATACACTAACATATAAATGAATAAACCTACCTATTACTATACTAAACATTAAAATGCATATACACTAACATATAAATGAATAACATACATATTACTATACTAAACATTAAAATGCATATACACTAAACATATAAATGAATAAACTTACATATTACACAAATATACATACATACAAACATATACGCATGTATACATAGACGAAGGACCCTCACATCCTTCAATAAATCACTTCACTTCACTTCACCTCACTTCACTGCACTGCATATAACTTTATCTAAATATTTTTTTTTTTTTCTAAAACCTCGCGCTGAGCAGGAAAGGGCTCAAAACTGCCGCAGGCAAATCGTTCCAATCTACTATAGTTCTGTTTACAAAGGCGAATTTCCCTACGTCCGTTCTTTGTATTCTTGTTCTAATTTTATATTTGTGATCAAATCTATTTAAATAATCTGGTTTATCTAACCTTCCCCGTATTTCCTACCATGCGGAGCAACCAACGTAAGATTTATACAGCGCGCAAAGTCCTGCCTCTTCCTCCGGCGTTCTAATGATTCCCAATGCGCAGGTGTGTTCTTCCGAAATGTATATTTTGCCGCTCTGTTTTGTATCCTCTCTAAGCTCTTTTTAAGTCCTATTCTGTACGGATCCCAACAACTAGCTCCGTATTCCATTACTGGCCTAACAAGCGAGGTATACGCGATTTCCTTTGCTTTCGTATTACATTTTTTAAGATTTCTCATGACGAAATGCAAAGACCTCCAAGCTTTACCCACTACATAGTTCGTTTGTTTCTCCCATCCCAATTTACAATCCAGGAGAATGCCAAGGTATTTACAGGTCGAGACTCTCGGAACTACGTCATTACCTAGCTGATAAGGTATTGTATGAAAAGCTCTGGCCTACAAAATGTGATCGCTTAACTTTTTTTCCATTTATAGTCATTTTATTAGCTATTGTCAATCGTAAATTTTATTTAAGTCATCCTGTAGTTGAAACATATCGTGCTGATCTGCAATTTCCCTATATAATATACAGTCGTCGGCGAAGAGTCGAATTTTTGACGTTATATTTCGCGATAAATCATTTACAAAGATAAGAAACAGTAGTGGGCCTATGACACTGCCTGAGGAACCCCGGAAGTAATGTTACCCTTTTCCGATAAGTGCTGTCCAATTCGGACTTTTGATTTCTATCGCGAAGAAATTCATTTATCCATGCTATTACCCGCCTGTCAATTTTAGCATCAATAAGTTTCAATATCAATATGTCATGCGGCACGACATCAAATGCTTTAGCAAATCAATAACTATTGCATCCACTCTACCCCCTACATCAATTACTTCCGACAAGTCTTGAGTAGGGGAAATAATCTGACTCTCACACGAAAATCCATTTCTGAAGCCGTGCTGTCCTTTCTGATTTATCCAAATGATTTCTAATCGAATTAGATAATAATTTTTCAAACAATTTACAGACTACTGACGTAAGACTAACTGGCCTATAATTTTGCACTTCACATTTTGGTCCATTTTTGAAAATTGGCACTATTAAGGCAGATTTCCAATCATCCGGTACACTTTCGTTGTTGATTGATATATTGAAAAGTCTGACCAAATATGGTATTATTGTTTCCCCTGCTATCTTTAACATGTGAGTTGTAATACCATCCGGACCGCAAGACTTAGTTTTTCATTTTTTTCAAATGTGAACGTACTTCCGTTTGATCAATTTTGAATATGTGATCCACGTTATTGTGCCCTATGATAATTTGGTTAGCTTTTTGTTTGTATACAGAACAGAAATAATTATTGAATACATTGGCTTTCTCTTCATCGTTTGCGATATCTACATTTTGCCATCTTATAGGAGGTGTGTCCTCCTGTTTACCTCGCCGGTGGCTAAAGTTAAAACTTTGCCCAAGCATTTTCGTTATCATCTAAAATTAACGTAAGATACGATTCTTGCGCAGTTTTTTTTATTTTCTACTTCTTTCATAATTTGTTGGAATTTACGTAAATGTGCCTCGCTGCGATGCCTAATATTATACGCTTTTCTCATTTTTCTTTTCAATTTGCGAATTTCCGCGTTATAATACACTGGATCTGAATTCTTTTTTATGTACTTGAAAGGAACGAAACATTGCCGAGCTTCCTCAATGATTGCTTTGAATTTCTGCCATATGTTTTCCAATCCCCCTCCTAACTTTTCGAAATCCACGTATTTCAGTTTTAGAAAATGCTGCAGTCCATTTATGTCAGCTTTACGATATTGCCATATTCTATTACCGATTTTATCATTTCCCTTGAAAACAGTAGCATTTATTTCAAGAATTACGGCCTTGTGATCGCTTATTCCCTGAATAACATCGCAGTAGTATAATATGTCCATCGGTCTAATAAGAAAAATATCTAAAATAGAATGTTGACGCGTTGGTTTATCAACAACTTGCGTCATTCCTGCATCCCAAACTAGTTTATTTATTATTAGCTGTATTTTTCTATCACATAGATCACCCTGCCAATTAATGTCACTTAGATTTAAGTCCCCGCCAATAATAATCGGATTCGTTCTATTCAAATTTTCCGCCAGTTCGAGAATATTCTCAAGAATGGAATAATTACCATTTGGTGGCCTATAACATGCAATAAGATCTATTGTCTGCAAATTGTCGATTCTTATATCTACTCCTATCATTTCATGCTCAATGCTTTTCCATTTCAAGTTCGCGTTATACATGATTTAACTAAAAAAGCCCCCCCCCCCGCCTCTAGTTCCCCTGTCCCGCCGAAATATTTTATAGTCGTTTCGACGGATTTCCGAATCTGATATTTCCTCATTTAGCCATGACTCAGTACGATCACTACGTCCGCATCCCCGCCTCAATTAAGTTCCAAAGCTCAATTTCCTTATTAACAACACTTTGGCAATTTACCTGCAACAGCAAGAGCTCCCTTACTCACCCTAATCCTTTCTCGGAAAACGAATCCCGTTTGGCTGCACCCTTCACTTCGCAACGTGCCCACCTGCAAAGCGCTTCCTCCGTGTACTTTCTAATCGCTGACGCCGCCGTAGCCGTTGACGCCGACGCTGCCTCTCCCGCTGTCTCCGCCGCTTCCCCCACTGTTGCCGCCGCCGCCGCCGCCGCGTCCATCCCCGCTGTCGCCTCCGTCGCCTTCACCAAGATTTCCACCGCTGAGGAAACCTCCTCCCCCTCCTCTCACCGCAGAGAAGGCAACACCGCTGGCCGTCCATCGTGTCAATGGTTACGCACAGCTGCGCTGCAGAACCCAGCAACTCTACTAAAGAGCCCACTGAGCTCGGCGACACCTTGGCGGTTCAAATGCACACCGTCACGACCGAATCCAGTCTCATTAATCCACCCGTTTGGATCTACGAAAAGTAACCCTAGACTCTGTGCCACCCACTTCATGTCGCTGTTAACCCTTCTGACTTTCCGAGGCCATACATCCCGGCGGTGGAGCACTCCGCTCAGCACAATCCGAGTACTCGGAAATCTTTTCTTCGTAGTGGCTGCAAGGCAGTAAATGTCACCCAAAAGGTGATCAAATGACCGACATTGATCAAATGACCGACATCGTTACTTTATATAAATTATCAATGTGCATCTTATCTCTTCAAAATTAGAATTTTGGATTTTTTTCTCAGTTGCACCTGTAATATCTGTTGGGGTATGAGATAAAAATCTGAAAATTGCACATGTATGGTATAAATTTCAACTTTGTGATTCAACTCAAAGTAGGTAAAAAACAATAGCTTTTGGGGATAAATTAGAACAAGAGGTAATAATACTATTTTCAAATCAACTAAAAAACAACACACTTTAAAATAAAAAAAACAACTTTTTGTTATAAATAAATACATAGGCTGCTTAGACTTCTCAATGCTTGTAATATCATATTGACACCTGAACATAAATCAACTCATTAAAAGTTGTTCATAAAAGATAATAAATAAACATAAAAAATACTAATAAATAAACACTAGTTATTTAAATTCAGTATGTTCACTTTCCAGGTTTAGATTTGCCCATCTGTCTATTATTACCAAAACGTGTCATGATGTGAAAATGGTGAGGCCATCACTTTCAAGTTTCCTGGACTACTTAAATAGATGTGAATACAAAAAAAAAATAGGTATACATCAAATAACATTTGAAAATGGTTGGTAGATAGCGAAGGATAATTATCCTGAATTACTGTAAATTCATTTCAATTCTTATTTGTAAATTTATCTTATTTATATTTCTGTTTTCTGGCATTGGCAACTAAGCTCAATTGTTAAATGAAATCCATCTAATTTATCAAATTACCACTACCAGACAAATTCATATACTAAATTCTCATATTAATTAATAAAAGGAATGTCATCAACAATAACAATTCTTATGTTAGTGTTAACACAATACACTAAACAAGCAAACAAACAGAACATAATTTTACAAGAAAAAAAATTTTTTTTTAAAAAATTTAAAAAAAATTAAAATATTAAATTTAGACTAAATTTAAAAATTTAAATTACATATTTAAAAATTAAGTATAAAATATACTAAATTCGTAATTAATGAGTATTGTTCTGTGTTCATTTGTACATTATTTTACTTTTTTTTACTATACTTTACTTAATACCGTAATTTAATGAGCATTCCAAACAATTTATTTTGTAAACAGTGTTTTACAGTTTCATTTTATATTTAACACTCCTATCAACTGGTAATTTATTGGTAATACAGTATATAATCTTAATGTTGATTTAATTTTTTGCAAAATCATTTCGCATCTGTTTTAGTGATAAGGTAATATTAGCTTGTGGATTCTGTTCAGTGTTTTGAACTCTTATAAGTTTCATGTTGTTTTTAAATATTATTTCTACCAGATAATACTTCATTTTAGATCATAAAATATATTGGAGGTAGAAACCATTTTTCTTTTTTCTTTTTTCCCAACTTGGGCCATCTTAATTTTCTATTTACAGAGATATTTTCTTATAGATACAACGAAACAAATAATTTAAAAATTTTTTTTTTAATTTTTAATTTTTTCAAAATAATTAAATTTTTATTATAAATATTTGGTTTAAAATATGATTATGTAAACGCTCCAATCATTAGCTGTCTACGGTACTAGAATAAGTCACGAGAATGTTATCTCTTAAACAAATTGGTTTAAAATTAGTAGTATTATAGAAATAATACTACTGTAGTATTATAGAAATAATACTACTGATTTTAAACCAATTTGTTTAAGAGATAACATTCTCGAGACTTAGCTCAGAAGAGCAAGGGTAGTTTCGTATTCATTATGGACAATCCAGTCCATTTCTGCATAGGATATATTACCCAGATAATTGGTAAAATGTTATGATTAGAATAAAAATGTGGTAATGAAAAATGTCTTTAACAACAGTTTTGTGAAAAATATGAAGTGGTAATTAATGCTGTAGATCTTTTTACAAAAGATCGATATTTTATTTTACTGCTATTTACTGCTTTCCCTCCATCAGAGTTTAGGCTTGAGTCAAACGAACTTTTTTGAGCATGACCAGCCATTTCCCTGTATAATTTCTACATTTCAGTTTCGGGGTTTTCGGGTTTTCCCTCTTTTGAGATATCAAGTTATTCTGTAGCTATTGATGATTTTTTTCATTTTCATTAAACATTAATTGATGTTATTTTGATAGCATGTCCTGATATTATTTGTAAGGAAGGTGCCCTCGTGACTATCATATTGTCTACAAAATAAATTGCATAGAATGCTAAATTATATCAGAGAGACAAGAAAAAACTAAAGAAACGTGCAAATGAACACAAAATTGTTCAAATTAGTATGCCTAATTTGACTTGTTAAAATAGGCACAACTCACATACAAACACGAGATCGATCAAAATCACAATATTACTTTTGAGGACATTATCACTGACCGCAAGTAAAAAAAATGTCCCAGAATTATATCTGTGTCTCTTTATTTAAAAGTGAGACCCACCATGAACTCAAATGTTTGAGTGCAACGAATGTTCAAAATAAATAATCACATCTTACCTAAAATCATATTTTCCCTCATTTTGAGCAGTTCAACATCAATACTACGTCAATTGGATAGAACACATACTTCAGTACCACCACCAGTCCCCTCAGCAATACCTACTTTTGAAAATAGCCTAATTTTCGCGATCAGAATCGTAAGTTGTCTTGGCTCTCTTATTAGAAATCTATTAAAAGTATTTTTTAAAATTAATGTTAAAAGTTTAATCAATGTTAATATTATATTTGTAGTAATTCATACGAATTTTAAACAACTTTTGCAGTACCTGATGATGGGAATTGAAGTTGTCCTTGAAACTTATATTACCTACAATCATACTTACAGACTCCATATTGGTCACTATTAATTCAACTCCGATATAAATTGTTCGTAATCCTGACTGTCAATGGACCATGACAAAGAGAGTATTATAACATTTCAGACAGTCGTAGTCAACCATAACATAACATTATATTTCATGATATATACATAGTTGCTAATGACTTTCACCTGATAGCTTTGTACATAAATATTGATGATACAAACAAATAGTAATACTCCAAGAAGTTACAACATTATTAACAAGTATACACTATGGACATAAAACCAAATCATTTCCTATTTTCTTCATTATGTGCCCTGCTGATCAATGTTGATGCCCTGAAACCACACATAATTGTTCACATTATCACAAAGTTAAAATTAAAAATAAATAAATAAAATAAAAAGTTACACTATGTTCCGTTTTATTTATTTATTTATTTTACGTCAAAAAAACAGTTAAAAACTGCGTATGACGTGCTATGGGGAAAAGTGAATTGTGTGCACATTTTCAAAATTCTGTGATCCCTACACTAAGTCATATACTACTTAAATTTTGAATTTTGAAAGGAGAAAAACTCCCATGTAATAAAATCTACTTTCAAGGATAAACAAGCAATAAATTTTGAATTTTGAAAGGGAGAAAAAAAACAAAAAAACTCCCATGTAATAAAATCCATTTTCAAGGATAAATAGCAATAACTGTTGAATTTTGAAAGGGAGAAATGTTTGGCTAAACATTTACTAGACTATAAAAGTGTGAAATGTCATCATGTTAATAAGTTGGTTAAAAAAAAACAATGTTGTTTTGGAAAAAATATGAAATACTAATGGAATTGATGGTCGATGATATAATTTTTCTTTTGCCAATATACATAGGGTGGGAAAACATATATCCCTCATTGGTAGGCAATTCATCTTCTTCCACTGTATTTGCACGATACACGAAATGTCAGCACCACACGCCTGCACCAGTGCACAACATGGAACCTACCTGTCAGGGACAAATAGTGCATGCGCAACATTACATTAGCTTTCACTGACATATTTATTGGCACATAGTGATCAGTGACATTCAAACCTCCCGGGGCATTGCGTAGAGAACAAAATGTTCTAGGACTCTTAGCATTTTAATGTGATTTCACTCTGAGCAAGTTCTCTTGAGTTCAATGGGCAATATAGTTATACAAATAAACTTCTTCATGTTCTTGTAACAGTAAGAAAATTCTGGCACGAAGAATACGATAAAGCAATGACAAAATTTGTAGCTGATTTTTATCGCAACGGAACGGGTCTACGCAAAGGAAGCGAATCAAAGTTGGGTCAATATCTCTGCAATAAAAAATGCAAATGAATAATATTATGCATGACCATATGTGCCCCTTGCATAAAGTAGTTTTAGTGAAAACCACATCTCAGTATCTGCAACGGTTCAGGAGAAAATTGAAGGGAACATCTTAGGTGGGCCACACGGTAACTTTCCCTACTCAACGTATATTGCTCCGTATATACGTATATGAGAAAGTAAAATTGTCAAAGTAAAACAATGTATTCTCATCTCACTCAAATGTAAAAATTGCTTGGAAAAATTGAAGAAAATGCCATTTAAAAATATATACGCATGAACCAATCTTATAAATGAGGTCTCTAAAGAAAAATAATTTATCGGAGACGTGACGAATTGCACTTTCATTAAAACTATAAGGATTTCTTTAAAAAGCGCATCTAAATAGTGATGTCAAATCAACCCGCAACACTGTCAGCATTTTAAAAAGTATATTGTTAAATAACTCCGAAACGCAGCGTTATAGGGTCTTGACAAGTAAAATTTTAGACCAAATTTTACTTTATGAGGCCTTCTTGAGACCAAATGCCTCAAAGAAATGTTTATCATACCGTAATATAGAGTTTGAGATCTTCTTGAACATTCTATTACATTTTTGCTTCGACGTTTCTCGATTCTGCCCCACTTCTTCAGCGGCGTGAGAACCCACCACTTTATGAGAATTTAAACTAATTACTTAATATTCTAGAAGATAAAATTGCATGGTGTAGTTATCAGTTCGGTAATAAAGTTAAATAAGAATAGTTTGTATTGACAAGGATTGTTATCAATTACAAGGAATATATGTAGAATAAGTGACGGAGGATAAGAGGGTCTTGAAGAAAAAATATATTACAGGCTTAATAAGAATGAAAAATATGGAAGATGGTGGGGTTTACCACGCGAGAGTTAGTACAAACTTACTTTTCTGTTGGTCCGAGTCTCCCCCTCGGCGCTGTGTCGCGCCAGTGTATCGCTGCTCCGGGCAATGAGAACACCACGCAGTGCAGCGGGGGCATTTTGGACCCCTGCGGCAACTTCGATGAAATCTCGAACTGCTGCTGCAACAACTTTCCCCTCGCAACCTCACCATGCCGCTGCAGAGGCCGTATGGTCCCTCCGGAAGGCTGGGAAACTTCTTTAGATTCCGATAAACTCCTATACAAACGGGTTGTGGTGAGTTTGTTGCGCTGAGAAGGCGCTAGAGGAGTTTCAGTGATTTCCGGAAGATTATTTGTGGTTGTTTGGGGCGAAGGTTTGGTTATCAAAAAGATGTTTGCTTCAGATTTTCACAAGATGCCATTGAAGCCTTCTGGTTTGTCACTTTACACATCTCCTTTGGAGGAAGTTCACGGTGTTGCTGTGGAGACTTTGCGAGCATTGTATGATGCTGGAGAGCAACTCTTGAATGTTGACATGGTTGATGAGAATGTAGTGGCATCAATCCGGAAGAATGGGGCGCACATTTTGAGGTTCCTTCAGAACGCTGCCCTGAATTATTTAGGGTCACCTCACGCAATTGTTGTGAAGACATAGAGGGTAACGTAGTAGGGAGTTTGAAAGACTGCTGATGCATTGAATACGGGTGCTGTAAAGAAGCTGATGATGCAGAATGCTTCTGAGAATTCTCACGAGAAAGTACGTAATGTTGCTGAGAAACATTGGAAAATTGTCCTCTTGGCGGATGGGAAGTCTTTGAAGGCAAAGCAAAAGTTGGCTGGGAAAGATTTGGAATCAACGTAAGTGGTTGGTGCAATGAAGTATCAGAGCAACACGTATGTGGTGAAGAGCTAGAAGTGGCAACATAAGGCTGTTGAGAATGTTTCTGACACAAACCATCATGTTTGGGGGAGGGCAGTGGTGTCCTTCCCGAAGTTGGTGGCAATGACTTTGAGGAATGCGGGTTCGATGTGTTTGAATACAATGCACTTGGCGGCTGAACAGTTTTTGAAGAGATTGCACATTGTAGATTTGAACTGTTTAACGACAACCCTGATGGTTGTTGCAAACCGTGTGAATTCAACATTGATATTTGCATTGATGTCTCTTTACGGGAATCGGAACACAACCCTGTCGGTTTTGTAGGGTTTGGAGAAGATCTATGAAATGCGTGTGAAGATTCTAAACGCACAGAACACTGCTGCGATGGTTCTGGTGTCAATCCCGGAGGATGCTGCATAGCATTTGAACGCGACACCGAATACTGCTGTGATGTCAGGAGTAAAGGATGTTGTGGCGGCATTTTGGGTGTCGGTTCAGAGGACGTCTCAGAAGGATGTAGTTGCAGCTTGGATGAAATCTGGCCCAACATGTTTGTCGTGGGGTGACTGTTGTTCTGAGAATGAGCTGTTGACATTTTACAGACTCCTTGGGGAGAACTTGTGGGTAGGGTATGCGACAAAGATTTGATTACCAGACCAGAAGATTGCTTTAAACGATCACAAGACGCAGTTGGAGTCTGATGTAAAGAGTTTAGATTCACTTGAGGAATCTGGGAAGGCCCTGGAGATGATTCACCAGGTTGGCGTGAAGATTTTGGAGACATTGTAGGTAGCCATGGAGAAATGTGATCAGGTTTTTGCGAATGCCCAAGCTGTTGTGTCTGTGCTGAAGGTACTGAAGAACAAGATACTAATATTGGAGGTTTGGCAGTACATACAGGGTGTTGCTGAGAGCACTTGAGGGTCAATGGAGGTTTCAGTAAAGACTTTGATGCCTTTACAGGTGGCTGTGAAGATGTTTGTGGCGTGCTGATTACATTCTGACTAACATCCCACAGTACCACGGGAATCTGAGACATGCCTCTAAAAACAGTATTGGACGTTGATTCTGGGTTTGAATTTGGAAGAGAGTTCCCAACAATCAACACATTACTCGTATGTGGAGCATCATCAACAGAATGTTTTGTTTGAGGTTGAATGTTTCTCTGGACAATATAGTTTCTCACAGATCCATCAGAAAAAGTAAGTGGCAGCAGGATTGGTGATGAAAATGTTGGCTTGTTGATTGGAACCTGTAGGCAAACAAAGTGTATATTACATATCTTCAAGGTATGTCCAATAAAAATATAATGCCACACTAACACAAACTATAAATATGATATAAACTCATACTTGAATGTGTTGAGAATTTTGTAGATTCGTTAAAGAACAAAAATGACTATTGATATGAAAGTTTCCTATTTTATTATTTCTGTATTTCTTGTCATGTCGCGAATAAATTTTTATTTGTTACGATTATAGCGTTCTGTAAGCTGTATCTCTTCCAATATAACCGACTTCTGCGAGACAAACTATTTTCTTTACATTGATTTTTACTTTCTAGAATACGTAGTATAGAGAAAGTTATGTATTGCTGCGAAAATCGATTTCGAGATTTCAACGGAAATACACGTTTTGGGGTCCCCAACCAAAAGTGTTTTTCTTTTCGAAACGCCCGTCTGTCCAACACCTAGATATAGAAGGCCTTAGCAGTCATTCAAGATGGCCGCCTAAGCAGGTCATACAAAATGAAATGTGAAGTAAAATTGTGGTTACCAGATGAAAATATGTTTTACATATTTGACAAGGGACAGTATGTTGACTTCAATTGCGCGTGATAGTACCGAACTAATCTAGCTGAAATTTGCACTACTTAACTAATTATTTGACCGATTGGGCGTAACAACTACCGCACTGGTTCAAACACATCCTTCGAAACCGGGCAAACAATAAAAATAGATGTACTTTATTAAATATATAATTATATTCAAAGTAGTATTGTATTGAAGTGTGGTTACCTGTTGTTAGGTGTAGTGCAATATAGTTGTGGAAAGAGAAGTGAAGTGAAGTGAAGTGTAATTAAAAAATTGTGTATTTACTAGTTTAAAGTAACTGCGTATGTCAGCCATGAAATGTAGAGTTTATGTTATTATTGTTCTTATATTCAACATTTTTTCATATTGTTATTATGTCTTAAAATAATTTGAAGTTACGTTGTATTAATATTCCTAATTGTAATATGTGAATTATAGTGTTCTGCCACCAGGTTGTATCAACCTACCTGCAGAAATATATATATATATATATATATATATATATATATATATATATATATATATATATATATGTGTGTGTGTGTGTGTGTGTTAAATTACGCAAAAATATTAATAGATTACGAGTATTGAAACACGTAGCTAGCTAAACATAAATTCTGCCATAAGATACTTTGAAATTTATTTTATGAACCATTTTTTAGCCCTTCCTTTTCACCGGAATCCAGGAGGGCATTGGTTTGCCCTGATAACCATATTTTTACTATCATAATGTAAATGAATCTCACCTGATTTGTCTTCTCCAAATTCGGTGATTTCTTGGAGTTTTTGCGTGTCAGGGCACGAATTGAGGATTCTTGAGACGTCTGGATCTTGTTCTTTGGGTTTGTTTTTTTGTGATTCACTGGGTCCGCCGGTTGGGGCAACGTTATCTTGCGAACAGGTGACTTGCTCAGAGAATCAACTTTAGAGCACTCACCCAGAAGGATGATGTTCAATGACGGACCAGTAGCTTTGAAATGCTTCAATGTGCATTTTAGAGCTGATTGTGGTGTACTTACGTTCACTACCTTCTGTACTGGTTCGGTGGGCGTCCGGTAGGCTTCAGCAAGTCCTATTTGTATTATGTTTGGGGGTTCATCTTTATGTCCCTTTGACACATTGGGAATATCTAGTTTATCATCTATAACTGGTGCGATAGAATTTATCTTATTTTCAATTTCCACGTTATGTACTTTCCCTAAATTTGACATTTTATCTATTTTTGGTTTCTTGTTTGTAGTTGTCACATCCGAGTAGCCCATATTGGTAGAACCCTGTGCAGATTTGTCCTGAAAATTACCTCTACATATTTCTTCATTGCCGCTGTTTTTTAATGGAGGTTCCTCGACATTTGTATTGCTAAATACATTGCCATCGAATGATTTGCCTTCCCTATTATGTGAATTAGATTGGTTTGCAAATTGAAACGGCGGAATTGTCTCCGGAATCAAAATATTCACTTTCTTCTTTTTGTTCGTAGTAGTTTCCAGTCTCTGCACAGCATTTGGTTTGTCTTCCACAATTTGACAAGAAGAAATTATTTTCTTTATTGTTCTGACAGTAGATAAAATATTGCAACGACTATCTAATACTTTTGGTTTACGGCCTCGCTTTTTCATGGGAGTTACATCCACAATAGGTGGTGAAAAGTCGGATTCTACTACTTTTGGTTCACTGCTTCTCTTTTTTGTGGGTGTTTGCGTGTGCTGGGGTGTGTTAAACATTTGTGCAGAACAATTCTGTTTTAAGTCATCGTTCTCAGTTTCAATGCTTCCACAAGTTCCGCGCACTTCGGTATGTGGATTTTCTTGTATGTATGCAGCAGGTGCTAAAAATTCCGAATCTAATACCTTCCGTTTTCGTACTCTCTTATTAGTTGTAGTTTGCTGGGTAGTTGCCTGGGAAATCGCGTGACAAAAATTTGTCTGTTTCAAACCACCACTCTTTGTCCTATTGTTTTCAAAAGTCCCGAGCACTTCCCCAACATGTGGACTTTCTTGTACATCTTCAGCTTGTGATACAAAAGAGGCTTCTAACGCATTCGGTTTTCTTCCTCTCTTTTTCTTGGAAGTTGTTATGTGCTGGGTCATCGTTTGACAAAAAGGTGCGGCTAAATTCTGTTCTAAACCATCGCACTCCATTCCAATTTTTTCCGGAGTCCCAAGCACTTCAACGTGAGGAATCTCTGATACGTATGCAGAAGGTGCTAAAAAGTCGGAATCAAATACCTTCGGTTTTCTTACTCTCTTTCCGGTGAGGGCTTGTATTTCTTGAGGAATCATGTCACAAACATGTGCGGGAAGATTCTGTTTTGAACAATCGCACTTCATTCCAGTTTTTCTTCCAGTCTCGAGCACTTTCTCAACACGTAGATTCCCTTGTACGTACGCATCTGGTACTGAAATCGTAGAATCAATTGCTTTCGGTTTTCTGCCTCTCTTTTTGGTAGGCCTTTGCATTTCCTGGGGAATCGTGTTACGAACATATGCGGCTGGACTCTGTTCTAAACCATCGGATTCGGTTCCGTTGCTTCCAAAAGACGCGGGCACTTCATTATGTGGGCTCTCACTTACATCTCCAACAGGTGTTAAAATGGCGTAATCCAGTACCTTCGGTGGTCTACCTCTCTTTTTCGTTGATGTTTGTGTTTTCTGAGGAATCATGTCACAAAAGAGTACGGGTGTATTCTGTTCTAAACCAGCGCGCTCGATTCGAGTGCTTGCAATAGGTCTGAGCACATTCTTAACATATAGGACCTCCTTTTCATCCGCAGCAGATTCTGAGAAGGTGGAATCCACTGGTTTGGATTTTCTGCTTCTCTTCTTCGAAGGAGTCTGTGTTTCCTGAGGAATCGCATCACCAAAAAATGCGGGTGAATTCTGTTCTAAAACATCTCGCTCCATTCCTGCGTTTCCATTAGTCCGGAGCACTTCATCACAGGGACTTTCTTTTACATACGCAGGTGTTAAAAAAGCCGAATCCAGTACCTTCGGTTTTCTGCCTCTCTTTTTCGTGGAAGTTTGTATTTTCTGGGAAATCGTGTCATCAAAAAGTGTGGATGGATCTTGTTTTAAATTATCGCATTCCAACCCAGTTTTTTTAGTAGAATGGAGCACTTTCTTCATATGTAGATTCTCTTGCACGTCTTCAACAGGTAATAAAATGAGCGGGTCGGGAAAGTCGTTATGTTTTTGTTCTGTTTCGTTTTCACAACTTGTTTCGCGGCTAGTAATGTTTAGTGCATCCTCTTTTGTTCTATTTTTCGTCGATGTAACAAAATCGACGATGGACGAGAAGACATTTTCAGAATTTCGATTCAAATCAACATCACCTATTGCCCCATTTTTAAATATCAAGTGTTGCATCTCACCACTCATCGTCTCTGATAATCTGTCATCATGTTCTCTCTTAGATGATTTAGCACCATTCCACAATTTGGGCACAGGTTCAGTCGTAGAGGTGCATGAATTAAGTAACATCTTTGCATCTTTTCTTGTAGGTTTTATCTCCAAAGCATTCGAGATTCCTAAAACATTAGGTAAATTTTGTTTCATATCGTTACAATTTTTTGGTGTGTTATCGTTTGCTAAGAGCTGGTTGGGTTTTTCTTCACTTTCCAGTTCAATATCTGCAGCTGATTTTTCTTTCACATTTGTCGAGTCAGAATTAATTCCATGTACAGCGTCCTCCTCAGGTCTTGTATTAGACCCGTCAGCACCCAATTCCTTCTGCTTTCTTCCTCTCTTGCTATATTTGCTCTGCATACTCTTTTTCTCTCTTTTTCTTGTGGGTGTTTCTATTGTCTGATTGTTCATTGCTCTTGAATATTGCTCCAAAGCAAAAATGTCTGTTTCTCCATTACTGGCCGGAAACTGTTCTTCCTCGCTCTTTTCTTCTCTTGGAATTTCCTGGATGGGAGATAAGGTACATGCAGTATGAAAGTCAGTGCAATATCTATTATTTAACTTATTTTTAAGTGTTTTCTTTGGAGTATTGGTGAATGTTTTCTTCCTCCTTCCTCTGTTTTTTGTGGGAACGTCTATGACCTGGCAGGCTGTATTGGATACATTGAGTAAGGTATCGATTGTTTGTTCATAAAAGATATTGTCCATGTCTTTGTGTACATTCATAGAAGGTTTATCTTCATTTTTATACTCCGTATCATGGTCAACAAATGAGCTTTCTTCGACAGTAGGGAAGATACATTCTGCTCCATTAGGGAACGGAACTGAAATGTCTCTGAGAGAATCAGAACTCGGTATCTTCTGTTTGTTACCTCTTGTCCTTTTAGAACTGCTCATTTCATGATCTGAAATAATGGATGTATCTGGAGGTGTTCCTGAATTTTGTGTTGTATAATCGGAGCCTTGTTCTAAATTTACTTTCATAAAATTTTCTCTTCGACAATTATTATATTCGGGAGTATCAACAGCAACTGATCTGTCTTGCATAATAAATGTATCAGAACTTCGCTGATCGCAACATTCTGGTAAACCAACTGCTGCTACAGACCCAGATTCATCAGAATTACTTCGTTTGGTCTTTCTTCCTTTTTTTTCTTGGTATGTACTTCCTCCCTGGAAGAAGTTTCGAAACGTTTGGAGCTCTTTTTTCTTGTTCCGGGCAATCGCAATCTATATCGCCATTTTCTTTCAAAAAATGTAGTTTTCTGCAAGTAATACTCCTGACCCTTTGTTTATAACATTGGTCCAATAGGACACTGTCCCATCTAGGTCGCCGCATGCGAGCTTGAGAAGGCACTTCTATTTCCTGGAAAGATGAATCTTCATTTACGTTGCGTCTCTTACGTAAGCTTCTTCTATTACATACATCTTTCCCAGCACTTTTTTCACAGTTCCAAATATCTGGCTCTAAAGTATTGAGATTCAAAAATTTCTGAGAGAATCTACTTGGTTTACCTTTAGGTTGAGTTTTTCGTTTTGTAATGTCCCAGGTTTTTCTAGCTTTCCTTCGCTTTTTAGTTTTTTTAATGCAAGATGAAGTTACAAGACTTTCACGAACATTGTCGGCTGATGTTCTGTTTTCTAGATAATTATCTAATTCTTTTAACTGCAAATTTTCTGGGTTCTGAGAAATCAACGGTACCTGATTTAGGGCTTCCGTTTTTTGGTCACGAGGGTGTAAAGAGGCATCTATCTCATTTTTTGCGATCGATTCGATTTGAGTGTTGTCGAACATGGGCAATGATTTTTCAAAGTCTTTTTCCAGTGATGGCTCAGTTGCGTCTACTGGAAATGTGTGAGGATGAGTAGCAATTTCATCCATCGGTGGACACTCCAGATCAAAGTATTCCATGGCCGACTGTAGTTCCTGGTCAGCTTCAGCACCATTTGGAATATTTTCAATAATGCTGTTCAGATTCAAGTCGTCCTGAAACAACCAGCTCAAGGAAGAATCTTCCATTTCGGGCTCTATCTTTCCAGTCGTTTGCTCAAACACTACGTCTGCTTCATCAAGAGAAGTGACTTCTGTGAATGAATCTTCTACGATGGTGTGTTCCTCTATACCAATAACCTTCCGTTTCAGTGACCTATCGATCTTCACGCAAGATTTCCTCTTCTTACTACCTCGCGCGCTCCTATGCTTCTTTGCACCCCTAAGACTTTTATTGCTCTTCGTGTCCTGCCATTCGTCTTCGCTCAACTCTTTTCCAGTGGTTTCATCCACGGGTTCATTTGGCGTCCTCACAAGAAAACTCTGTGACTGACTCACGTGGAGGCCTACAGACGTGCGGGTGGTGACTTCTGACATCGCTGACGACGATATACGAGAAGTAGAAGTCCTCTTCACTTCCTGATACACGATCTCCATTTTTTCATCCGGATACACTTCTTTGTAAGAGCGTTCGCTCATCTGAACGCACGATTCACCCACGGCGTTTTCATTCCACTGTGGTGACGTACCGTTGATTCCAAAGAAGCTTCTAACGTCCTCGCAAGAACTGTTTTTCAAATTGTCGAAGTCGATTTTGAGGAACCTCAGCTCGCTGGGAGAGTTGATGCGCTCCTTGATGTCCTCCATGTACTGGATGCATCGGCGCTTCAGTTCGCCCCACTCCAGGCTCCACTGCAGGGCTTGGTAGCGCAGGCAGCGCAAGATGACAGCGAGGTCGTCACACAGCTCCGGCGACAACCCCAGGGCGTCGGCGTCGAGCACGCTGCGGGGATCGAGAAGGACGTCGACCGACCCGCACGCCCGGAAGCCATCCACTAAACAGCGATCCCGAATTGTAATCTCGGCCGTCAAGTACACGTCCGTCACCGTCACCCTGCAAAGAGCGATTCAATACAAATTCAATACATCAACGCCCCGAATTGTAATCTCGGCGGTCAAGTACACGTCCGTCAGCGTCACCCTGCAAAGAGCGATTCAATACGTCAACGCCCCGAATTTTAATTTCGGCGGTCAAGTACACGTCCGTCAGCGTCACCCTGCAAAGAGCGATTCAATACGTCAACGCCCCGAATTTTAATTTCGGAGGTCAAGTACACGTCCGTCACCGTCACCCTGCAAAGAGCGATTCAATACGTCAACGCCCCGAATTTTAATTTCGGGGTCAAGTACACGTCCGTCAGCGTCACCCGCAAAGCGATTCAATACGTCAACGCCCCGAATTTAATTCGGGGTCAAGTACACGTCCGTCACGTACCCTGCAAAACGAATTTTGCTTTTATGGCATATATAACATATACCTAAATTACAACACTAAACTATATAACTAGTGTTGTAGGAGAAAACTACAAGAGCCCCTACTTTGAATAATTAATTGTAAAAATGTTTAAGAATTCTTCAAAAGAGAATCTGTTTTTATTTTTATTCTAGTAGGGCAGTCGTTTAAAGGGGCCAGGTTGTATTCGGGCAAAATGTGGCATGCAACATAATTTTAAAAAATTAAAAAATATCAATTTATTCTTGCAATGTTAAATATAAAACTAACGTCATAAAATAAGTTCAATTAATTAAAATCTAAGATGAAACGCTAAAAATATATCCAATTTTTAGCTCTTTTAAATTTAGTTCTTGTTGGTTAGTACATATTGCTGTTTCATGAGCGATATACAACCTTCCTTGGACTTGTACCTACCTGGAAAAGCGAATCTCCATAGAGGTCGGTGCCTGCAGGCGCGTAGACGATTCCGTTGCCGCGCACTCGACTTGACCGAAGCACTCGTGGGTTGGGTTCAAAGAGAACGCTGTCAAAATACATTCCCTCCACACAGACACTTCCTGGCGCAGCAGGTCAGCCAGCTCCATCAGGCTGGTGCTCAAACGAAATTCCACGTCTTTGATCTTCATGAGCTCTTGCTGGCTTTTGGCGTGAGCCAAGTCGTTCATCTGAGTCGTGATGCCCCGAATGTACAGCTCAATGCACACAGCTCTCCAGGTGCCACCGAACTGAAAATAAATGTTGCTCTTCAAAATAAATAATTCTTGCAATTAGCATACAATATTCCACGGTGCTTCTTCGCTTGCACCAATAAATTCAGAGGCATCCGAACCGCGTTCAAAAAGAAACCGAACTTCTGAAATAGGGAGAGAGCTATGGCTACAAGAGAAGGCACGTAGTGGAAGATTTAGACAGGAAACTGCCATTTGTCCGAAGTCGCTATGACAGTGTGTCGCCGAGCTGCAGTCGTTGAAGGGTACACGTACACAAGCTCTTCGTCGGATTAGTGCCAAAAAAACTTCAAAAGATTTTGAAGAAGTATGCGTGGGTGGAATTTTGCTACAAATTTGGCGAACCATTTGCAGAGACAATTCAATGCTTAGCATAGGGAAGATACACTTGTCACAGTGCGTGGGCAAAGGGTCCCCACGCCCGAATTGTTCGAAGATTAAAGTGAAGCTTTTCGACTGCAAATGCATTGCCCATCAGGAATTGGTATACGTGGACAGACGGTAAACAAGAAAATGAACCAGGAATACCACGGAATTCTAGTGCATTTGAAGGATGCTGCGTGCAGGAAGAAGCCTGAATTGAGGGAAAACCAGACTTGAGTGTTGCATCATGGCGGTGCACCGGTTTTCGTGTCGCACTTTTTTTGCAGCTCTCAGGAAAAAAACTCAAACTACCGTTGTGCCCATGCTCCATTTATTCCGAACTGCGACCAGACCTTTCCTCTTTCCCAAGCTTAAATCCACTTTGAAAGGACGACGTTTCCAAAGCATAGAGGACTTTCAGGTCAACGCGACAAAAAGTATGCGCGCCTTCCCAGAAAGCGCGTTCCAGGATAGGGCGAATCGTAGGAAATGGCGAATTCCCAGTAGATGGGACTATATTCAGGAAAACAGTTTTTAAAATTTTGTACAATGAACAATAAAGATATAATATCAGTTCGGTTTCTTTTTGAACACCCCTCGTACATTCGTTGAAAATACTGCCCCAGTATAGTCAAAGATTATTGATTATATATTGTTAAAGATCAATAATTTATATTGAAATAAAGTATTTCGTATTAGGTTGGATGAGGAAAAACGTTTCAATTTCCACTCAAAACACTGACAAGCTGACGTTATTTAGGGCATCAACTGATGCAATGTCTTGCGATTCCAGTCCGGGATGTCCTACGATTTCAGTCCCGTCGGGGAAGGACTTTCAACTCTAGGCTACATAGCAAGGTCGAATTCAGCCGCCCTCTGGAGAATTCTAGAAGCCGGCTGCTTTGATAGGTAGTTTTCTGTGGTCTGTCTGATCAATACCAGGCGAATGACAAAGCAATTTCGAAACAAACGGACCACGGATTACGCGTGACCTTTGCTCCGTGTTCCTTGTCCTATCCTCTCGCATATACTTTACTATCACGCACGTTGTTGTACGAATCGGAAGCTTAGAGCGTACCCCGGCTGCTAGAAAGCTGTAGAAAGAGAAAACAAGCCGACGTGTAGGTTAGCGCTGGATCTCGCCGCCCAGCTGAGGAAGATCACCGCCACCTCCCGCAATAAAACAAGCACACAACGTACGAGACTAATGATCAGAGCAGTTGACACGCCCGGAAACAAAATAATTGATAAATTTTAAAACAGTTCCAAACATATTTCCCAAATATTTGTATTTAAAAATTATTCGATTCGAAATAATTATATAATTTAATAATTTAATTGTAATTAATTAAATTCGAAAAAATTGAAATTAATGATCGGGAGGTCCCATATATTCGTGAAACAGAACGTTCCTCTTGGTTCCAATTCCATAAAATGTTTAATGAAAAACAAACTATCCTTCTATCACTCTCCCAAATATCTCGCTATCAGTTTTACAATTGACACTTTTTACTTTCTCGTATACATACGAATATATGGAGTAATTTACGTAGTATGAAGAATGTTATGTAAAGCTGCTAAAAATCTATTTCGAAATTTCAACGGAAATATACGTAATAAACCCCTGATACCAAAAACGTTTCTCCTTCCAAAACCTCTGTGAACAACACAAGCACTTAAACTATTCGTAGGATTGTTTCGAAAATGGATAATCACCGGTCGATCTGGCTCAACTGGAAATTCTGCGATTTTGTAAAAGATTCTTTAAATTTAGGAGATAGTTTGCCCCAAGACCCTGCGACACTAGTGAAATTTTCTTAAAAATATCTCAGGGTCTGGACGCAAATGTCACAGGATGAAATTGCTGAATTTTTGTGACACTTCCCTACATATTGCGTCCCACTCGTCGGTTTCAAGCCGTTAGGCCCGCTCCCGACCTGAGACGTCTTGGGGGGGGCGAACACAATTCGCCTGATGGTCAGCTAGCTCAGTGAGACGTCCCAGTGTGGACACACAATAAATAAAAAAAGAATAGGGGGCAGGGTCGTGAAGAGCGTTTTGGATTGGATGCAAAATTACTAAAACTCGAGTTAGAATCACTTTTCACTTATTTAGTATATTCTATAAAAATAGCTGTGGCGACAATTACATGAAATGGCACTCAAGAAATTCAATATACAATAACTATAACTGGCTGTAAGAAAAGACACACACACACACTATTGACTAAATACACCGCTTCTCGCTTTCAATTATAATACAAACTTTCAATGGACCCCTTTCAGAAATACTGAGAATTGTTAAAAGAAAAATTTACTTTATACAAAAGAAAACAAATTGAAAATCAGAACTAGTAATTCTGCATTAACACTGCTATTAAATTAAATTCCCTCTCTAAGAATTAATTTGGTTAATTTTAATTTAAATTTTAGGTTTTCAAATCCTTGAAAAAAGAAAGATTAATTCTTTCTTTTTGTGTTAGAGATAGGAAATAAATGTACTGCTACTTTCTCTATCTTTTAGTAGAACAAATACTTTACTCTCCCCTCTTTCTACGTAAAGAATTTAGAATAAACTTTCCGTTTACAAACGAATTACTCCTTTCAATATAGAAACTGTTCATTTGGCACGCCCTTACTTTTGCTTCTCGGCTGCATCAGAAAATCCGTTGCGCCTGCTGGAGTTGTTGTCCTTGAAGCGCCGGAGCTGCGGTTTGAGAACAGTGCGGAGCCCTCTCTGCAGAACCTCTCGCTTTCCCGGTCGAAATTCAGTCCCCCACCAGAAACGTGTTCTCCGTCTCGTACAAGGTTAATGTTCTTTCATACTTTCATATAAATTTTAATTTACTTTCAATTCTGACGGTTAATAACCATACGAGCACACAAACTTTAAGAGAGCAAATAATCAAAAGACCAAAAATTTAAAAAAAAAACTCTTCTTATCTTCCTGAAGAGTTTTATAAAAGACGCCGTTCTGAAGTCCGCTGCAATAGGAATCCCTGGCGTGTCGTCAGTACGTCTGCACAGTTCCGCTGCTAGCCTCAGAAAGAACTTTTTTCCCCTCTGACTACCGGTCTCGCACGATCTATTGTGGCGTTCTCTGTTGACTTAATTTTCAGTTAGCATTCTTTCATATTCTTCCGCGTTGGCGCGCGTTTGAACTGCTCCTTTCTCGCTCTTGGTCGATCATGTGACACGTTTTTGTAGTTAAAGAAAACGGACGGTCACAGTATACAAAGTTGAAGATAATAGATTTTTTCAAATAAAATTTATTCTCCATAATTAGTTAAGGTTATTGTTTTGAAAATTTTAGTACTTTTCACGCAATATTCACTGAAGTATCAACAATATTACAGTGTATTGAAAAAAATTCTCATATACAGCTCCAAATTTTTTCTTTAAACTTTTGGTGGGAATACAGTGAAATGTTCTATGTAAGATGACCGAAACACCATTTTGCTCTATTCTTTTCATATTTCAAAACTTACAAAAATGTAATATTTAATATATTTCTCTCACGTCAGTAATACATTAGGGGGCCAATTGTTCCCATTATTGCATTTATGAGTACAGGTGCTTTGAAAGTCTTGTAAAGTTTCTCTAAAGCAAGTAAGTTTTCTGTGAAAAAAAAGAGCACAAAGTTTTGCTTTTTCAGAAACTTCAAACGTCATTTTCTGAAACACATCCACAAAGGTTTCCTTCAAACAATTTGTATGGAGTGCTAAATGTACTATTACAGATGACACAAAAGTCTTTTTCCTGCTTTCTTTGGTTTTGTAAAAAATTACTCAAACGCACTTTTACTTTCTCGTATATGTACGTATTACGAAGATATTTACGTAATATAGAGATAGTTATGTAATGCTGCGCGAAGAAAACGGCGAATTTTCGGCGAAAAAAATTCATTGCTGGGCTGTGGTAGCCAGGAAGTAGGTAGGTAGGAAAAGTACATAAAACCAGTTGCTAAATTAAGTGAAAAACTCCTCTAACTCTTGGTGTAACGAGAATCCCCGTTTTGTGGGTCCTTGATGCCGAAAAATCAATTGCAAGCAAAACATCCGCCCCTCCGTCCGTCCACCCATCCGTCTGTGAACACTACTAGGGCCTACACCACAAGTACTATCTTTTCCAAATTCAACTCTAGTTGAAGATTTAAAATTTTGAAAAACATTCTTTAAAATTTGGGGTACTTTACCAGACATTTTCAACATTTTCTCAAAAACCGGCTCCAAACTTTTTCTTTAAATTTCTTCCAAGATAAGTGCAAAATACACTTATAAAGGTGGCATAGGACTGAATTCCAGAGTTAACTCTGAATTTTTGAAAATTGCAAAAATTAGAAATTTTCCGGCGTCTCGCTACAACTACAAAATTAAAGATATGGATTTTTTCTTCAAATAAAATTTATTGTTCATAAATAGTTCTTTCAATTAGGTCATGTTGATTATTTTGGAAATTTTAGTAGTTGTCGTGCAATAGTGCGTGCACTTTTAAAAAATAACAAAAACAAGATCTTCTAAAAAGGCTCCAAAAGTTTTTCTTTTATTTATTGTACGGTTAGTGCCAAACGATCTCTATACGATAACAAAAAAATATATGCTCCATTCTTTTGTTTTTTCAAAAACTACAAAATTGTAATTTTTTTTGACTTGCCTCGCACGTCGGTAATACTTACTTTAGTGACGATTTCTTCACAATATTATTTTTATGAGTACATTTGCTTTTAATAATGTCAAATAACGTTTCTTAAAATACACAACAGTTTTCTTTCAAAATGAGCTCAAAATCCTGCATTTTCAGAAACGCTCAAACGCCATTTTCTCAAAAATGGCTCCAATTTTTTTCTTCAAACTTTTCCAACAGATAGTGGTAATGGCACTGTTTAATATGCCGTAAAGTTCAATTTGGTGTACTCTTTCGTTCTTTAAGAAATGACACAAATCTAATTGTTTTTATAGTTTACTAGATCATTGCTGTGTTTTTACGGACCTCAAAGAAAACACGTAATGGTATTCGTATCCCCGTGCGAGCCTTTCTGATTCTTTATGCCTGAGGCCTTTTTGCATACACGATGACCATCTCTAATACCAACAGAACACATACAATATTTTTATGAATTCAGTTATGATGCAATCAAATACAATAAATAAATGGAATAATGCTCAAATAAGGAAAATAACTCGTTATAAATCTTATTTTGCTTAATTGATATGGAATTTGCAATTTTGGAATGTTCCTGTGAATATACAATTGCCACCAGTCACTCTTATTTCACTGTTACGTAAGACGTAGTATGTGCTTCTTGAGTAGCAGTACTACTCATAGTAATAAGATGTATATGTACATCGGCTAACATCCTCGAAATGTTATTTTTTTTGGTGTTATAAAAAAATTATAAATTCCTTCAGGCAATAGAAGCAAATAACCTAAAAGTACCGTTTCATCAACGCAATTTACACTGTTATTCACACTGTTGTATAACTCTCAAATACACCATAAATATTTTCATATATTTTTCGAAATTTCAGTGAAAACAACTGTCCATATTTTTGTTAGCTTTTGCGAGAATTTCCGCAGGTAATTTACAATATTCTTTTATTTTGTACGAACAAATCAGCCCAACAAAAATTATGCATTAGTAAATACATACACACTGTTTTGTTTATCGGGCTCGGGCCAGAGGCCCTCGGGTTTGGAAGGGTTTGGTTTGGGCAAAAACATCTACTTAACGCCCTTGATACATAAATAACTATTTAATATCTCTCACGCCGTTCATACGCACCTTTCAATGGATTTGTATACAATATTGCATTTTTGAGTGGAAGTGCTTCAAATCACTTCAATTGAAATTTTTCGAAAACTCAATAGATTCCTGTGAAAAAGAGCTTGGAATTTTCATTTACAATAACGCTTAACGCCATTTCTTAAAAACGGCTCCAAATTTTTCCTTCTTTAATATTCTTAAATTAATAATTGGGATCTGCTACGTGGAAACCGAAAAGATGAGAAATTTCAAAAAAATGTACTTTAGGCGACGATAGATGGCGGCAGGCAAGAACGAGAGGCAAAACTGTACAGTATCAGTCCACAAAGAGGAAATTAGAAAAATGTTCTACGAGAAAGTGCGCCGTTCTGTAGCACCTCTAGTTACTTTCTCGTACTTACTTTTACGAGAATTGCGGAAAATTGATTTCGAAATTTCAAGAGAAATGCACGTTTTGGGGTCCCCTAAAATTTGTTGTTCATAAATAGTTCTTTCATTAATGTCACGTAGATTTTTTGAAACTTTTAGTAGTTTTCATGCAATAGTGCGTGCAATATTTGCAATTTTAAAAAATTACAAAAGCAAGATTTTCTCAAAACGACTTTAATTTTTTTCTTTTAATTTTGATAGTGGAAGTTACAAATTAACCCAATACGATGACATAAATACCATTATGTTCAATTCTTTAGTTTAAAAAAAATACAAATATGTATTTTTCTTGACTGGTCTCTCACGTCAGTAATATTTACATTAGAGGCACACATTATTACATTAATGAATGAATGTGTTTTAAACGTTTTCATACAAAGTTTCTCGAAAACTCATCAATTTTCTTTGAAAACGAGCTCAAAATATCGCATTTTCGGGTACGCTCAAAACGCCATTTTCTCACAAATGTCTCCAAATTTGTTCTTCAAATTTTACAACGAATAGTGACAATCGCACTGTTTACTATGACGTTAAGTTTATTTTGGTGAATTGTTTTTGTTTTTTCAATCATTACACAAATGTAATTTTTTAAGATATCTCTCACATTGTTAATATGCACATTTCCATAGATTTGAATACATTATTGCATTTGTGAGTGGAAGAGCATCAAATGACTTTCGAAAACTCAATAATTTGTAAAAATGAGCTTAAAATTTCGCACTTACAGTAACGCTTAATTCCTACTTCTTAAAAACCCTTTCAAATTTTTTAATGAAAATGGCAATTTAGGAAGATATTTTACTTCTCTTTAATATTCTTAATATAACATTTCGTTTCCACTGTTAGGGAACCGAAAAGCTGAAAAAGATTTTTTTTAAATGTAATTTGGGCGACGACGCAGCTAGTGAAAGGATGGGGTAAGTCCGTAAAGCCAATCCACACAAATGAAATTCGAAACCTTTACTACCAGAAAATTTCTAGTTACTTTCTAGTATACATACGTATATACGGAGTAATATCTGAAGTCCAGAAGTAATACTTCGGAAAATTGATTTCGAGAGTTCAACAGAAATACACGTTTTGGCGTCCCCTGATACCGAAAAAGTATATTTTTTTTCAAAACATCCGTCTGTGAACACTACTACCGCCTAAACCATCTCCAGGATTTTTTCCAAATTGGAGAATCTCTAGCCCCCTTGGCTCTAGTTGAAGCTTTGAAATTTTTAAAAACATTCTTCAAAATGTTTGGGGGTACTTCACATGACCTCCGGACATTTTCAAAATTTTCTCCAAAACGGCTCCAAGTTTTTCTTTAAATACCTTGTGATAATAGAGTAAAATACACTTATAAAGGTGGCATAGGGCCGAATTTCACGGTTAACTCTGAATTTTCAAAAATTGCAATAGTTTCAATTTTTCCGCGTCTTCCTATAACTAAAAAATTGACGATAGAGATTTTTCCTCCAAAAGAAATATGTTGTCTATAAATAGTTCTTTCATTAAGGTCATGTACATTTTTTGAAACATTTAATAAACAAAAATTTTATCAAAAACGGCTTTTTTTCTTTAAATTGTTGGTAAGGGTAATACCAAATGCACGCTATCCGATGACATAAACACCATATTGCTTTATTCCATTCTTTTTCCCAAAATTTCAAAAGTTCGATATTTTTATTTTTCTCATACGTTGGTAATATTTACAATAGACTGCTGGCCAGCTAAAAAGCCGAACTAACGGGACAACTTTTGAAAAATGTCACTGTCGGATGAGAACATACATTTATACTCGATTTAGGGTAGTTTCGTTTCGTTTTATGTTGGAAAAAGTTAGTACCAACCGTCCCACAAATACCAGTATATATTACCTAAGCGGTAGGGACATTTTTAAATTTAAGTTTGCAATGAAACAATGACTACTTCCGTAGATTCCGCCAACATTCAAAGTCATACAAGTGAAGTTGTGTTAGTTTACGAGTGTTGCTAAAGATTTGCATTTTGCGTTTTGGTGCTCTTCGTTATTTGCATTTTATCGTTCAATTTATTTATTTAGTAGTGCTAGGCGTTTTTGAGTTTTATTTATTTTTCCAATTGTTTTCTTTAGTAATAATAATAAAGTTAATTGAAATAGTTATTGTAGTTCATTATTTGTTGTTGTTAAGTGTCCCTTTAGTATTTCTTGTTTTAGATTAATTATATTTATTATTATTATTATATTTATTATTATTATTATTATTATTATTATTATTATTTTTCTGAATTCATTTTAATTATAACTGGAAAATAATGGATAGCCCAACAACATCTGAGTCTATACTTAATTTGAACCTTTGAAGATTACACGTATTCAAAGTTCTCTTCAAAGGGAATTATCAATTTATTTTGTGGACTGTGGAAGGAAGCAGTGGAAGAAAAGGTCCATGTTACCCACTCTTGTTTAATAACGCGAGTGGCAAAATTATTACAAGTAAGATTGATTTTTCTTTTTTCTTTCCACAGCTTATCTTTTAAAACTTACAAGTGTAATTTTCTTAATTAAAATTGGGATGAGTACAGTTGTTAATTATCTTTACCATTACTCATGTATTAATCGTAATGAATCTAATTTTCTTTTTTTCAAGATGTTGTGTGTTTACAGGTGGTGTAAAGTCAGTTGATAGTATTATCAACAAATATAAAAAACAAGAAGCTCTGACCACACCCAGAAAGACCCGTAAAAGATCCTGTCAGTACAGATATTGACAATTTACTAAGGATGCAATTGCCAATAAAATTTATTGTAGTTTGAATTCAGGTAATCAATTAGACTTTTTAATTAGTTTGTTAGTATACAGTTTTATTAATATAAACAATGATCATTTTGTGTTGTTTTATGTATTATTTAACAAGTACCAAGGATTATATTTTATATAAGTTGTGGTATTTCTATAAGAAACCTGTACACAGAGATTGTGGGAGATGAAACGTTAAATTTTGAAGGCTCTCAGACCTCCCTAAATCGAATAGTGAAGAACATGGGTTTTACTTAGGGAAAGGGAGACAGGTATGCCCATGTGAGGGAGAATGAAATTATAATTTTTAAAAGAGAGTGCTTCCTGAGGAATTAGGCAGTAATTATTATTATTATTATTATTATTATTATTATTATTATTATTATTATTATTATTAGTAATAATATATATTATTATTAGTAATAATAACAATAATAATAATAATAATAATAATAATAATAATAATAATAATAATAATAATAGGAAGTGCATACATATGATTTTGCATATTTTTGTCCATTGCTTCAGGGCATAGCTAAATGAAATTCCTTGACATGTGGTTAGAATTGGATGTAGATCAATATGTTAGTGCAATTTGGCAAATTTTTCCTGTTGGTGCATATTCATATAATAATAAGAGCATATGTTTATGCTCCTACATTTATTTTGTTAAGAGAGACTTATCTCTAAACCATTCCTTGTTGTCATAGAATCTATTTATTTGGGAGCAGTCATTGATTAGAAAAAGCTTGTCACACTTTGTGTTTTTTCTTTTCTATAGACAATTAAATACTTGTCATTCCAAGTATCACATGAAATGAAATTGTTAATTTTAATTGCATATTTCAGAAATTTTAGGTCATAGATGCATATTTCAAGATTTTAGGACATAAAAATCATCTCTAATTATTATATTTAGTTTTCACACATGTACTTGTCTTGTATATCTAAATGTATATGTAAATAGTCTTGTCAACATTGTTTCAGTTTTTGTAGCTTGTTTGTAACCTTATTTGATTAGTAGCATTTGTGATATTACTTGTAATACTGGTTTTGGGCAAGTAGCACCGCATCTCTCTCTAAATTCCACATGCATTTTGAATTTCCTTGGCACAATACTCTAATTTTAATGCTGAAAATAATGTGTCTTACCTTGAATTTTTCACAGCAAGAATGTGTATTTAACTGGCAATAAATAAACAATATATTAATCTTGTACTGCTGGCTGCCTATTGGGAATTATTTGACATGAATGTGTAATGGAAACTGAAGTATAATATACTTTTTATTAGAATTATTTAACAAGCAATGAGAGGGTTTACTGTGTAATAACTGCATGTTCAGGGGAAGCTTATAGTAATGTAGTCACAATAAGAGAGTAGATTCAATATTATTTGCAACTTTTATTTAATGTGCCATTTATATTGATTGTGTACATTCCTGTTTAAATAAACATCTTTAAAAAAATCAAAAAGTCATATTTATTACCATTTATCCCAATCTTATGAATCACACCCCACTGAAATGGTGAAAACATGGGTAAAGAGAAAGACTTACTTAAACTAATGATGATTTTCATTTTTTTAAAACTTATTTTTAAAAGCTAATGAATAATTGAACAGATAAATTAAATGGATGCATTTGCATTGATATTGACATAACTGGACTGTAAAGGGAAAACATTACATCACTTAAAACTACCATGTATATCACGTTAATTAACTTCAATAATTGTGGTATTTATTTGCGTTCAATAAAACTCATTACTACCAGTTCAAAACGTGAAGGAACTGTTGACACACATCTCAAAAGCATTAATAACATAAAGTATGACCGCAGATAACTTTTGAGGTTGTATTTTTTATTTGCACTTGACACTTTTAACACTTCTTAAGCTCGCAATAGTTGATAATTTTAATTAACTTAATTATTCACAGAGTTAATATTCGTTTATAGATGAACATCCCCTTTTAATTCTACCGAAAAACGAAACATGTATTATTGAACAGTGGACAAGACTCGAGACCCGCTCGGATTGTGAATGACAACAAAGAAAACAAAAGCGAGCCTTGATCAGAGTTATAGTTTCATAAGTTGGCTATTCCGACAGGAAATCATTCCAGCTGCCATATTGCGAATTTAGTGCGGCCTAATACACGGCCTGGAGTATAGATGCGATTTCTTCGCACTATTAGATTAATGAAAGCATGTGTTTTAAATAATGTCATATGAAGTTTCTCGAAAACTCAAGTTTTCTGTGGAAACGAGTTCAAAATTCATTTTCAGAAACGCTCAAACTCCTTTTTCTAAAAAATAGCTCTAATTTTTTCTTCAAACTTTTGCAACGGATAGTGGTATTTTCACTGTTTAATATGACGTAAAGTTCAATTTGGTGTATTCTTTTGTTTTTCAAAATTACACAAATGTAATTTTGTATGTCTCTCACGCTGTTAATATGACCATCTTCACCAAATTGTATACATTATTACACTTGTGAGTGGAAGTTCTTCAAATTACTTTGATTCAGGTTTTTCGAAAACTCAATAGATATCTCAATAGTTTGTGTGTTCAAATTTCGGATTTAGTATCTTCATCGCGATTTTCTTAAATCAGCTCCAAATTTTTCAATGAAAATTGCTATTTAGGACGAGGTTTTAGCCTTCTTTATTATACTTATAATAATATTTTGGTTTTACAATTTGGAAACCGAGAAGATATGTAATTTAAAAAAATATATAATTTGGGCGAAGATAGATGGCAAATGGCAAGGAAGGTTAAGAGTGTACAGAACCAATTCACTCCAAGGAAATTAGAAAACCACTACTAGAAAGTCTGTGCCATTCTGTAGCATCTCTAGTTTAAAATATCACATTTCCAGCAATTTGCATACATTATTGCATTTGTGTGTGAAGCGTTTCTGTAAAATATAACTTCAATTGTCCGTAAATGATCTTGGCTGTCCACGTGACGCGGAAGGTTGCTGCGACGTTTCGACCATCTTGTCGTGGTATTCTTGAGGGCTGTTGTCACAACAGCCCTGAGGAAGACCACGACAAGATGGTCGAAACGTCGGCAACACAGCCTTCGTTGTGACAACAGCCCCGAGGAAGACCACGACAAGATGGTCGAAACGTCGGCAACACAGCCTTCGTTGTGACAACAGCCCCGAGGAAGACCACGACAAGATGGTCGAAACGTCGGCAATACAGCCTTCGACGCGGCGTCACCTGGACAGCCAAGATCATTTACATGACTCTGGCCGCGGAAGCCTACGACTTCATTCAATTGTCCGTGATCGCGTTCGGCTGACTACACCCTCTTTAGGAGCATACCCAGGAACATGTCACTTGCAATAGCCCCATATAGTATTGCTTCACAATAGTCGCTAACCATAACATGTCCGTTTAACTCTGAGAAATAGTTATTTCTCACGTCCACAGTCGCACAATCCCACAGCCACGTGGCGCCTGCCTATTACTCGTAATTTTTAAACACGTGTCCAATTGTTCACAACAATAATTGACCTCGCCATTAAGTATATTTCCGTTTCTACACACTTCACATTAGAAAAACCAGTTTTCACGCCTTTCGCGTCATCACATTCACCACATCCACATTACCTCCTATGATTTCGTGTCCTCTAACGTAACGCACCTGTTTCGCTCGCCACTTGGGCTCCGGCTGACTTCCCCAACCGTCGTTTTGTAACTGCCGTCTAGCCAAATTCTTGCGAGAGACCGGGTAGTGCGCCGGCGTTCATCGTGGCATTCGCGCCAATTCTGTTATTTTCTTTTTGTATTTATCAAGGGACTACACACACACACTTTCGATAGATGGCAGCTGGCAAAAGGATGGGGTAAGAGCTAAAGAGACTAAAGCTAGCCCAGGCCATGAAATTATACATCCATTTGCAGTGAGACAGATTTACCGAGAGAAACAGATAACCATCAGCTGCGCAGGCTGAACGAGAGCATATTGCTGCCTGTAAGCTCTCTCTGCTGAGCAAGGAGCAGATACCGACCTGTCGTACGATTGTTTTGTTATGCTGATGCAGAAAGTTCACATGCGCTAGTTTTTGGCTGCGCGCAAAATCCCACTTGCTACGCGGGTGCCTGCATGATTTGAGACGCAAAATGTCCATCTGCTGCAGCGAAAGAGACCCAGCTGCAGGCGCGCGTCCCTCTAAGCAGAGGCAAATGCCCACTTGCTTCACGAACGCCGAGGTGGTCATCTGCTGCGCGAGCGCAAATTGGGCCGCGCGCAGCGGTGCCGGGGGGTGCGCCAGCGCGGACGTCAGCAGCCACTGGAAGGGCCAACAAGGCCCCAATTCCCGGCACGCCACTTGGTTAAATTTCGCTACACTAGAACGCGGAGAGAGAAGGAATCACTCGGGCGACAAAACAGGAGATTTAGTTTTTTCTCCAGAGGCTTTTTAGGCTTCAGATCTTGTACATGCAGTAAATCTACCACACGGCGCAGCCAGCTTTACATGCCCGAAAGAAGGCGTACGAAGGATTTTTAAAATTCCACCGCTCCGATCGTGCGCAACAAGGCCATCCAATTCATCCTCTCGGCACGCCACTTGACGGAGCTTCGTCTGAGTACGCAAATTTCGCTACACTAGAACGCGGAGAGAGATGGAATCACTCGGGCGACAAAACAGGAGATTTAGTTTTTTCTCCAGAGGCTTTTTAGGCTTCAGATCTTGTACATGCAGTAAATCTACCACACGGCGCAGCCAGCTTTACATGCCCGAAAGAAGGCGTACGAAGGATTTTTAAAATTCCACCGCTCCGATCGTCTCACAAACATAGATGTAACAGTCCGATACGCTATTCCTTATATCATTGAAGACGCAACACACACGCGCGCAACTTCAACGTTCTCGTTCGTATATGTGGTACATGTACATGGGGCAACGTATGTCGTATAGAGAAAGTTATGTAATGCTGCGACAAAAAAGACGATGTCATACTGTGGGGACGTGATTCAGAAAAAGTGTTTAAAATCCTAATGTAATTACATCCTCTCACACGTTATATAGCCGGATTTTAGAACTTGTGGGTTTTTAATATAAAAAACTTGTTATTTCTTAAAACGTCCGTCCGTATATGAACACCACCAACGCGTAAACTATACTTAGGATTTTTTTCCAAAATAGATATTCCCCAATCAGTCTGGTTCGACTCGAACCTTAGCGACTTTGAAAAACATTCAACAATTTGTGGCAGTACTTTACATAAAGTCTCTGGGACTTCAAAATTTTCTCAAAAAGTCTCCAATTTTTCTTTAATTTCTTATAAAGTCGCATAGTCGATTTTCAAAAATTCAGTCAAATTGTCTGAATTTTCGAAAATGCAAAAGTTTGATTTTTTCGGCGTTTTCCTACAACTGCAAAATTGAAAATAGTTTTGCCATCGAATGAAATTTCTCTCCTTAATTAGTTCTTTCATTAAGATCATGTGATTTTTTTGAAAATTTTAGAGCTTTTCGTACAATATGTGTAATATAAAAATAACAACACAAAAACAAGATTTTCTCAAAAAACGTCTCCAAAGTTTTCATCCAACTTTTGGTAGGAAGAGTGCTAAACTCACTCTAACAGATGACATAAAAGCAATGTTGCTCTACTTTTCTTGTTTTTTCAAAATTTATAAAAATATAATTTTAATATATCGTTTCTCACGTCGCACATTGTTGTATTTATGTGTAGATATGCCCGCAATATATTCAATATATTCGAACTCAAAATTCGTCATTTTCAGATACGCTCATTCGTCATTTTCCCCAAAAACGGCTCCACATTTTTTCTTCACATGTTTACAACGGATGTCTGTGTATTGAAAATTATATATTAGACCACTTTTATATTTATTAATAATAAAGTTTAATTATTTTCAATCAATGTAGATTTTAGTTTAACTTAGCTTCAAAATAATATGATTACTTCTTGCCACAATGTATCCTCACTGTAAAAATTAAGTCTTTTTTCGTAAGTTACAATTTTTTTAAAAACAGTTCGGTAAAATCTAAAGTTGAAATTTTTACTGACGTTTGGCATCACAACGATCTATCATTTGTGCAATTGTGATATTTTTATCTGATTTCCCAATAGAGATATTACAGTTGAAAATTTGGAAAAAATTCAAAATTCCACTTTTTAAGAGTATGTTATTTCCAAGTGGTAGGTTATTTACCAATAATATTTTATAAAAAGTAACTATACTGTTATGTGCAAAAACACAAAAAATTAAGTTGTGTATTCCTTCTTTGAGAAATTACTCTCTGAAAATCGAATTTCTTCATTCGCGTTCCAAATATTTCGTTGCAAATATTTCCAAAATAAAAACACATAAGGTTGGTAAATAATATTTCGATTTGTAGGCCAGAGTATACTGAAGTCAATGCTTTTTATTCTAGAGTACTAGAACACCCCAAAGCTGAATAATTTAGAAAAGACTAAATGTCTACAAATGCGAAAAATGGCGCACAGCGTAAAACAAAAATTGCCGCCATTTGTAAACCAGGTACAATAAAAATTGTTCAAGATGATTTTGAACAGTCAATACATAAGGAAATTTATGATATATCATTTTTATATAGAAATATGATATTTTCGAGATGGTCGAGTGTGCTGGACCTCTCAAAATGGATTGAGCCTAAAATGTATTGGTCAGTCTTTCCTCATGGCAGGGTGCAGTAACAAAATAGAAATTTCCAAAATGCAATTTAAAACATGAATTGATGATAATTTTGAAGATAATGAGAAGGAAAATGGCATCATGTGAGTACAAGTGAATATATATATATATATATATATATATATATATATATATATATATATTGTGACATACCGATATGTCACGTTAAAATAAATTAACATTTATTTGGAGACAATATGGTGGAACATGCATTACGAAATATCACGAGAGCTAGAGCATAGCAACGACCGTGAATAAACAATGTAGTTTTTTTTTTCTAAATGCATTAAGAGATGGGTTGATGCGAAAGTAGAAACTTTGGGATTGGGCGGAGAAGTTTAGACTGGTCAAATGTTATGAAAAAATGAAGGTAGTTTAATACGAAGTCTTCGAGGGATGAATCATGCAGGAAGATTTCATTCTGCTCTGAAACGCGCTTCTGAACTGTTCGTAGATATTTTCATGGAAGCAATATTGAAGTATAAATTGGAACTTTGTCGGGAGTGGTAATCAAGTTCTGGGACTATGTCATAGGACGTAATCGGACTGGTAATTTTGATAGTTTGAGAACTGCTTGGATAGGGAAGAAGAGGATTTCGTTGGAACTTTGACTACGGCAAGATCGCAAGATATTTCGACTGAGAAGTCTACGAGGACATCAACGAAGAAAGATAAGTTAACCGCGGTGTAAAATTGTAAATTGAAAGAGATCATGATCAAAGGCCTAACTTAAATTCATTAAATTGTTTGATAAAAAAAGTAAAATAAACTTTGTTAAATTTTGTTCTATAGAAAGAAAGTGATTTTTCATTTAGTCAATCCAAACAGTAATGAACTAGGAATAGAAACATTCTATTTCAGATTCCCAGCTGCGCTGTATAGTTAGGATCCTATAATCCATTATAGAGAGGTAATAAGGATTATAATTATATCGTGACCCATTGACCCGTCAAGCCGGACGCTAAGATCTTTGGCAGATATAGATGTAGAGAGAGAGGAAAATTTTGGTATATCTCAAAATGGCGCCTCAACGTGATGCATAATTTGTTATAATTTATAACAATTGGTGACACTGGATAAAATTAGTCTTATAAATTATAATATAGTGATCCAAAGGGAATCTGAAATTTATGGTTAGTTATAAGAAAGGGCCAAGACCATTTCATTGGTGTGATTTTAAAATAATGTAACAGAGAGATTTTAATTTGTATTAGAATTCAAAATGGATACTAGGAGCAAAAAATTGCGTATGGAGAATGTTAATGTAGATGATATGGCGTCTGCTAATACTAACCCTGAGGAGAAATTTCGTGAAATTATTGAGATTGAACCACAAGAAAAGGAAATAATGGCTGCACCGTTAGAAAATATGGACCCTAATAATTTAATTCTTAAGATGTTAGCAGAAATGAACGCAAAACTTGAGCATAATAATACTAAATTAGATGGAATCACTTCAGATATGAATAATAAATTAGAGGGGATCACTTCAGATATGAATATTGAATTTGAAAAAAATAGCGCTAAATTGGAAGGAATGACATCGGAAATGTCATTAGAATTGAAGAATTTTCGTCAGAAATACACAAGGAAATATTGCAATTACGGGGATACATCGGCTGAATTCAACATTATTCATTGTAAAATTGAGTCTTTTAATAATCAAGTCGACCAAATGCAGAGGGAATTAAAAGAATCTGGCAACAAAATTAATTCCAAAGTTAATGATTCACAGGAAAACATTGTGACATTAGGACATTTACATGACCAACAATGCGAAAAGTTGACAATCGTCGAATCGCGTGTAGATAATTTAAATGCAATGTCTTCAACATGGCGAAACAAATGAAAACATAGAATCTAAATTAGTTAATTCGGATTGTAAATTAGAAAACGAATACTGGTGGGACTTAGAAACATTAAAATGGTGCAAGAATCTGAATCTGGGAAATATATGTCGGACATTAAGGACAAGATTGAACAGTTAGAAAATGAATTCATGATGCGTTCACAGGAAATATACCATGCTGCATCGGCGCTTGTAATACCAAGCCACCTAAAATTTCATGATGATAATGAGGGCGTGATGGTTCTTAGGAGTTGAATAGCATTGAAGTATCGGCGGAAGATTTATTAAGGGAAGATACGGACGAACGGGCGGAGAATAGCACGTGTTTAATTTTGAAGGGATATTTCGAATATACCTGTAGACATTTTAATTGACACAGGTGCTAATGTTTGTGCAGTGTCGGAAAAATTGATGAGCAGTTAAAGAAAAGGGAAATAAAATTGATGAGCTACCCACCAGGAGTTTGGATATTCGGACAGCTAATGGAAGGCGCATCGAAACGAGAAGTCGGCAAATTTGGGTGGAAGTGGAAGTTCAAGGGATCACAATTCAGTTTCCGGCAATTGTAGTGAAGAATTTGATTCGTCCAATTATTTTGGGATTGATGGTCTAAAATGTGTGACGCCAAGGTCGACATAGGTAACAGGAGTGTATTGTTACGAGGTGACAAAGGGCAACAACATTGTTTAGGATCAAAGACCAGGAGGGCGAAGATATGTGTATTTGCGATATTGCGGAACAAATTGAAGAGACCAAGGACCAGATCCACACGGCAGCAGAGGGCGCGGTCCACGAAACGGAATAGATGCTAGTGAAGCTATTGAAATGTTAGTCAATGAATATAGAGATATTTTGGAAGTTCAAGGAGCCGGTAAGGGATATCAATTTAAAATTGAATTGATGGATGAGAACCTTTAATCTGAAACAATATCCGATCCCATGTATATAAAAGCGAAGTACGTAAACAAATAAACACGATGCTTGAGGATGGTATAATAAAAAATCGATGACACCGTATGTAAGCCCAATAGTGATAGTTCGTAAGAAAGACAATAAGATCAGATTTTGTGTTGATGCTAGAAACTCAATAGCAAGACCATTGCTCGTCATGAAAACCGCGAAATTAGATGAAATGATGTGGAAGGTAAAAGGAGCTCGGATATTCACGGGACTGGATTTACTGCGTCGTACTGGCAAATGGACTACACCAGATGATGTGAGAGATAGCGAATAATTTATGACAATTTGAGGAGGCAGCAGCAAAGAAAGCTAAAACAGAAACAATGCTTTCGAGGCGAGTATAAGGAGGGTGATGAAGTGTTAATTAGAGTACCTCAAGTGTCGTCAGTGGATAAGAAGCTATTTTATAAATTTTTCCGTTGTATAAAGGACCGTATCGAATTTGTAAAGTATTAAGCAAGAATGCCGCGATTTTGAATGATGAAAATGGAGGCAAATGGGAGCATATAACTACAGGAACATGAAGCCGTATATGAGGGACGACACGCATGATTAAATATACTGGTCATAACGAGATTTGTAAATAGTTGTAAATATTAGGTGTAATAGTTTTTTTTGTTATTGTTTTGTTATATATGTATTTTGTCAGTTTGTGTAGGAGTTTAATTTAATGTGTATGTGTATTCAATTAAGTTAATGGGAGCAATATTAGGCAGATACGGCTATTAGAATACCTGATGAAATGGTTATTGTTGGACATTCCGAAAGGAAAATGTAAATAGTTTTAAGGCAGCAAGTAACAAGACCTAGTGCAGTGCAAAGTGTAAAGTGTTAATGTCGTTTAGTTGAAGAAGCAAGAAGAAAGTGTTCAATTTTAGTCTTGTCATTTAGTTAGGTTGTAGAAACCAAATGACGCTTGGAGAGGAGAAGCTGTGACATACCGATATGTCACGTTAAAATAAATTAACATTTATTTGGAGACATATGGTGGAACATGCATTACGAAATATCACGAGAGCTAGAGCATAGCAACGACCGTGAATAAACAATGTAGTTTTGTTTTTCTAAATGCATTAAGAGATGGGTTGATGCCGAAAGTAGAAACTTTGGGATTGGGCGGAGAAGTTTAGACGGTCAAATGTTATGAAAAAAATGAAGGTAGTTTAATACGAAGTCTTCGAGGGATGAATCATGCAGGAAGATTTCATTCTGCTCTGAAACGCGCTTCTGAACTGTTCGTAGATATTTTCATGTGGAAGCAAATTGAAGTATAAATTGGAACTTTGTCGGAGTGGTAATCAAGTTCGGGACTATGTCATAGGACGTAATCGGGACTGGTAATTTTGATAGTTTGAGAACTGCTTGGATAGGGGAAGAAGAGGATTTCGTTGGAACTTTGGACTACGGCAAGATCGCAAGATATTTCGACTGAGAAGTCTACGAGGGACATCAACGAAGAAAAGATAAGTTAACCGCGGTGTAAAATTGTAAATTGAAAGAGATCATGATCAAAGGCCTAACTTAAATTCATTAAATTGTTTGATAAAAAAAGTAAAAATAAACTTTGTTAAATTTTGTTCTATAGAAAAGAAAGTGATTTTTCATTTAGTCAATCCAAACAGTAATGAACTAGGAATAGAAACATTCTATTTCAGATTCCCAGCTGCGCTGTATAGTCGGCGGATCCTATAATCCATTATAGAGAGGTAATAAGGATTATAATTATATCGTGACCCATTGACCCAGCAAGCCGGACGCTAAGATCTTTGGCAGATATAGATGTAGAGAGAGAGGAAAATTTTGGTATATCTCAATATATATATATATATATATATATATATATATATATAATCTTAGAAGTATCACAAGTTCACTTCTGGTTCTGCCACGAAAATATTCACAGTCCGAATATGTCCCTCAAGTCCGATTCTTGCTTCACCACACGAAAATATTTCAAAATCCCAACACGTATTGTAGACCCCCGAAATTTTTATAAATACGTACGAATGGAAACCTTTCTCAGTAAACACGACGCGCTTTCAGATTGCCAACACGGATTTAGAAAATCAAAATCAACGGAAACAGCTGTATTTTCTTTTCTTAAAGATGTCGCCTCATCATTGGGTCAAACGAGGCACCTATTGGATTATTTTTTAATCTCTCAAAGCTTTTGACGTCATTGATCATGACTTTTTTCTTTTAAAATTACCTTCAAAGGAATCCGTGGGATTGCTCTAGATTGGTTATGTTCGAACCTAAACAACGATCTCAAAGAGTTGAAATAATTACTGGAATGATGGAACATTACGTACGCACCTTTCCGACTCTTTGCCCATTGCACGTGGAGTTCCTCAAGGATAGATTTTAGGCCCTATTCTGTTCCTACTTTACGTAAACGATATGCCCTCGTCGATTCGAAACGGAAGAACGGTTCTCTTTGCAGATGATACGAATATCCTTTGCAATAAATAAACCGTAAATAGTACAATATCAAATTTTCAAATTGGTTCCGAAATAAAAAATTAATAGTAAACGAAAATAAAACGGTTTTAATGCAAATAACCATTTCAAATAAACAATTATGTGCTCCATTGAAAATGAACGGTGTACCATTGACTGATGTTAAGGCAACAACATTTTTAGGTCTCTCAATTCCGTCAAACCTTAAATGGAACGTCCATTTAAATGAATTGAACATAAAATTAAGTTCATTATGCTACACGTTCAGAATTCTTGCAAATTAAGTCAGCATCCATACTGCTCGTTGTGTATACTTCGCGAATGTTCATTCCCGCCTGAGATATGGCATAATATTCTGAGAAAATATATCGTTGATTTACAAATCAGTGGTTTTTCTCAAAAATGACTCGCTTAAAGGCGGTTATATATTTTCAGAAAACGCCGATTTCTATATCTATAACTATCGACGTAGTAATCATATCCATCAGGTGACAGTAACAACAGCTAATTACAAAAAATGCACATCCAATACATCTACATTATTTTATGCTTTGCCAAATGACATTAAACGATTAAATTCAATAGAAAAGTTTAAATTCCAAATGAAATCGTTTCTGCTAGATAACTGTTTCTATACAATTAAAGAGACTATACTGAGCATCAAAAAGAAAGTAACATTAATTTTAACAGTGACATTTAATGTATTATTTACGATTTGGACTGAATAATTCTCAATAACCTGTAACAAGTCTTGTACCGCAGCTTCTGGATCAATGATCTCCATATCGATCAGGTTTTTCGAATCAAAATGTCCAATGGTATTTTTAGTTGTTTTTTGTTTTATTTCATGTGTTTTCTTGTGTGGGTATGCTAACTTAATGTTATGTTAGCGCACCCAACCTTACACATGTTTTATTTTTATGTTGCGCATCGATTCAAAATTTTTAATTCGGATATAAATTGGTTTAAAATGAGAACAAATTTGTGGTATTTTTAGTTTTTTATTTCATCTGTTTTTCTTGTGTGGGTATGCGAACTTAAGTTAGAGCACCCACTCTTATACGTTGTTAATTTGGATGTTCTACATCGATTCAAAATTTTTAATTTTGGGTATAAATTAGTTCATAACTAGTACAAAATTCTGAAGTATTCTTTTATGATATCTAATAAGTGGATATGCCACATACGGTCATGCTGACAGCGGCCGGGGATAGACCTGCCTCCAGCAGCGGGAGAAATAAAAAGGGGCAGCCATCCGGCAGCCGGGAGTCCAGGTCTGTCCAATCCGACAGCCAGCGGTTGTAGGGGTCGCGCCAGGAAAGCGCGCAGCGGACTTCGGATTTTTCTCGCGCTGAGGGACGCACGGACGGAGGCGTTTTCACACCAGGGAAAGCACTTCAAGAATGATTTGATTTGGCTCGTGGAAGAACGTTTAATTTTGTACTGTGCCATTTCTTTGTGTGTATAAAGTTAAATAAACCGTATTTTAATTTGCCTTTGAAAAATTGTTTTCTGAGAACATAACTGAATTCACTTCTTCCAATAGCACGTCACACACAGTTTTTGACGTAAAATAAATAAATAACCGTACGTAGCATCCAACTGCATGAATCACAGGTTCCTGAAGCTCAGGAAATGCAGAGCGGGCGATTATGTGTGACGCAACATTACACATAAAAATACTCATATTTTGGAATAATTCACACGACTTTCATTGAAGATGTTTGCGATGAACATATTTCATTAAGAAAAAAATTATCCTTACAACTGTAGTTGCAAACATAGTCGCGCTTTTCGAATTTCCTGGGCTTCGTAAACATAATTTGAGGTGTTTTTGGAAGCTATTGCCATTCTTATAAAAGAATGTAGATTGATGGAAGGTCATCAAATTAACGTGAAACTAACTACTTCTTTACTTCAAGAAATTTTGATCGCTAGTTATGGTATGTTTTTCATTTGTAAAAGTTTAAAATGACTACTGTTCCTGGCTATCAAAATAAACGCTGGCATGCATCACAGGCGCTTCATTTGAATTTGTTGGGTTTGGATTATTTCTGATACTTTACATGAAAGAAAAATTGAAAAATTGAGTACCATAAATTTGTACCAACATTTGAACTTTAATTTCATATTACTACCTGCGCTGCCTTGAAGAGCAATGCAGCGAAGGAAATAGGTTCTACTCGTATTTCCTCGCGCGCAACCCCGTCAAGATCACCGCATGTTCATTTTCTTCGCGCTTCCTGTCAATTCGGGCACTGTCACTCTTTAGTCTCCGTATAGACTATAAGCCAAGGTAGCTTTGACTGCGCTCTTCTACAAAAGATGTTACAATTCCCTTTGAATATCATGGACGTGATAACATGGTCATTTTGATCGAAAAAATAGCAATGTGGTGCCGCCCATGTCATCAAAAAGGAGGCGCGACACTAACCGAAATTCAGTGATTGAGTTCCTGGTGAGACGTCTGTTCCGCAAATATCTCGTCCATGCACGTGTAACTCACAGGCAACCATAGAAATGCTAGGTACTCTACCCATGTTGCACCTTCACAAGGGCCAGTGTTTGAAGTTGTGTTATGTATGAGTCTAGAACTTCGCGATCCTCAAGCAAACATGTGACACTTCTCATACATACTTCGATTTTAACACTCGCCGTTATCATGTACTGAGTTGAAATCTGCACTCTATTGAATACGATGCCTTATATGAATTTGTGCTAAATGTTAGGAAAAAATCTGAAAATAACGAAAAATCCAGTTTTTTCCCAGGCTGTTTCACATTCCAGGTTATTTCCTGGTTTTCAAATATTCCAGGTTCTTTGGTCACACTGTAAATTAATATTACAAATTGTATAACATTAGTAATTTCATTAATTTATTAGTATTAGAGTTAGTATAAGATAAGTATGATGTACTATGGCTAACCTATAAACAAGTTGAAATCTGCATACAGATTGAAATAAGCGTTTTGGCAAGAAATGTTATTATTCTCCAAGCATTTATTCCAAACAAATTTTACTTAGTTTTGACAACGCTGCGTTGGCAACAGTGCGTTTTTCGCTTCTGTATAATTTGCTGCAAATACTGTTAACAATTAAATTTCTTCTTTTAATTGGTTATTTAAGGTCGCATCAACATCTTAGGTCATTAGCGACCACTATTGCTGTTAACGGTATGGTACTATGGTAACTATGTGGATGAAACGATATGATGATTGATGATAAGGGGTGAAAGGACGGACACAAATACAACCATGTCCGAGGCGGGACTCGAACCCGCGACCCTTCGGTCCGAGATCACTACGACACTACTGCCTTAGCGATCTCGGCCACCGGGCGACAAAATTTATTCTTGTTTGTTTCATTTATCAAAGTAAGAAATGATTGCTGCCCCTAACTATTTAAAATTTGTCTTAAGAGCTTATATTCGAAGTTTTCTCCCACGATATTCTGTACATAGAGACACTTGAAGGGAGCCTCCTTTAAATCCTCGAGGTGCTTAACGTCCGTGAATTTACGGGGGGTAGTTAGTTAAATTCGCCTATCAACGCCGCGCTGGCGTGTGCGCCACTTTCTAGATTTGGAGGAGAAATGAGAGCGCAGTCAAGTGATTGATTAATTCATATTTTTTAGGGTTTCCGGGCGCGTCAACTGCTAAGGTCATTAGTCCCGTAAGTGTAATGCATGTTTTTGTCGCGGGAGGTGATCTGTTGCATTACGAGAATCGGGACCGAACTACACTCGCGGGCTTTTCCCCCGCATACACTCCCGGCATGTGTGGTAGTGGAGTGGAGTGCATGTAAGTGTACGGTTGAGGTGAGGATAGGCAAGGAGGAGGAAGGAAAGATCGCGCCTGGTCCATTGCTTGTTTGTTAAGATCCTGCTCCGGCATTCGTCTGGTAATCCGAGGACGCACGGAAAAAACCGATCAGAGCAGCCGGCCGCTAAAATTCTCCTCCAGACAGCGGCTGAACTGGAGCTGGCGTCTCGCGGAGGCGGGAGACGTGGCCCGTGCTCGTGGGAGCGCCGGGTTTCCCAGGCGGCAACAAGCTCGCGCCGGCGCAGTTTGTTGTGCCTGACGAAGGTCTTTGTGGCCAAGTGCTTCCTTCCTCCTGCTGTCCACACAGCGACCTCGCAGACATGAAGCGATACAATGTGCGAGCTGTGAAATCCGGTAGGAACGCGACAACGCCAAGAAAACATCGTCTAGTCATGAGGGTGGCCAGCGATCTGACTTATTGAAATTTAAAGCTTTTCCCGGCCTGAGAATATATGTGGATTCGGTGGTATAACGGTCAGCGTACCGGACTGATGTACTCAAATTTGCGGGTTCAAACCCGATCGGAGCTGTAGATTTTTAAGGTATTTTTAAGATAAAAACCTTCGTACACCTTCTTTGACGGGGAAGTAAACTGACTAGTATATTTTACTGCATTTAAAAGATCTCAAGCCTAAAAAAAGCCTCTGAGTAAATTTAAAATCGCCTTTTAGTCGCCCAACAATACCTTCTTTCTCTGCTAGATGGTGAAAGGTGCGTGGAAATTTGCGTGGTCAGACGGAAGAGCGGGCATGATAGCCCGAGTCTCGCAACGTAAAATAAGGCATTAACTATAAATGTTCCAGGTTTGTTTATGTGTACATATATATAAAAGAAAGAATTTTTTCGCCGAAGTTTGCCTTGATTACATTGAAATGAGAGATTATATTTTCATTTATTGAGGTGAGAGTTTTTAAATACCTTGATCAGCGATCAAAACGTCTTAAAGTAAAAGAAGTGTGTTTGTTATCTATTACCGTCTTTAAATCTATTTCGTTTCGCCGAAAATGGGACCATACCACTTTGTATGCTGTTCTTTGTTACATCAAGGAAAAAGTTAAAAAAACTGCCGTGTCTGAGAAAATAATTGTTTAAACTGTTTCAAAAATGTCTATGTTTAACGCACAATTACGCAAAACTATTCATACCTTATTTAAAGATCTGGTTTTGATGCACAGATTGCATTTAAAAAAATGTATCTTCATAATTGTCTGTCTTCATAAAGTACCTCCAACAATTGCAAAATATTTAAAATTTTTCAAATTCCCGTTTTTTTCGATTTTCAAGGATTTCAGGCTTATAGCCACCCGGATTTCATTAAACTAATTTTTTTACTCTTTTGATTGCCAAGTGGGACATGTGTGATATCGTAGGAGATATTTGTATGCTGAACTTTTGTATATTTAGAAACCATGGGTACAGAAGCAGTTACTCATTTTCTTTATTATTTGGACGATCCTCAATTCGTAATGAGATTCATAACGTTGAAGTCGGTGTTCTTAATGAATTTAGAAGAAATAAAACCGCAACTGGAATATCTTACAAACAGAAATAAGCCTCTAACGCCCATGGACAGAAGTTGATATCTTTAAGATGCCTAAGATTTATTCTAGAGGTAATTTCCTCTGGCGTTTGCAATGGAGTTTTTGTCATCCACAGAGTGCCAATATAGAACAAGTATTCTCCCAAGTGTTCTTCCATGGTGTCATGTAAATGGAAAGTAGTCCATTGAAAAGGTCTCTGACCCAAGAAAAAATTCCGGATGTTTTTCTCAGCGGTCTATATGATTTTGAGAGTGATTAATTTGAATTTGATGTTTACCATCTCAAAAAATGTCGGTTTCACAGAGAAAATTGCTTTTAGTTTTTTGCTTGTAACTTCAAAACTATTCGTTTAATCGAAACAATTGTTATTTAAAAAATTGGGCTCTTTCTATACAATCTATTTCGCAGCGGCTCTCTAGTTTTTTTCTTAATCATACTTGAAAACAGTTATTGTGAACAAATAATTGGCATTGTTAAATGATTCATGGAATCAATAGGATCGTCGTTTCTTGCGCGGAGTATGTGTAAATCCAAACCTTAGGTTACAAAAATGAAAAATATACAATATGTTCTGTACAATACGATATATTCAAATAAAAAAATCAAAAATGTTAATTAAAAATATTGAACTAGATATTTTCATAGATGTTTGGAAATGCTAAACTTCAGGTTAAAAAAGAAATAATCACTATGGAACAAAATGAGGGTAAGGAATCAGCTGACAACACCGATTATGTCCAATTGCGGATGCATGGTCTGTTTTTTAAAAATGAAATTTTTGTTTTCTCAATTATGAATATTAGTAACATAATTATTAGCCAATCACTATTGTCACTATATATCACAAATTGAAGTTTATAGTAATTATAGGAGGCGACACGGAAACGACAATTTTATATCTGCTTGCGTGAAGAGAGCTTAAGAAGAGACTGAATCACCTCAACTACGTTTTCCTGACATACCTGACTTTTCTTCAAAACTCATTGTTTTCTATGTGGAGAGGAAGAACACGAGACTTTGCGAAGAAACAAATCAAAAAACTTCCCTCAAAACGAAATGTAGTATACCCGTTGAGTAAATTAGCTGCTAGAGAAACTCTCATGACTCGCGAGAAATCGTAATGATGATTTTGGACGTTCCATAGTATATTCTATAGTATAAATAGTATATAAGAGTCAGTAAATGACTTATCTGCTGCTGATGCACATGCATATTTGATGTGCATGAAAGCACTGCACCCGCCTCCAAAAGAGAGAGGAATACAAATCATAGTCAGAGCGTGCGTAGATGGTGTATTTTTTGGGTAGAATCAGCGTTGCAAACTATTTTTAGTTTTCTTGGAAACTGTGACGAGGAATACCAATTTACCATTGAATTGATAAAAGTGATTAAAGGTAATTTTCTTCCGCATTCAAAAATAGTTACGACACGTTACTTACGTTGCATATGATTTATATATACTTCGCACGAGCAAATACATCCCTACTGATTCTATGAATATCATTTATTATTATCATCAGATATTGTATGAGTGTTAATCATTTCACAATGTCAATTATTTGATCACAATATCTGTTTTCAAGCATGATAAAGTGAACCTATAAATCCGCCGCGAGGTAAGTTGGTTGGAAGGAGCTAATCTCTTGCTTCGGCCAAAGGCTCAAAAAGTAACCGTTTTTCACCGCGCTCTAGGGCCTAAACAGTTTTACAGAAATTTAATGTTAAAGCATGAATTGTGTAGGAAATGTTATGGACTTTAATTTTTTAAATAACAATTGTTTCGATAAAACGCATATTTTGGAGATAGAAGCGAAGAACTAAAGAAAGCGAAATTGTTAGTTGTTTCTTTTTGACATTTTCCATGTGAAGCCGACCTTTTTTGAGGTAGAAAACACCAAATTCGAATACAGCACCCCCCAGAAACATTAGAACCGTCGAGAAAAAAACGTCTAGATTTTTCCCCCTGGATTGGGCCCTTTTGAGCACTAATTTATTGGACTAAAGACCGTTTCTTTTGCAAAACCTTCTTCATGCCACAGTGCGTGGTATTTCCACGGGGTGCCGGAGACTAACCAAGGCAACGAAGGCATGATTTTTTTAGAATAATGAACTCTCCTGGAGATATAGAGATGATAGACTGCACACATGTGCCAATTTTGAGGAAATGAATTAAGATTAATGAAAAAATTAAAAAATGTATTTCTTAGTTTCTTAGTGCAAACAATGCTAACATATTTGTAACATAGTAGCTCATACGTCATGAGTATTCGACAGCCAATGCAGAACCGCGATGTAACAACTCATTGTAATCAAACTGTACGAGGAAAAACTAGCGGTGCTACTTTCTCACCCCTAGTACCAGTTACGTAATATTATTTTTAACGCAATTTCTGTCTCAACACATCTCTGACATCATTTTTGTAAAACTCATTACAAATCGTAGTACATTAGGCGCGAAAACTGAATATTATCTACGTTCATTCGATAATTAAAACTGCTATTCATTCTGCTAAATCGTGTCCCAACCATGAAAGTTTGAAAAGGTTCCAGGAGCTTCAAGTAATGTACCCCCCAAAATTAAAACATCGGTTTCAAATTCAAGGGGACCTGACATCAGCTTTTAAATAAATTCTAAAAGATAGATTTTAAAACTTATAATAAAAGCTCGAAGAAGAAACGAACAAAGAAATATGAAGTAATATACAAATTCTACCTTACGTAGCATACAACAGTTTAGTATCGCTATTCATTTTAGGTTCGCGAAGATCAGCCTATTGGAAGCGGGTGACTATGTTTCTCGCCAAATTACTAAAAAACATATTCATATTTTCAAAAAATTCAACATGACCGTATTTAATGGTCTGTTTTTTAAGAATACATTTCATTAAGAAAAAAAATCTTGAAAATTGTAGGAAGACGCCGAAAAAGTTTGAATTTTTTCGATTTTCCAAAATTCAGGGTTTTCAAACAAGTGATCTGCACTATTCTCTTAAACTTCCTTATCAACAACAAAATTTCATCACAAACAATGGAGCCATTTTTGAGAAAAATTGTTTAAACGAAATTTAAAATTTCCTATATTTCACGTAAAATAATGTGGAAAATACTCAAACTTCCGAAAAATTGTTCATGCCCTTATTTCAAAATCTACCTTTAAGAAACAGATTTTATTAAGAGAAAAAAATCTTCATCTTTAATATTTTATTTGTAGGGAGACGACGAAAAAATTTGAATATTTGTAATATTTGAAAAATCACATTTCATTGAAAATGAGAACTACACCATTCTCTTAAACGTCATTTACAATATCCAACAATAAAATTTAATAAAAAACAATGGAGCCATTTTTTAAAAATGTCCCAATGTAAAGTACCACCCAAAATTAAAATATGGGTTTTAAATTCCAGGAACCGCGGCATCAGTCAGATCGATTAAGGAATATCAATTTTGGAGAAAATCGGCTGAACGGTTTAGCCGTTAGCGTTGCCCAAAAACGGACGGGCGGACAGGCATCTTGCCATTAATCGATTTTTTGGTATCAAGGACCTACAAAACATGGATTCTGGCTACCTCTACACGTGTTATAGAGGATTTTTTTCTAAATTTAGCAACTGAATTTAGAAATAGAATAGCACTTTTTTTAGGACGTGGTAATACGTTTTTCTGCCAATTTTTTCCCCGCCACATTATGTAACTTTCTCTGCACCGCGTAAGCAAAGCCACACTGCAAGACAAAACACCATTTTCAGGACTGGATTCCTTGCTTCGCCCTGCCGACCTCGGTGGGTGATCTCTCTTGTCATGTCATGTAAAGGTCGACTTTCTTGCGTGATGATGTAAATTTCTATTACTTGAAGTGGAAACGTTCATTGAAACCATTTTCCCTTCGTTTACATTTAATGAGTTATTATGAAACCAATTTGAAATATCTGATATTGTACTATTTACTGTTTATTGCAAAGAATAATTCTATCATCAGCAAAGAGAACTGTTCATTCGTTTCAAATTGAATTTATTCTGTCAAAAAAAAATCTCTCCAAGAACGGAATTATTTGAAAAGCAACACAATTTCTTCTCAATTTGGTCCGAAGAAACTGTTTTTTCATTGTTCCTGCAGAAAATAAAACATTTGCAAGCTGCACTGAGGACAATGAAATGTACGTTTATTGTTGATGAACATGATTAATTAATTATTATTTCTGATTCCGGGCTATAATCATTGCTATGTCACCTGCAATGATCATTGGTCCCGTTAGAGTCGCGAGTGAGAGTGGAGATAGCGGTGTTCCTTACACGCTTGAATGCGAAATTTGGAGGCGATCTATACGTCGGCGTGAAGGATGAAAATATTATCCCGTGCGGCTACGCCCCTGCCACGTTCTCGTCACTTGTGGTTGTGTAATGCATGTAAATGTAAATGTGTGTGTGTGTTAAGAGTGAGAAAAGGATAAGTATATGAAATAACAGGTAGGCAGTTCGTCGCGCGTTTGATAAAGAACTGCTTCGGCAACATGTATTGGCATCGATTTGAAGAACTACCGAAAATTGTGGACCAGAGCAAGCAAGAACAAGAATTCTCCTCCAAACATCGAGCGTATTCGACGAATCTATAGAGTTGGGAAATTTTGAAAAAATGATTTACAATTTAAGAGTGATTTATGTTAAAATAGGCACATGTAGTTACAAATCAGGAGAAATAATTGGATTATAATGAGGTTTGAACTTATTGGGTTAGCATCACTCTGATCGGAAATCTTCCACAAATGGTATCAATAAGTAGCATGTGTCGAAATTCCGCCAGAACCCGAACATACCGGTTAGAGACACTGCAGAGTCAACGGTAATGCTTCTGAGCCATTTCAGCCAGCTTATCTTAGTCCACATTAGCGTTACCAGCTCATCAACATGCTTCTCATGTTTCCATGTTCCCAAAATGGGACCATACTCTAAAATGAAGATTAATACTTCGAAAATTATTTTGTGAATATAAACGTGTAATTTATTATCTAAATAGACAGGTACTTAAAAATGGGAAAGTAATTATATTATAATATGGTTCGGATTTAATGGATTGACATCGTACAAGTTGGTTATTTCCTCTCGACAAATTGTGTGGCCCTTGCTTTGGTGCGTTGTTTCGCATTCCACATCCTGGGGATGCGCGTCCCGGTAGGTTGGGCTCGGCTTCCCCTTTCCACCGCTCTCATGTCGCGCAATGCGGACTGGCAATCCACGACACACGCCCGTCAGTCTGTTCTGCCCTCAGCCCTGTCCCTCGATCGAGATCTTCACAGCAGTTGCACTATTAGGCAGAGGCGCAGGAAGGGACTCGCCATCCAGGAAGCGATCGCCCGTCAGTCTCCGTGGCTGACGCCTTCGCCTCAGCCAGGTAGCTTGTCTATCCTAGTTCCAGACTTTTGCCGGAAATTAAACCTAATTGGCACATTTCCGCATATGGAACTGCAACCTGCACTAATTGCTTAGTAACTTTACTTACATAATGAAGTAACTGTTCAAGCTCGACAAGGTGCGCGACGGAGAGATCCATTGGTGCGTTACAGAAAGGGACAGGCAATTCTTCCATCGCCACTCTTCGCATCTCTTCTAACACTCGCTGCCATGCACACGCATGCGTGCTGGACACTGCTGGTGGCGCTGTTAGTGACCATCACTGGCATTGATGGACAAGTCAACCGAATAGCTTTAAAGAAGTGCTGCGGCATATTCGAGATGCTCTCAGGGGACGGAAGATCGTGTGTGAGAGCTCGTGCCTGGCCACGCAACGTGACCATTACACGCGGCAGATACTCCATCATTCCTCCTCTGGACGAGGTGTGGATGCGGGGTTGGCTCCGCCAGGCACGCCGTTACGAAGCGTCGTTTCTGTGTCTGAGAAAAGCCGATATAATCTCCAATACGCTATGAGTGTAAACGCGTCTTCTGTATGGAACCAACAGCCTCTCACTGAGGACGTGTGGAGCACACAGGTCGTTTTCGACCGCCACTGGGTATTAAGGCCCAAGGAAGGAGGAGGTATCAGGCGAGTGGAAATGTATTGCGTTGACGCTGCAATGGAACCTATAGGACCCTTCGCATTACGTTTTCGAACGAAATGCTCTCCCGACGATTGCATCACAAAATGCTGCGATAAGAAGCAAATTCTGAAGAAGAAAGATCAGGTTTGGAAGTGCGAAACGGATACACGAGGTACCTGGAGTCCTTCTAGATCCTCCCTGGCAGAAGAGATTATTCGAGAGTTGCCTTTTCATATCAATCTTAAGTGTCCACACCTCCTATTAGCGACCTATAAAGAGAGCTCTGCTCCGTGGACTCGTACTCGAACGAGTGAGTTCTTCTTCTCGAGTAAGGAGCCTTGCTTTGACTATTATCGCCACAACGGCACCAGGAAGGAAGGCATATTCTACTGCGAATATCCGCGTGTCGCACGAGGGGCTTATTGGATTCTTCGCCCGCTGTGTGTCGCCTCGTCTTTGCTGCTAGCGGTGTCGCTGCTATCCGTGACATGCGATAGTAGCATGCGACACAAGTTGCATGGATGGTGCCTAGCGACTCACACTCTTTGCCTCTTTGGATTCAATGTGGGGCAGATTGTGTATTATGTGTCAATGAGTGACACTACAGATAATATACGCGGATATTTTATGCCATCGACTCTCCATAAAATGTGCAAGCATTTTGGTAAGTAATTAAAAAGTACTGATAAACGGGAAAACATATCTTAAAGACGACCGCAACAAAACGATTTTCGAGCACAGATACACAGACTATCCGAGTTCTGGTGCGACTGGTTCAATAAAAAAATAGAAAAACACCAGTGACGTTTCCATTTTGGTATTTGTATGAAAAATACTCATTTGACTCAATGCACTGCTTACAAACATTTTATCATTGTTCAAAGCATGTACTATAGACATTCTCTGGAATTGCATGTAAGACAACAGTCGAACTTTCTTAGATGTTCGGTATGGTGTTGTGATGCATTCCTCTCATCGCTATCTTCCATTTAGTAAGCAAACAATAGTCACAGGGTGCAAATCTGGTAAATAAGCAGGATTTTTTAGCATAAAGTTGCATTTCTCAGCGAAAAAATTCCGGACTTCCTTACATTTGTGGGCCGGGGCTTTGTCATGTAGAAAAGACCAAAAACCTTGTTCTTTAGGCAACACTCGAATATTTTCACAAAAATCTTCTTAGGGCACTTAATATTCTGAGTTTATAGTTTCACCTTCCGGCACAAATCCTCTGTGAATGGTTCCCTTGAAATCAAAAACGACTGTCAGCAATGACTTCATTGCATGCGAACTTTCGGCAGATTTTTATTTTCTCGTATACATACGTATATACAGGAGTAATATAAGTATAGAGAAAGTTATGTAATGCCGCACAAAATAAATTTCGAGATCCAACGGAGATAAACGTTTCGGGGTTCCCTGATACCGAAAAAGTGGTATTTTTTAAAACGTCCGTCCGTCCGTCTGTCTGTCCGTCCGTCTGTGAACACTACTAGCGCCTAACCCACACGTACGATCTCTTCCAATCAGAGGAAACACCTGTCCATCTTGCTCTAGTTGAAGATTTGCGATTTTGAAAAACATTCTTTAAAATTTGGGGCTTCACATTAAGCCCTAGGAACATTATCAAAATTTTCTCAAACCTGCTCCAAATTGTTTCTTTAAATTTTTGTAAGAATAGAGTAAAATACACTTAAAATGCATATAACACGTCATATTAAATATTGTCATTACCACTATCCTTGCAAAAGTTAGAAGAAAAAATGTGGAGCCATTTTTGAGAAAATGGTGTTTGAGCGTTTCTGAAAATGCGGGAATTTGAGTTCATTTTTACAGGAAACTTGTGTTCTTGAGAAACTTTATTTGACATTATTTAAAGCACATGTACTCATAAATATAATACTGGAAGAAACGCCTCGAAAGTAAGTATTACAGACGTGAGAACAATTTAAAAAAATACATTTATGTAAAACAAAACAATAGAATAGATTAGACAAATTAAAAACATGTACTCATAAATATAATACTGTGAAGAAATATAGACAAATTAGATAAAAGAAACTAATAGAGCAATATGGCGTTTATGTTAACGGATAGGGTTTCTTTGGCACTAACCGTACAAAAAATTTAAAGAAAAAATTTGGAGGTGTTTTTGAGAAAATCTTGTTTTTTTTAAATTTTTTAAAATTACAAATATTGCACGCGGTATTGCACAAAAAAGACTAAAATTTTTAAAAAGGTTGACATGACCGTTATGAAAGAATTATTAATAGACAACAAATTTCATGGAAAAGTTTCTGTGTTCAATTTTGTAGTTGTAGGAAGACGCATTGCCAAAATTCAAATTTTGGCAATTTTCTTAAATTCAGAGTTAACCGTGAAAATCAGACCTGTGCAATGCTTATAAGTGTTTTTAGTTCATTCTTAAACGATATTTTTTAAAAAAATTTCGAGCAGTTTTTGAGAAAATTTTGAAAATATTCCTAGGGCTTCATGTAAAGTAGTCCCAAATTTTTAAGAACGTTTTTGAAAATCTCAAAGGTACAACTAGAGCCAGATGGACAGGGGTTTCTTCACTTTGGAAAAGATCGTACGTTTGGTGTAGGCGCGAGCAGTGTTCACAGACGGACGGACGGACGTTTTGAAAAGAACCACTTTTTCGGTATCAAAACGTGTATTTCCGTTGAAATCGCGAAATCGATTTTCCGCAGCATTACATAACTTACTCCGTATATGCGTATGCGTACGAGAAAGTAAAAATCATTAGCACCAGACCTCGGACAGTTATAAGAACAAATTTTCAAAAAAGAATTACCAAATCTCCACATAATATTAAAAGTTTTTTGGTTTAAAATCACAATGAATAATGCTGATAAAATATTGTTCATAAACAGAAACATTCCTAATCTATAATTTTTAAAATGAATTTTAACTCTTGCTAATAATAACTGTCTTACTGCTAGACTTATGATTAGACAAATAATTGGGGATAGTGTGTCGCCTCTGGTGAGTATTTGAATGATAAAAAGTTTTAATTGTGCCATTCAAGTCCCTAATTAGAATGCTTTTTAAACATTCGAGTTGTCTCGCTGGACCATTTTAATAGGAAGTCACGTGAAAAAGGGGAATTGATTGATTTGGGTAATTTCTTTCGTTTAATTATAAAATTAGAATTAATTATTGTCAATGGATGAATTTATTCGTAACGAATCATGTAAACGGCGATTTGAGGATATTGTAATTCACAGTATGTCATCAATGTACTCGTAGTTGAATACATATATACATATCTATTGATTTATCTGGCTGACGATTCTATATGCTACTTCCTTTTGGTGTCGATGAGCTACAGATAGATAGATTTTTATTATTTCTGCTGGTAGGTTTATAGAACCTGGTGGCAGAACGTTACAATTTACATATTACAGTTATTACGGACAGGTACTACTACTTCATTATCATTTTTTTCGTCTTATTTATATTTACTGAAATCAAACTGTTTTACTCCCCTTCTCTTAAACGCATATCATTTCCTTCATACATCAACTCTCTTATGAGTACTCCCTGACAATATATTTTATATAATGTCACATTTTGGTTGTCTGTGAGCCTGAAAGCAGGCCGAAAAGTAGTATTTTACGGTACAGTAAACCAGTGTTCGTACCAACTAATTAACTTGGAAACATTTTTTTTATAAATACAAGTTACGATTAAAATCTACTAGTAGGACTGATTTTATTGAAAATAATTAATTGCACAAATATGTACAAATCTTTATTAATCTTTGAAGTAGGACCCTTGTGCTTCGATTACTGGGTATAACGCGTTTACCAACCTGCGAGCGCCTTCTGGAAGTCATTGACCGCAATGCTGTTGAGATCCCATGTTACCGCCACTACGACGTTTTCGATGAAATCGAAACATTGTCCGTTTTTTGGGTCGTTTCAGGAGGAGAAGAGGGAAAAGCCAGGTCGAGCCACATCTGAGCTGTAGGAGCTGTAGGGTGTGGGGGGGCCTTACTGAGCAAGCCGCTCCCGCGCCAACAGCGCGATGAGTTCTGAAGTTGGTTCCCTTTTGTCACATTTTCGTCGTCCCTTGATGTTGACGGGCGATCAGCGCGTTGGTCATCCTTGACGAGCTTCTTTCCCCTCCCTGACAACTTGTCTCTTAATAACCCTCGAGTGGTTCATGGGAGCATCCCCGTCAGCCTGCTTGATCATATCGAAGGTTTCCGTGGCGGTTTTTCGAAGTTTGAAGCAAAACTTCACGCTATAGCGCAGTTCGAGATTCCGTTCCATGCTGAGCGTGACGACGTCCTTTGTTGCGTCCACTCCTTGACGCAACGCGTCTCCAAGCCCCTTAAGGGGCGAATCCTTAACAGTGATTCACGGGAAACAGTGTGCTCACTCTCTAAGGATCCCGCCTCCATGCCAAATCAGTCCGACCCCCCTCCGTGGGTTTGTCAGGCCTACTGCAAATCAGTCCTTATTGATCGCACCATGTACATTTCATATTCTATATCATTGGCATGGTATACAATTCCTCTCATCGAGAACCACTAACAATTCCAATCGTGACATTAACCTTTGTCAAAAGATGTAAATTTTCAAGTGTATCCCCCATAAAACGATTGACTTCGTCTCTTGTGTTTTCGATCGTGTCAAATGGTATCTAAGAGTTTTTTTCTTAAAAATCGCTGTCAATTTATAAAACTTGGAAATGTCTGCATTACAATAAACCAAAAGCATTCATCATAGAATATTTTGACCATAAGGAAGCGGAATTCAAAGCATTTTGGAATGTAACAAAATTAGTATTATTAATTGCAAAATATATTACAATGCCGTGTAGCTCTAGTAAAAACCATTTACCAAGTCTGATAAGCAAGTAAATAGTATATCCTCATTAACCATTTTAATATTATTTGTATTTTCCAGAACAAAATTATTCATATTATTTTTTATGCCTTTCTTACGATTTCTGAAGTACTATTAATTTTGGATTGCTTCCTAGGATTTATCTATGATCGCTTTTGGAAGCATTTATTTGTCTTTCAATTCCATTTTAAAATGTTCAGAGCATTGTAAATGTTTTCTAAATATTAATCTTGGAGGCTCTGACGCGTGGACAATGCTTTAATGGCATTCGTACAGTGTGAAATATTGCCAAATATAAAGGAAGGAAATGAAATAGTATGAAATAAAACGTTACAATGCACAGAGGGAATATTAGATTATTCGTCGAAAATTCCACTCTCAGATCTAAACATCGTCTGGACAGGAAACTCTCATGTAACTTTCCGAACATTCTCCGAACACCACTGTAGGTGCCGTAAGTTACCCAAATCGTATCTTGGTTGCTTAAAAGTGCAAAAAACGCGAGTTTTTGGAGAAATTTCTTTTTGATAAATCTCTTGATCTTTTGTATGAATCTGCAAAAAATTACCAGTTCAGGAGACTGAGACTTGGCGACCCCGTTTCTCTTGATATGTACCTCGCGCAACTTTTCTTGAACGATGGATTGAAGAAATGCGGGCGGAGTGGGAGTATTAGTTACAAAGTCGGCCTCTAGAGTATTTACAGCAATGCCAACCTCTAGAAAATCAAAGTCAAACCTGCTACGTGTGTGGTCAGGACACGGCTCTGGGTAGTCAACAGCAGGAACACTAGATAGGAGTTTTAGGTGCTTTCCTTGAAGGACCTGCCTCAGTCATTTCTTTAGATAATGATAATAAAGGTGAACAGAAGTTTTCGACTATCAAAGCAACTAGTTTTGACTAGACTCTGTTTCGCGCCAACTAAGTTTTAATGTTTGAAATGTTGTCATCAGTGCTCGCTGCAAGCTTTTGCCTTCAACTGCTTATTGTTCAAGGGAGGGGGAAGCAAGGTCATCGTTCAAGAAACGTTGCGTGAATAGTTCATTACAACCGCTGGCGACAGACAGATGCAGATTACTCGATTACTATAGAAACATTAGAATGGTTATTGACTTCGTGTTTACGAGGATTTCTCTGTAGGTAGTAATTGGACCTAAAAGAAGTATATTTTGTACAGTCCGGCAAAAAGACCTCCCTATTTCAAAAGATATAGTTACAAAGAAAGAAATAAATAAAGAAAGAAAGAAAGAAAATACTTCTATATGTGACCAACAAATACGTATGCCTTTTAAAGATTCTTGGTTTCAAAAGATATGATTGGTAAATGGCGCCCTCGGTTGTTGACATGTTGATGGAGCCTTTCCCGAAATTTGTCCATAGTTCTTCGTAGGGAGATACACGGGTCCAACACGACGGAGCCACAGCTTACACTTCGCGGCGTTTCCTAGCAACCTTGAGACAGTGGTTTCCTGGGCGCATTTTCTCTGTGAGAGGAGAGGGAGAGACCCAGAACCCTTGGTCACCCCACCATTTCCTTATCACCTCATGATTTGTTTCTTTGGGTACACTTTAAGACGCAAGTATACGAATATCGCCCCACAACTCTGCAAACACTCAAGGAAAACTCGAAATGACACAAAGAACTATGGACAACTTTCGAGAATGGCTCGTCAAGGTATCAACAGTGGAGGACATCATTTACCGGACACACTAATGTTTAAAACCAAATAATGTCAAATGGCGTAGTATTTGTTGATCACAAATAAAATATTTTTTCTTCATCTTTCTTTGTAACTGTCTTTTGAAATTCGGGAGGTCTTTTTTCCGGACCTTGTAAAACGGTAATGATCCACGTCCCCGTGTACAAGCAAGTTTTCTTGATAAGTTTGAAATATTGAAAGAATTGTCTGATTTTAATGTTCGACTAATGGATGATGGTTTCCACAGCCCTCAGTATGTACTTCCTGCTGACGGCTGGCTGGTTTTGGCTTACAGCGCTCTGTGTAAATGTCGCGCTAGGCTTCAGGTAAGACAATTTAATTGACCACACCTCAATTCTGAGCACTTTTATACCATTATGCATCATTAATTGATTCTTGTGTCTCTAAAAATTAACTGCCCGAATTATATATTTTTGAATGAATATTCAAAAGTAATGAGGAAGCGTAGTTTTATTCTAATCAATAGTTATTTATATAATAAGGGTTTAATTAGAGCTTTATTCACGAAGATATTGATTCTCCTTAGGTCAGTTAAAGCCTGTTTCCTTAATAAGCAGATCGACATAGGTTTCTTCAATTTGAGAAAGTTCGTACGTGTTGGTTTAATAGTGTTCACAGACGGACGGACGGACGTTTTGCTTCCAATTGGTTTTTCAGCATTAAGGACCTACAAAACAGGGATTCTGGCTACACCACGTGTTCCAGGATTTTTTTCTCGTAATTTAGCAACTGGTTTAATGCACTTTTTCGCCACCAGAGCCCGTCAATGAATTTTTTCCGCTGAAAATCCGCCGTTTTTTCGCACAGCATTACATAACTTTCTCCATACTACGTATTACTCCGTATATACGTACGTTTACGAGAAAGTAAAAATCATTTAAGTCACACTTTAATCACACCTAAAAATAAAAGGAAAAAATGGCATTAAAATATTAAGTAAAAAGGTGAGTTAGAGGATTAATAGGAATTTAGAAGCAGGATGAGCATAGGATATGCAAAGTATAGGGATAGAAGTGATAAATACGAATAAACAGTATGTTGAGGCAGAGCTTGTGAAATATCACGAGATGTACCGTCTTAGTTTGAAGCTTCCGAAAGAAGTTAAGTGACCGAAAATCCTGCAACAAAGGCTCCCCTCCACACCTCTGGAACACGAAATTTTCGTGGGCACAGCCAGTTTCCTACAATAAGGCAGAGAAACGAAAATATTTCATTTTGAACTTGTTTTATTGTTTTCCTCTCTTTCCATTAGATTACAGCCATCTTCAAACACAAGTGGAAGGAAGAGATACTTAATATTTTCAGTGTTTGCGTGGGGTGTACCTGCTCTGCTGACAATTACATGTTCCTTCCTGTTTACCCCAGCGGATAATGCTCCCTGGAGGACTAGTAGATCGTCGTTCAACCCAGCGCTTATGGAAGCAAGAGTGTGTTACAATGAACCTTACGGCTTACCCTTTTCAAGTAAGAATAAAGTAAACGGCAATAAACGAATGAGAAATATCAATTCGACTAAAATATTTGCTATATTCTAGAATACAGAAGAAGGGGGAATAATCTATGAATCGAGATACCATTTAAAAGGTATAATAGAGGTGCACTGGTAAATTAGAAACAGTCACATTTTGCGCAAGTGAAAATGTCTATTAAATGTCTATTATATGTCTATTATAGAAAATGTCTATTATAGTTTGTTCCATTCATAGCTTTTAGATAGCCTATTCGAACACCTTCACTATTTACATTTTTTATGTAATATTTCCAAACACACTAGTAAATAATTAAACAATCATGTTAAAGATTAGTATAGTCTCGTTTAATTAGTGATAATTTTGACTCTGCACATTTCATAGAAGTTCGTAACATTTTTTTCTGAGACACCTGTGTATGCATTATTGCATTGAAACAAAAATTGCACAATCAAAGCATTACACAAGCAATTGTACAATTAAATCATTGAAACAAATTGTGTCAATATTCGCATTTCAAAGGATGGGTTTTGAAAAATCCTTTGTAAAAGGAAGATATACTCCAAAAGGTTTAGACCAGTAAGGTAGTGAAAACTACCCCCAAACCAAATCGATAATCCCGATGCTCATGTGAAAAACAATAAAAAATTGTAGGTTCATAAAAAAATGCACAAAAAAATTAACGAAAATCACCTTCTGAGGTAATCTGTTGCAGTTTTAACGAGAAACGTGTTTTTCATGTTTTATTTTTCTCAGTTTCTATTCCATGTATCAGGCTGAAAAAATTGAAGAGACGGAGAAAAATAGTAAAATTTTAAATTTTGCAACCAGTTCTGACGCCATATTCAAATAGAAAAAAATAACTAAATGTTTGAAATAGATTTTCGACCTGATAACGTTGGAGTACTGTTTCAGATTTTTACCCCAGAATGTGTCTTATCACATATGTTAACACAATGTTCTATAACACATTTTATTTTCAGATGTTTAAACAATGTGGACGATAGTAAGAGAAAATTAAAACCAATTTTATCAGTTCAAAAATTTGAAAAACGCGTCAAAATGTGTTTGGAAAAAACGCTTTTACCAATATTTAAATATAGATTCAACCACGATTATGAATCGAAATATTTTATGTACATCATTTATTAACCAAACTTACTCGGACTATCCATGGTGGAAAGAGATGGGTGGGCTCTCGCGCATCCGACTTCAGGCAATGAACTTTAAGTACCAGTTTGCGTCATAATATTAGTGAACTGCGCCACTTTCAAAATTCACTTTCACTTTCATTTACTCCACTTTCAAAATGTTTTTCAACACTTCTTGCCCTCCATGCAACAATGCAGCGAACGTCTGGTCCCGCTTTTCAACCGAAGTGCGTCACGTGCGTTATACTTTTCAACACCAGCGGCGCTAGACGAATTTGTTTACTACGCTCCGTGAAGTCACGAAGATTAAGCGCATTCGAGACTCGCGGGTTCGTGGTTGGGTGACCGGCCAGGAACCCCGGGATCTAACGGCGTCGAGCCCCTGGCCGAAGGGATAAAAGGCATCGACTGACTGCGACGTGACGACACTTGACAAATATTAAAAAAATAAAAGCACATTAACGGAGGATTACTCCCCAGTGCAAAGCGCTTAACGCCCCTTAAGGGGCTTGGAAACGCGTTGCGTCAAAGTGAAGACGCAACAAAAAAATAATACTAAAAATAAAAAATAAAATTAAAAAAACGTATTGTGGTCACGTAGTTCCTGACGGTGCGCTGCGCAGAACGAGCAAAAATTGGTGCATCGGAGGAGCCCACCAATCTCTTTCCAACATAGGAATATCGGTGAAACGATATTCCTGTGGTAGCGATAAGAAGGTACGCGTGGCAATGATTAATTGCCTTTGATTATCTAATTATCATTAATTAATAAATATACAACTGAGTAATTTGATTTATAATATAAAATTATTAATATACCTAAAACCGAGGAATTTGATTTATATTAGAAACGATACATAAATCTTAAAATAAAAGGAGTTTGAAATTTTATTTCGATAATATAATAACGATACATAAAGACAAACGTTTGTCAGCAAGAAGTTGTAAATCAGACTTTTGCTGCGAGACTTTCCAATAATTTCAATATAAATTGTTTAAACGTTGGTGAAGAAAAATTCTTGACACAAAGTTGCCGAAATTTAAATTAAAACTGAGGCAGTACTTCAATGTATTACGTCGAAAATCCATTCCAAAAAATTATTTATTTTTTCTATTTAAATTTGGCGTCAGAATTGGTTGAAAAAATACCTTAAAATTGAACTATTTTTCTCCTTCTTTCCATTTTTCAGCCTAAGACACGCAATAGAAGATAAGAAAAAAATAAAACCTGAAAAACACGTTTCTCGTAGTATCTCTGCAACAGATTGCCTCAGGAGGCTGACTTTTAGTTAATCTACGGCATTTTTATTCTCTTTCATATTAGCATCGCGATTACCAATTTGGTTTGGAGGCAGTTTTCATCACCTTATTCGGCTATACCCTTCATTCGTTTTTAATATGCGTTTTTATGTCAATTTCTTCATTTATACAGAGGGTTTTCAGAATAAACGTTACAAACTTTTAGAGCATGTGGATGAGTCGAAGAGGATTGCTTTCTCCCAATAAATATGTGGTGGAAAATGTCATAAACGTTACATATGTAACATTTGCTCTTGATAGGCAACCTATCAGACATCGGTGTTCAGAAGGTGCACGAAACTCGAGTCATAATGTGATCTGCACAACGCCGGTGCAAAATGAGATGCCTACCATTCAGAGGTCAATGGCATATGTGGTAATTTTCTTTGAGAAGTTGATTTTTCACGTTTAAAATCAAGTGTGCTTAGTACGGTCCAATAAAATTTGACAAAAAATACAGCATTTTAATGATACTTAAACATATTTTCCACACATCCCCTATATTTTTAATAATTTTTTTATTTTAAAATTCTTTGAAAACGAGCTAATTTTACTTCTATTTACCTTGGTGTTACAGCAAAAAAACGATCATATTTTTCTTATAAATACGGAACAGCAATCTTCTATTATGGCCCTGTGGGATGCCTGGTGTTCTGCAACCTCGCCTGCCTCATGATAACCTTAAGGAAGGTGCAGAGCCTTAGAAGAGGCAACTCGATACTACGCAGAAATGAAGATAAGAAACATCGACTAGCGGAAGGAAATGGTTATCCAGCGGTCAACATCGAGAGCGGCAACGGAAGTTTACACAGACGTGGAAATGGTGGTTGCAGCCCAACAGCCATTGATACAAAAACGTAAGTAGAGAATATTGTTCTGTAGTAGAAGACGCATAAGTAGATGGGTGAATTTCGAAAAGATGCTTTCATCGAAGCTTGCTTCGCAAAGAAAGACATTTCCTTTTGGCGTAATAATATAGCAAGATGCTACGCTATTATGTATAGTTGCAATATTGTTGATGGAGTGAATGCCAAGGAATGCACGGCACTTTCTGCGGATTCGGTGGTATAACGGTCAGCGTACCGGACTGTTGTACCCTAGGTTACGGGTTCAAACCTGATCGAAGCCGTGGATTTTTAAGGGCGAAAAAATCCTTCGTACGCCTTCCTTCGGAGGGGAAGTAAACCCGGCTGTCCCATATAGTATATTTACTGCATGTAAAAAATCCTGAAGCCTCTGAGCAAACTTCAGATCCGCCTGTTTCGTACCTTCTTTGTTTGCTAGGTGGTGAAAGGAGCGTAGTGAAATTTGCGCGGCTAGACGGAAGAGCGGGCCTGATGGCCCGAGTCTCGCCACGTAAAATAAGACATTTAACTAACTAGCAATTTCATCAGCAATCATAACTAGTGGTGCTAACACAGCACAAACATTCTTGCCCTTAGCGATGTTTACGTAATATTATTTATACCGCAATTTCTCTCCGAACACATGTTATAATTTTTTGTAAAACTGAAATTTTCGAAAAGTTGTGCATGAATTTATTTCAAAATCTATCTTAAAGGAAGGTAATTCATTAAGGGAAAACCTTTCTGTTTTTAATATTTTTGTTGTAGTAAGATGCCGAAAAAACATGGATTCTGGCTCCATCATGTGTTAGAGGGTTTTCTTTCTAAATTTAGCAACATGATTTACACACTTTTGCGTTACCAGAGTCTGGCAATATGGGTTTTTCTTCCAAAAAGGCGAAATAAAAATTACTATTACAGAATCGGGTAACTAAAAAGTGCCAACGTAGTTGCCAAACTTAGAAAAAATCCTCTATCAAGTGGTATAGCCAGAATTCATGTGTTGGGGGTCCTTGATATCAAATGACTGCAATGCGTCTGTCCGTCTGCGAACTACGCTAGCGGCTAAACCGTTCGGCGATTTTCTTCAAAATTGATATTCTCCTTACGTTCTGGTTGAAGAGGTTACAACCTTTTGAATTTGAAACCGATATTTTAATTTTGACGGGTCGATACCTGAATTTCTCGATACTCGATACAATTACCTGTCTGAGAGCTTCGATACTCGATACCGTACTACTTTACAGACTCAATAGCACAAGTGGTTCAATGAGAATTGGAAGGATGTATTTTGTTCTTCATACATGCATGCATGTACATTATTTTAATATTTAAAAACTATTGATATGAACATATATTTTTTAAAGTTTTTAAAGATTCTTATTAAGGAAAACTAACATTGTAATTCTTTCTGAGTCCATTCTATTTCTTTGTCACATATCAATCCAGCTGTACTGAAAAGTCTCTCCAAAAGCACTGTAGCTGATGGAATGCACAGATATCGAACAGCATTTTTATTAAATTGGAGAGAGTCACTTTGTTTATTCAGTAAGGTAGTACATTTGCAACAAGCGGAAACAAGCCCGCACATTTCATTCATCCTCTTGTGCTGTGGTTTTGTGTACACAGCATGATATTTCGTAGTCACTCTTCAGAATATCCTATAAAGAGACCACATGTCAATGCGTATTAGGGATTCAGTAGTTGATGATGCCTATAAAGTAAATTAACGAATTAAAATTTTAAACAATAAATGCTTGTCTAATTTGAAATGACCAATGTAAATACTGAAAATGAGTTATTTGTATTTATATACTGTTGAGGCTGTAAAATAGCTTCAGCAAATTTTTTGAGAGAGCCACAGAGTGGGTTGGATTGCCAATAAAGCGTGGCCACAACTTCTAGCTTGCCACAAGGGAAAATTCTGAAAGGAAATTATTTGAAAACTACTCGTTTATCTCAGCGTGAAAATTGTTGATAATTGAAGAAGTAGTCAATGTTACCTTAGACGAATAGAAGATTGTTTTCGGATATCATTCGTGCGACATACAATTTCAGCTCACTATCAGCTTTTACCCGCCCAAACACATGCTGCTAGCACCAGGTTTGTTTTTTTTTGTTGCATCTACTATTTGACTCAACGCGTCTCCAAGCCCCTTAAGGGGGGTTGAGCGCTTTGCTCTGGGGAATAATCCTCCGTTAAATTTGTGCGTTAGGAAGTAACCCTTATGTCATGTCACGTCGCAGTCAGTTTCAAAAGGACCGCCAGTTAGCATCTCCACGTACGCGCCTCCTGCTACGCGCTCCTGCGTCACTACCCAGTGGCCAGAATTAGGAAGGAATAAGGATAGGGGTAGTGTTTAGGACACTTCACAGTGGCTGGAGCCTTGTGAAGCAGCCAAACTCGTTTTGTTGGAACAAATTTCACACGAGATTCGACGGGAATGGAACCCGAACCTCAGTGGTGAAAGGTTAGCGACTTCGCTAAGTGCCACGAGCGAGCCCAGTCAAAAATCGAATTTCTTCAATGGCACCAAGATGTGAATTACTAGGGCTTTTTAGTGACGAGATGATCTTTTGTGCAAAAACTCGGCCGAAAAATTCTTCAACAATGTCTCGTAGCATCATATAAATATATAGACGTTGTATTTCCTCCCGACAATGGGAGCGAGCTTGCGTGCCAATAACCTCAGTGAGGTCGCAAAACCAACCTTACATAATTAAATTGATAGTCTGTTGCATATATTCGTGCATTTTAACGGTTTTTTACTCGAGCGTGTCGAGTCGCCGTGTAGCTGTTTCGGCCACCGCCTTCTTTTTAAAGAATGCGGTTCTATCGTGCCTTCATTTGGAAAGACGTTTGATTCTCGGAATATTGACAATTCCCCAGTGTCTCCAGTATCTGGCGCGATTTCGCGAGCGTCTAAGAAATCGGTTTAACTCTTCAACTGTTTGTCCTTCCAAAGAGTTCCATACGAAAGATGTCTTTGTCTTCCTCGCTGGACGCAAACGCACCGTTTTTTCGAGAATAAAAAACCGACGCAGGACGTCTAAAATGCGCGCTCTTTGCTGTTAATTAGCGACAAGGAATTGTTATAAATGATAGATTTCAAAGTACGGCGCAAATTTTCAATTAATTTTGGCCGCCGATGTGCCAACATAAACCAGAGTAGCCAGCAAACCTCGAATCCTTGAAAACTGAAAAAAAGGGGAATTTAAAAAAGCCTGGAAGAACCGGGAAAAACTGGGTATTTGATTTGAAAACAGGGATTTTTCGTTATTTCAGTCTTGCCCCAATATTTAGCACAAATTTACATGCGGCATCGTATTCAGTAAAGTGCAGAATTCAACTCACTTCATGATAACGGCGAGTATTAAAATCGAAATAAACATGAGAAGTGTCAGAAGTTTTTTTGAGGATTGCGAAGTTCTTGTCTCACGCGTTACACAACTTTAAACACTGCTGATTATATAGGTGCAAATGAGTAGAATACCTAGCACCCCATAGCACATATATGGTTGCCTGTGGGTTGAACGAGATATTTTCGGAACAAACGTCTCACCGAAAACTCAATAGGCGATTTTCAATTAGTTTTTCTATTATTTAATAACGCAACTACAATACAAGTAAGTTTGAGTTTCGATTAGCGTCACGCCTATTCTTTGATGACATCGGCGATATCACTTTGCTATTTTTCCGATAGAAATGACCATGTTATTACGACCATCATATTTAACGGGAATTTAACTCCTTTTGTAGGAGAGCGCAGTCAAAGATATCTTTGCTTATAGTCTACACGGAGATTAAGAGTGGCAGTGTTCGAATTGACAGGGAGCACAAACAAAATGAACATGCGAAGATCTTGACGGGGATGCGCGCCAGGAAATACGAGTAAACCCTATCTATTTTATATTCTATTGCTGCGTTTTATTGCGCGAAGGATTAATTGGAATATTTTTAATTCTTTAGCAATGCTTTAAAAAGTATCCTTCCTCTTTACTTACTTCTTCTCACATTGATAATGAAATTTTGATTATTATAAATAATGTTAAAAAGGCATTAGTATTATCAACAACTCATTCTCATCCTTCCAAAAAATTATCTTTTAATATTTTACCTAAAGAAATATTAAATTTAATAACTATTAAAAATAAAATTTATTAACTCTCGGTGCGAAAAAAATTAGAAGAACATCGATATTCTAAATTCAATAATTATGTATTCCAACTTCAGCCGAATTCCTCATTACTTTGGTCTGCTATTAGAATTATAACAAAAGAGGAACATTAAATTACTACTTTAAAAGATTCAAATAAAATTGCTACTACAGATTCTGAAAAGGCGGAACTATTTGCACAACAATTTTGTAGGTCATTTACCGATAATCCGATTATCAATTATTCCTTTCATCGAAATATATTAAAAAATCTTGAAGATCCATTTTATACAGTTCCCGAACGTATCAAATTTATTTCTCGTTCAGAAATTAAATTTATTATAACAAAACTTAAAAATAATAAATCTCCAGGTTTCGACAGACTTCCTAATATCATGGTCAAACATTTTCCAAATTCAAATTTATAAAATAATTTTAATGAGAGTTATTAAATTTATTAATCAAACTAATTTATTTCCAAATTCTCAATTTGCATATAGATCTAATTATTCTACAATACAACAATTGTTGAGAATTACAGATTTTATAGCGACTAGTTTTCAAAAGAAACAATTAACATTTGCGTTGAAAGAGCGTTTGATAAAGTTTGGTATGACTTTATATAAGCTTAGAATATTTGGATTTCTTATTTATTTACAAAAAAAGTTTTTTATTGGATCGTAAATTTCGAGTTCAAGCCTCCTATTCCTTTTAATATTTACATTTCAGACAGCCCTCATTTACTTAATTCAGAAATAGCATTCGTTGCATTATTTACTTCCCATTCAGACATTATAACAGGACGCGATAATTTACAAGATGACTTAAATATTCTCGTTACTTGGTTTAACAATTGGCAAATAAAGATAAATAATCAAAAGTCACAAGCAAAAATATTTCTTTAAAACGAATCTCTCCTACTTATCCTCTTATTATTAATTATAAAGCAATTCCTTGGATTCCTTCTAATATTTCAAATACATATCTCGGATTACAACTAGATACTAAATTAACATGGAAAACACATATTTTATCTATAATAAATAAAATTAATCTTAAGCTTTTAAAATTATATCCATTTCTGAATAAAAATTCGCACCTCTCTGTAGATTCTGCATTAACTATATTAAATATATAATTCGCCCTTCGTTAACTTATGCAAATTTATGCGTTTTATTCAAATATTTTTACATCGAACAGAAATATATGCATAAGCGCAATTATATACAACAAAATAAACATAAGACAAACTAAGAGTGAAATTACTTGAAAACACAGTTATTGAAAACACAATCTTTATTTGCACCCTTCTGGCGTATTTTCTTCACACATTTATTGATACTCTTGATATTTTAGAACTACTGCACTAACCTTTCGTTTCTCCGGTAATGTTTTGTAGTAACTTTCTCTTTGCATTTCTACCCTCTCTAGTGACTTGAAATTCCGTGTCTGTAAAGGGGTTAATATTTCTATTGAATTCTTTGAAAAAATTCTCTTGTATCATTTTCACAGCACGTTCCATATCGTTGCGCGAAATATTCTTTATATTCTTCACCATTCTTTTCTCAAATTCATGCTCTAATCTTTTAAGATATTTTATATTTCTGATTTGTATTACTCGCGGTTAATTTATATTTCCTTTCCTCACAAAATTTCTCAAACTGATTCCAAATTTATTTCCTGTCGAGTGTGTTATTTGGTTTGAATTTACAAATAATTACTTCTACTTCGTCATTCGACGTCGAACCAAACCTTTGCTGCAAGATTTCAAACAAAAGGTACACCATCCATGGAATAATAATAATAATAATAATAATAATAATAATAATAGCAAAATTACATAACCTCTATCTGTAGACAAAACAATGCACAAAATTTATCACCTCCTAGGAGGTGATAATAACTGATAAATATCATGGTAAAGTCTTTAATTGGCTGGTACGGTCCCAGTTCTTGCACGCCATTGGCTGAAATTTCATGAGTGGAATAGTTAAATGTTGGGAAGGGATTCTGGTACTCAAAAAAACGAGCGCAGATAATCTTCTCTCGCATACTGTTTACTGTTTACACAATACATTGAAACATGACGCTTCCCCCGCCATTTCACGCACTTCTAGACATAAGACATTTTAGAGAAAACCCGTTACATTAATTGCACTGAGGGCCATGGAAAGCCATGGGTAGTAACCGGTAAACGGCTGAAGGAGAGGATTCCTAACATCATTTCACCCTACTCAGGTTAAACCTGTAGTACTCAAAGTAAAAAAGGGTAAAAGAAAATACAATCTTTGTTGCAGAATGAAGATGTACCTCAAATTGCTGCTGATGTCTGGAGGAATCGAGCTGATCTCTGAGGTCATAATCTGGGTCACAACAAATTATTCAAACGAATATCCTTATGCTCATCGCGATTACCATTATCCTTATCGCGCGTCGGGGCACGTGACGGACTTCTTTCGGGCGGCGTGCGTCGCCTGGTTGGCCGCCCCGGAGGGGGGCTACATGGGCCCCATCCTAAAGAAACTGCGCGGAGACAAGAAAGAGGAGAGTTCTACATCTCGGATGCAAACTAACGACTAGAAGAAAATTACTTATTCCTGATGAACACTGTGATATTTTTTGTGAAATTGTTTTATGAAACGCTTCATAAAATGTAAATTTTATAAAAATCATAAAGTAGAGTATGGCCTATTTTCAATTTTTTGTTTTGATAACCACTTGTAAACGTGCATTTTCAGGAGATGCATATAGGGGATTAAAATTTTCTTTGTTGCATTCACAGTTTTCATTCACTGTAAATGCACAAGGAAAACAAAATTTTTTTCTGACCGCTTCAACTATTATGGTTTTAATGTAACATGGTACATAATTTGTACACTTGAATTGAAATAAAATGATCGTCAAAATGCTGTCTAAAAATAGTATATGAAAAATGATTTTAGTTTGCTTGTAGGATAGCGCTCGATCTATCGATTATGTGACGCAACATTTTCTGCTCGCAAAATAAAATATCTTTTACCATTCATAATTATTATGGAACAACCAATCGGCAATGCAGGCGAGAGCAACGCAACTTGTGAGAGAACTATGAAGCTCAAAAAACAATTGCGCCATAATGCAACCGAGCGTATAAATTTATTTGGTTAGTTTCCTCGAACGAGTATCGAAAAGAAGGAAGGCGTTGGCTATGAGTGGTCGAGGAAAGCACTTCCAGACGTGTTTGGAGACTGTGTCAGAAGTACCCTTACTTGTACTTCCTCTACGAATTGAAATGGAAGACGAGAGGGCAGAACAGTAATGTTAGTACACAGTATTTTTAACAGGGGAGGGCCGAACAATTGTAAGAAAACTTTGTCCGTGTACAAACCAAGGTCCCACACACCGATGTTAAGGAGGCCCAACGGGCAACAAAAATTGAACGTTGCACCGTCCGCCATGATGGTGGCAAAAGCACGCGAGCTGAGCTTGCTTGCACGGGGTTGACGGGAATACACGGGGTTGTCGGGAATAACAACTAGAATACACATAAGTTAGATGTATCAATATGCAAAAATCTGTGATAAAAAGGATTATTGTTTTCATTAGAACAATGAGATTCCTCCACAAAGTTCAGAGAACACATTTTCCTGTCTTATACTGCGAATCCCCGTTTCCTGTCTTATACCACATTTTATGAGCAATTTCACCCTCAAAACTGCTTGTTAGAAGGTTAAATTCTTTTAGATTTTGTTTATATAAACATTATTATTGGCACAATAATATACCTTTCATAATGAAGTATATAGGAATCTTTCGCCTTTACATTTTTTTACAATAACAACAACTTGATTATACCTAATGTTTAAAAAAAGTGGTAAGTAGTTTCAATTATCTCTCATTATAATTGTTCAGGACAAATTGAAAAAAATGAAGTTGTCAGAGAATGTGAGAATGGAAAATAAATTATTATTACAAATAATATATATAATTATAGTGAACTTTCTTTTGGAAAGTATTTAGGGAAATTTGACAGGATTGTAATAAAAACAAATTTCCTTGACAAATATGAATATTATTTATTAGATCATGAAAGTGATTGACTCTGTACAATGCTGCCTTATTATTTTTTTACGTAATAAACTATTATGATTTTTAAACCTTTTAATTCTTATGTCTTTCAAGGGTTTGATGATACATAATATACATTTTTGTTATAATTACATTTCGTCATATTTGAACAATGTTAGAAGACTAATATTTACAATAATACAATAACAGCTAAGGATACCCAGGAAGGGTCCTTGAGAAAAAAATGCATACAATTTGAATTAGGACATGAGTATTTAATTTATAAATGTTGGAACCTGCTTTACAGCTAATTACGGAGGATGTAGTAGGTCTTTAGAATATCTTGATTTTATCCGTGGAAAAAGATTGGCTGATTTACCTAGAGTGTACAAAGGAGTGGCTGGGCAAGATGAAAGAGAAGAGTAGAAATTAGAAGAAAGTTTTAGGATCCAAGTTTTCAGAGGTTCTATAGATAGTTCTTTTAAGATTTGATCGTTTCGGATATACCATGGAGCTTTTAAAACATTTCTTAAAAATTTGTTTTGCAATACTTCCAGTTTTTGAAGGTTACTTTTTGCGGCACCTCCCCAGATTGGGCAGGCGTAGGTCAGTGAAGGTCGTACAATGTATTTAAATATTATTAATGCTGAGTCTATTGATAATTTTGATTTTCTATTTATGAATGGATACAATTTTAATATTTTTATGTGTGTGTTATTAGCTATTGTTGTTATATGGTTTTTCCAGGTTAATTTGGTATCTATTTGAAGTCCAAGATATTTAACAGGAGTGTCATTTGGGAGCCATTTAACTCCTTAACCAAGACATGAGGAGATTTAGGTCATCTTGAAGATTGTCTCTACCTAAAAGAAGATCACTATGAGTGGTAAATATTGCAGTGTCGTCCGCAAATAAGGCAATATCTGAATGTAATAGGTAAGGCATATCAGAAATAAAAACATTAAAAAGCATAGGTGATAAGGGGATCCTTGGGGAAGTCCAGCTTGTATATTATGATCAGTTGAGAGAGTGTTATTTATTTGAACTTTAAATCGTCGATTAACTAAAAAGGATTTTATTATATTTTGTAAATAATTTGGGAAACCAATATTTCTCAATTTGAAAAGTAATCCATCATGCCAGATTTTATCAAATGATTTTTTTACATCTAGAAATATAGCAAGAGTATGACGTGATTTTTGGAAATTGGTGGCAATATAGTCTGTTAAACGTAGGAGTTGGTGCGTAGTAGAATGGTTATGTCTGAAACCAAATTGACTACTAGGAAGAACATTATTTTGATTTAAAAATTTATTAATCCTGGTTAAAATTGCCTTTTCAAAGATTTTTGAAAAATAAAAATTGGTTGAAATTTTCAGGTTTAGTTTGATCTGTGTTGGGTTTGGGAATTGGCAGAATAAGTGCAGTTTTCCAGGAGTTTGGAAAGTAGTTGAGTCTGAAACATGCATTATAAATAGCTGTTAGTGAACTGAGGATGGGATATGGTAGATGTTTAATTACAATATTAGGAATTAAATCTAAGCCTGGGATTTTTTGTTTTTAAGTTTGGAAATTATGTATTTGACTTCAGATGGGGAAAAAATTTTTTTGGGTTGGATTTGTTTTTTGGAAATTGTTTGTTCTAGTTTATTTTTAACTTCATGAGTAAGGCGATTTAAGGTAGTTTTAATTTCAGGATCTCGAGTGATTTGCCACTTTCTCCGAGTTACATGCTTGAGAGCAATTAAATTTAATATTTCTTTTGGTAGGACAGGTGAGATTGATTTGTTAGGATTATTACTTGTCTTTGTTGATAATTTAATAGCTTCTAATATATTTCTTTGTATTTTTAAAATTTCAGCATCTACATCTAATGGAGTATGGAGAGAAGTAGGATAATCATTTGTTTGAAGTATATATGACTGGAAAAGTTTCCAATTTGTTTTTCCTTTAATTAGGGAATTATGGTTTGGGAAAACATTTTAAATTAATTAAGGTTGAAGTCTATATGACTGGAAAAGTTTCCAATTTATTTTTCCGGAAGTTTAAATTTTGTGAGACTGCAATGTCCAGAATATCTGGAGAAATGGTATTATTATATGGATAATGTGTGGGTTGAGAAGGGCATGTATTGTCCAGTTATTCGTAGTTGCTAGATTGAATAATATTATACCTTGAGGGGTAGTCGTTTTACATCCCCATGCTTGGTGTTTTGCATTGAGATCTCCAATTAATAATACTTTGTCATTATTATTGAAGAGTAGTTCCAGGGTGTTTTTAGGTATTTTTTTATTAGGGGGTTTGTAAGCTACTATTATTTTTAGTTTTCCGACTGGTAAGTCTATTGTTATTGCTGTTATTTCTAATTCCTTGGAGGTAGGTACAAATATTTGTGTGTGTTTGATTTTCCTTTTGATAAGTATTGCTACCCCACCCCCCCATGAAAGAACCTATCTTTCTGTATGTAATATAATTTGGAAATTAACTCTTTTGACATTGTTTAGATGTGTTTCCGTAAACACGCTATATCAATTTTTTGGTCATTTAGAAAATGTTTTAATTCATTTATTTGGCGAAATAGTCCATTTGCTTCCAGTTTAATAATTTTATTTTATGGTGATCCATTATTTTAAGTTTGTGGTCCATTATTTTATAATTTGGAAGAATTTGTTGTATTAAATTTTGAATATGGGGGATTATAGCATTAATTATCTGAGTTGTTACAATAGGAATAATAGGTTGAGATTGTACCTGTTGTTTTCTAACTATTTAATTTGTTGTATAGTTTAGATTTTTTTATGAGTGTTAATTGTGAGATCTTTCAGAAGGAGTAGGTAAATGAGGGAAGTGATTTACGCTTTGAGTATTTGATGCAGGTGTAGAGTAGTATGTGTTGTTAAATTCTTTAGTAGTCCTGTTATTTTGAAAATTATTTGTTTTTCTTCTGGTTTGGATATATTTTTGATTATTAGTACTTTGGTTATTTGTAGAATTATTAGTAAAAACTGGACAACCTCTGTAATTTGCTGTATGATTTTTTAAACAGTTACAACATTTTGGAGTTGCTGTTTTTGGTTTGTTACATTTTGAGTAATGGTGGTTGTCAGTACAACGAACACATCTAGGTTCCATTTTGCAGTTTGCCTGGGTGTGATTGAGCCTCTGACAATTTTTAAATTGTATAGGGCTTATCTTATTTTTAAATTTAATTTTTACAATACTATTGAATAATTTGTTTAATTTCACTATATCTCTTCCTTGGTCATTATCATAAAGTTCTAATGCACAGCTTTCTAATGATTCTCTATTTTTGCCAAACAGTCTATAGACAGATATTATTGGGTAATTTTTAAGTAACTCTGTTTTGATTTCATCATTTGAATATGAAATGGTACATCATATATTATTGCAGAGAGTGTTTTATTAGTAGGATCTCTATATGAGAAGTAAGGTATTTCATTGAAGTCACAGTGGGTTCAATATTTTCTAAAATCTATTATAGTTTTAAAGAATATTGAGATGTGGGAGTTTTTAACTTTTGTTTCGAAATCATTAGTAGCTATGGATTTTATGTCTGTTATAAAACTAGAGAAATTACGTAATATGTTGGCAGATTTTGGGATATTGATAGGAGGAATGTTAATACTCTCTAAGTTTGATGTTATATCACTTACGTCTCTATCTTCTAGGTCACTTGCTGCTGGAAGTCTGGTTTCAGAACTACCTATGTTATGCCTGGAGTTTGAACTAGCACTATTTTCACTACACTGGTCATCTGTTCTTTTTCGCTTGGGGTTAGTATAATCGTTTTGGCTATTCTCCAAATTTGGATTAGGTAGAATACTATTATCACTTTGAGGGTTATAAGGAACACTTTGCTGGAAGGAATAAATTACCTCTTGTTGTGATTTTACAATTTCCCTTAGTTCTTGCGCTTGTTGCTGTAGGATTGCGATCTGCTGTTCTAAGAAGGCGATTTTTGGATCTTGGTAATTTGAGCCCGAACCATAAACAGTATTTTGCACTTCACCAAGGTTTTCATGTGGATTTGTTCCATTTACCGCAGCCATCGCTGCTGATATTAGTTGACCTGTTAAAGGGCAACTTGTGTTGTCCATTTTTCACCAGATCTTGCTACACGAAATTATAATACAAGTCGTTATTTCGTTGCAATATGCCGCAATGCGGCATTTAGGCCGTGGCCCACACCGACTTGGTGTGGTTTTGTTCTCACTTCTTATTGTCGCACTAATAAGTAGTCACTTTCACTTGTTGAACGTCCGCTGATAGCGGTAGGCACGAGCGCTGGCGGGGAGGTCTTTCCTCTACGAGAGTTGAGCTCCGAATGATTATGACATTCTGCTAAGTGGCAAAGCTTGATTTTAACATATAAACTTACAGTTTTCTTTACAATTTTTATTACATGATTTTCTGGAAATCCTTCCTCTAACATGATCATGAAAATCTCATAATTCTCAAAATGTACATTCAAATAATATATTCAATACCTCGGTGAATGAGTTTCGCATTTGTATAAGAAAAATTGTATTATATACTCATCTCATACCCTTACTTGTGAAAGGATTTATTACATTTCTTCCTATTTCTATTCGAACAACCGAATACTGCACACGAACTGATCATAATGATTCACTAAAAACTTTATAGTATAAAGTAAATGCACGTAAACACACACGGGCTTCGGCTATTCACTTCCCAGTTGTCATCAACATGGCGGATCGCGCAGTGTTCAATTTGCAACGCTCCGAAGGGTAGGAGAGTAGGTCTAGTACTATATTCCAAGGTCTTTAGTACTAACACTTGTTTCATTAAACATTTTTTTATTCCAGCATTACAAACGGCCTTTTTGTTCCAAGATATCGTTCATAAAGGGACAACTTACGGAACAGTAAGTTACGAACTTTTTCCGTTTGTGGCAAAAATAATTGCGTCATCACACATTCAGCCAATCGCAGCGAGAGAATCGTGGGGGGAGGGGGGTAGCGGTAAACCGAACAGCCGACCACCGATTTCTCGCACAATGTCAAACAGCCGAGGGGTCACGATAAAGTTTTTTCTAAAATTAAGTTTCATAATACACTAACGCTCCTAACATTGCTCCTCTCAAAACATGTACTCATTCAATAAAACTTAACATTATGAACTAATTTCATAAACTATTATGTATGTCCCATGAAACTCGTTTTATCAAAAATCTTACAGGCATTAGACACCGCAACTTTCGAGATTGTTTTCCTCTTATTGTGCACTTTGCAGAACAATAAACAGAATTGCAAAAATACTATGTGGACAATGCGCAGTTTAAATTTCCCGTAATTGACGTGGGAGTGCATATTCGAGTTTCATTATTTAAATAACGCAAACCGGAAGTAAAAGTATGCAACTACAAGAGATGGAACAATCTCTTTTTGAACGCAAGGTTTCGATTAGATCAAAAAATAAGTAAATGTTTTAATAAAGAAGAATTGCAACATTTGACTAATTCAAAAAACAAACGTTCATTTCAATTTTAAAAAAACCAATTCAATATTGGTATTTGAACACAAATTTATATCTTTAAGTGAAACTTATTGGTTAAATTGTCGAAATCACTTCAAAAGCCACGCCAATTAGAAATACCTAGCGAGTTAGATATATTCATCCGGACGTAATTTACAGTACACCTGAATGAATGTTTCCCATGATAATGATAAAAGTATAGTCAGCAACGTGTGTATTATCGTAAGGAATACTCAAGATATTGGTAAGTAAGAAAATGCCGTAGTAAAATATGTTTCCGCAATGGTTCTTGCAGTATATTTTTTCTTCGACATCTAAGAATGTAATAATGAGGATATAATTTGCCAGTAATTACATAGTTGATTCTTCACAAGAATATAATAAAACGTTTGTCTTGTGTCCAAAAAGCCTTTTGAAATGATTGGAAACATTTGATTAACCATGTTTGTGCAGGTGCATGTCATATTTTTACATGTTTAAAGAAAACATATAGTTTAACTTTTAAAGCAATTGCAAATAGTGAATCGGTTGCAAAGTGGATCTGGTTTTAACATAAAGTACAGCGCAAAGTTAATTCCATACTATTTCTTCTATACTAAGCCTTTTTTTAGCCAGTGCGAAACAAAATTAACGGGGAAAAGGCATTTTCATATTTGAACATTTTAAACAATTGAATTGAAACAGTCTGCGTTGTAAGTGGCGATTTAAGAATCTTACCTTACTTTAGCAACACAATAATGGTCATTCTATTTTAGTCATGATTAATTTTACTGCTAATATTAAAACTAAATATTGCTAGGTTGTTTTATGAAAATTGATCGTTTGCTTAATACATTATTTTTAATACATTATAATTAATATATTATAATTTTTATTTATTCTCAATAAAATTTTTATTCAGTTTTTGGTCCATACTTTGCATACTTTCTGTGCACGTGCATGTCCTTACTTAGGTATAGAACGATTTTCCTAAGGATGAACCAAAGTGACAGTTCGTGAAAACAAGTGAACATCACATGTACTTCAGAGAAGAATCCCTCCGCCGCGACAGCTGTTCAGTCACGCCCCTTCGTAAAGTGCTCATGGCTCCTGTGAAAACATCCCTATGCAGAAGTCTAAGAGTTTCGCAAAGGTATAAGCACGTACGCGAGTCCGGGGAAATATTTAAATTTAATTACGTATGTGGAAAATATCTTAACATGACCTCACAATCGGTAAAAGAATACCACCACGAATGTAAATAGAAAAAAAATGATTTTAAGTCGGAAACACGTACGGTACGCATCTCGTATTCAAGTCTCGGTTTTAAAATAAACATATTTATCACCCAAAAAGTAAATTCAATGTAATATATAAAGAAAAAAAAAGAATTTTTAGAGAAGAGCACATAACATTGCACTTCCTAATATCAATCATTTCTCGCAGCGCACTATATTTTTGTCGGACAAGGACACTACAAAAGGAAGTGTCGAAGCCATTTACAAGTTAGCCAACTGCAAACGAACGATTGCGGGTAGGGAGTCTAATGGGCTCAAGGGCATAACGACCACAGAATCTTCAGTTATGTTGCCAGCACTAGCTGTCACTTTGGCTCATCCTTAGGAAAATCACTCTATACATGTTATTCCTTATAAATCGTAGCCTTGACAGTAACAAACTGTGAAAAGTGCAAAATCATTTTGAAGAAATAGAGCGATTACTAGCACGAAATCTTGTTTTATTTAAAAAAATTAAGAAAAAAACATGCTTATCGTACTGAGAGAATTGATTCCTTTTTGAAGCCTCTACCCGAGTGATTTGCACAGAGAAAATAGTGTTGAGAATGACACGGACGAACTGGAGAGTATGTGCTGATGTAGCACCAATAATTTACCACGCAATTCTTTCCGAAAATCTTTTTCTAAAGTAATTCTTCATTGAGGGTTGATGGGAAGCATTATTTGGGGCTCCTGACTTTGGGGGCCCGGCGCGGTTCACTGGTTGCATCAATTTAGGTATAATCCTCCCCCCTCTCATTGCGGCTTGAAATACATCTTTGGCCAGGAGGTCCCAGGCATCGAGTTCCGACGGAGGTCGATTTTCTACACTAGCTACATAGCTAGTTCGAATTCAGCTGGTGTCTGGAGGAGAATTCCAGCGGCCGACAGCTGCGATCGGTAGTTTTCAGTGGTTTCTCAAAACGATACCACGCAAATGCCAGTACTCTAACAAACGGGTCACGGACTTCCCTCGATTTTCGTTCTCTTTGGTGTCCTATGCTCTCCCCTTAAACACACCTGCACTTTCATGCACTTCACAATCCCACATGTCGGGAGATCAGTCAGGGTGCCCCGTGCGGGGAGATATCTGGCGAGAAACCGCTAGCTATCCCATAGTCGCCGCCAGATCTCACGCACCAGGGGGGAGGAACACTGCCTCATCCCGGGAACAAATATCCACAAGATAGGGGCTATAATAGCAGTCGCCGCAACACCAACCAATCAACTGACCAGCTGAATCTGAAGCTACCCACACATGAGACACTTGACGATGGCAAAGATGGTTCAAAGCATCAACTAACGTAACTGCAGTGCCTCTGGCTGAGAGGTGCTCGTTTTCGAGTCACGACGATCACAGGATATTCGACATTAGATCGAATTTAGCGTATATGAGCGACTGGCTGCTCTGATTGAAAGTTTTCCTGTTTCTCCGATCAACACAAGGCGAATGCCATAGTAGTACCCTACCATACGGGCCATGGCCCACCCGAGATTAGCGTTGGGACTTAGAGCTTGACCCGCCTGAGGTGGCACCTCGCTGGTGGGAGATACCTGGTTGGGGAAAAATCTCGCAAGCTGACGTAGGTCAGCGCTGGATCTCGACAGCCAGCGAGAATATCACCGACACCAACTACGATAAAGCATACACTACACTTGCGGGACTGATGAGCTTATCGGTTGACTCGCCATGAATCTTGATTCAGTGGTGAGGTGTAGTTGACATTTACATAATTGGAATGATTGAAGTCCTGTTTTTGCGGCTCCCAGACAGCAGAAAACTGATGACGATGGCTAAGCCATCGAAAGCTGCTATTTGTGAAATAAATACTATTGTTGACAATGACAACGCCTTCAATCATTCCAATCGCCATGAGTCACTAAAGAGAGCCTTGGGATACTCACGAAGCGTATGATGTCGTCGACTCGCTCGAAGTGGTGCCAGAGCATGATGCGCGCGTCGTACAGCTCCAGCAGCTGCTCCTGGCTGCCGGCCCAGCGCCGCACGGGGTCGCCCGCCTCCGCGCACTGCAGGCACGCGTCCGCAGCGCCAGCGCCAGGTCCTCGCAGCGCGCGCGTCCCGGCGCCGACTCGCGCGCCAACAGCCCTTCCACTGCGCACGCGCACGCACGGGGAGTGCCAACGAGCAGGTGAATTTATTTATTTATTTATTTTACGTCAAAAAACAGTTAAAAACTGCGTATGACGTGATATGGGGAAAAGTGAATTGTGTGCACATTTTCAAAATTCTGTGATCCCTACACTAAGTCATATACTACTTAAAATTTGAATTTTGAAAGGGAGAAAAAAAAAACTCCCATGTAGTAAAATCTATTTTCAAGGATAAATAAGCAATAAATTTTGAATTTTGAAAGGGAGAAAAAAACACCAAAAAAAACTCCCATGTAATAAACTCTATTTTCAAGGATAAATAAGCAATAAATTTTGGCTCTTATTACTTCCTGCCGCGACAACATGGAAACGATAATTTGAAGAATTGTGTTTCCCACTGAATTCTAGAAGACGTGCACAGAAAATGAAGTTACATTTATGTCCAGAAGCAAAACAAGGGGCCATCTCAGCATTTGCTCAATGGATCAGGGAAACTGGACGAAAAACCTGATCGAGATGGGGGTCATTGACCCGGAAGCTGTAGTACAATAGTTGTTACAGGTTGTTACAATAGTTGTTACAGGTTGTATTCACTACAACGAAAATTAGGTTAGAGCGGGGCACAGGTTTCTTTCTCGTGAATGGGCCCGTGGGATTGCACAAGCATGGAAAACACATATTATAGAACATTAACACTTTATTATAGACGATTTCAGCGAAACAAAACTAACATAAAATAAGACATTTAGTGATTGATAATATTTGAAATATTATAAGCGTTGGAAAGCTCACTATTAACTTTCAAGAATGTCATTACACATTATTTATTTTCTTCGGTCTCTTTTAAGCCTTATGGGAGCTCCCTTTTTACGTTCTGAATCGTAACCATCCTACTCAATGTACTGTTTACTTGTTATTTTTACAAGATAACATATACCCTTTCAAAATACACCTTCTCCATCTTCATATGAATTTGCTTACTACAAAAATACGACATTCTATTCCTTACACATTCGTCTACTCCCTCTTCACGCTTATTGCTTAATGATAATTCCCGATTGGGAACATTCTTCTGATTTCGTTGCGCACCAAATTTTTCCCCGTTCGCCGGCTCCGGGCTTGCCCGCGTGATGGGACGCGTCGGTTTCGCTTTGCTCCGTCTCGAGGCCTTGATTTCAGCACCTGCGGCCCCTCTCTGGTCGTCTGCTAGATTCCCACCGTGCCTCGACTTGCAAGGCGATGCCCCTCGCCGCCGATCCAACGGATATTTCACACGGAATGGCTTCTGTCCGTTTTACAATGTTTACCTTCCGCGCACGAAATGTTTCTGTTGAGACTACTGCATTATTCTCCATTGCCCTGTTACGCACGTGGTTTATCTGTTCACATATATCACGGATTTCTCACAAACCATCAAGACTGGAGGCATTGCATCTTCACAATGTGTCTCTCAGTATAACTTTCAACACCTCCAAATTTGTTTATCAGACGCCCCGATGATGTATCGCAGTGTTTCTTTCACTCGCGGATACGCTGCCTTACACGTGTCCACATGTTCTCGCTTTTCTCCAACTCAAACAGCTACAGTTTGTCCAATCAATATTGTTTTTCACTTCACTCAGTCACACTTATTAGTTAGCATTGCCTTTCATCGCTTTTGTCCCGATTTAGAGATCGATGCGGTTGGATTCTTTTTCTCTCCGGTCTCTCACTGTCAATGTCTCACTCGCGCTCCCCCGTCAGTCCCTATCTGGCGCTCACTTCCTGTTCTGATTCTCACGTTTATATATATATATATATATATATATATATATATATATATATATATATATACACACACACACACACACACATACACCCTTCCGATCAGGCGTCGTTATCTCTAGGTGACCTTCCCTCAGCGTGAGCGTTACATCCGACGTTCGACAGATCACAGCCGATCCGTCGTCGGACCTGTCGATGTTATTTGAAAGCTTGATTGTTCCTTGGAGGCTATACTACAAATGCACGTTTGGGATCGTTAGGGAGGCTAGTTTACGATCAAAAAATCAACGATTGTGGATCTGTGACACAAAATCATATATTTTGAAATTGGAAATAAACACATACAAATAAAACTGAACTCCACTTTCTGGAATACATTACTTGAACGCAAACCTCGCATTTGTAAGTGGCACTGGACGGTAATGTCTCCGCCACATTGACGTTCAATAAAAAAGTTACTCTTTTCGATCATAATTCACAACTCTTTCTTTAATAATTATTCTCTACTTCGGCTACCAGCTGGTGCAGATTCAATAATAATACATATGCCTTGCCTTAACCAAATTAATTAATTTAATGTTGGCAATATAATGCATACAAGTATTTATTTATAGCTTTTTTCTTTTTAAATTCAGTTTCTTTCAAAGTTCAATTAAATATGTTCTTTAATTGTCTCAATTTGAATAGTAATAATTTAATTATACAAGATTTTAAGTATCCCTGTCTCTGCAAGATGCAGGCATCCGCCGCCCAATACGCCATCCACCGCTTGGTAAATTTGAAGCGCTCGGAAATCAAAAACATTTTGTTGTCGACAGCGCGGCGCGGAAATTAATTTATTTTCTTTTTCTACCGTCTCTACCATCATCGCGTGCAAAAATGGTAATAATACCTCGCGGGTCATCGGGCTGCACAAGTCGTATGAGAACGTTGGGCAGTAGCGGATATATTGCAATCACAAGCGGAATAAGACAGGTTTTCTTGCTTACGGTCTTCTGAAATGATCTGCGCGGGCTGAAGGTCGTAGTACCTTGGTTTGGCCCCAACCCACGAAAACGGCCGGCGAGTTTGGCACGCACTGAATGTTCAGGTTTTCTCGCATATGGCCACCTGAATATCCCGACGCGGGCAAGCAAAACAACGTACCTCACGGTTCATTGGGCGGAACATCTCGTAGCTGAATGTAGCGTGGCCGAGGGTGCATGAGATTCGCAGCCGGCACAAGACTGGCTTTCTGGCATATGAAAGTCCCTAGGCGGACACAATGTAGGCGTACCTTTGGGGTCGTCGGGCGGCACATGTCGGACGAGAATGTTGCGCAGCAGCGGGTCGCCCCAGGGGTCGTCCCCAGCGCCTGCAACTTGTCGCGCTCCGCGTGGCCGGCGGCAGGTGGTCCTGCAGGCGGCGCAGGAAGCGCTGCAGGGCGCCCCGCGCCTCGCCTGCCTTCGTCGACCACGTCTCCGACAGCACCACGCGCAGCGTGTGCCTGCGCACGCACACACGCCCATTAGCCCTAGCGATACCAATGTCTACGCATGCACACACGCCCATTAGTCCTAGCGATACCAATGCCTGCGCATGCCACGCCCATTAGCCCTAGCGATACCAATGCCTGCGCATGCACCACGCCCATTAGCCCTAGCGATACCAATGCCTGCGGACGCCACACGCCCATTAGCCCTAGCGATACCAATGCCTACGCAAGCACCCACGCCCATTAGCCCTAGCGATACCATGTCTACGCATGCACACACGCCCATTAGCCCTAGCGATACCAATGCCTGCGCACACACACGCCCATTAGCCCTAGCGATAACAATGCCTTCGCACGCACACGCCCATTAGCCCTAGCGATGCCAATGCCTACGCAAGCACACGCCCATTAGCCCTAGCGATACCAATGCCTGCGCATGCACACGCCCATTAGCCTAGCGATACCAATGCCTGCGCATGAACACACGCCCATCAGCCCTAGCGATACCAATGCCTGCGGACGCCACACGCCCATTAACCCTAGCGATACCAATGCCTGCGCACGCACACGCCCATTAGCCCTAGCGATACCAATGCCTGCGCACGCACGCCCATTAGCCCTAGCGATACCAATGTCTACGCATGCACACGCCCATTAGCCCTAGCGATACCAATGCCTGCGCATGCACACGCCCATTAGTCCTAGCGATACCAATGCCTGCGCATGCACACACGCCCATTAGCCCTAGCGATACCAATGCCTGCGCTGACCACGCCCAGTAACCCTAGCGATACCAATGCCTGCGCACCACACGCCCATTAGCCCTAGCGATACCAATGCCTGCGCACGCACACTCCCATTAGCCCTAGCGATACCAATACCTACGCATGCACACACGCCCATTAGCCATAGCGATACCAATGCCTGCGCACGCACACACGCCCATTAGCCCTAGCGATACCAATGCCTGCGCACGCACACGCCCATTAGCCCTAGCGATACCAATGCCTGCGCACGCCTACACGCCCATTAGCCCTAGCGATACCAATGCCTGCACACGCACACACGCCCATTAGCCCTAGCGATACCAATACCTACGCATGCACACGCGCCCATTAGCCCTAGCGATACCAATACCTGCGCAGGCACACACGTCCATTAGCATTAGGTATACCAATACCTACGCACGCACACACTCTAACAACCCTAACGATACCAATTATGAATACCTGCGCATGCACACACGCCCTTCAGCGCTAGCAATACCAATACCTGCGCATGCACACAGCCCATTAGCCCTAGCGATACCAATACCTGCGTACGCACACATGCCCATTATACCTAGCGATACCAATACCTACACACACACACCCATTAGCCCTATCAATACCAATACCGGCGCGCACATACTCTTTAGTCCTAGCGATACGAATGCTTGCGCACGCACACTCGCCCATTAGCCTTAGTGATACAATACCTGCACTAGCACATTCGCTCATTAGCCCTAGCGATACTAATACGTGCGACGCAACATACTCTTTAGCCCAAGCGAAACCAATACTTGCGCACGGACACGCCTATTAGTCCTAGCGATTACCTACGCACGTACACATGTCCTTCAGCACAAGCGATACAAATATCTAATAGTAATAATAATAATAGTAATAATAATAATAATAATAATAATAATAATAATAATAATAATAATAATGTATTTATTTGTGGAGAGGCTCAGGCCTTGAGGATTGCGCTTCCGTCTAACCACTTTAATGAATTTACAATTTTAAAAATGACAGTTGAGGCCTTCAGACGTAGTTAATACATTTCGTGTCACATAGGGAAGAAACAGTGACAAATGACAGTTGCGGCTACCATCTACGTTAATTTATCTGTGTAAGCCAAATGAGTTTATTGTCTTTTTTGTTTATTCTTATCTTATTATTCTTTTCTATTTTTATTCTTTATTCTAAATTTTGCAATACGAAAGACATGATGTAAGGAACATTCTTAAAAAATGAGATAAAAAAGATCTACTTTTTCCACTTAGAATCAATAATTCTAAGTTTGCCCGAAATGTCAGTTTGTGACGACTGTGTGTTTAACCTCAACTGTGAACAATAAACAAAAAGGGAGTTTATTTTACATTTACGTCTGGGATGAAATACTAGGGACCATCCCGGCATACGCCTTAAGCGATTGAGTAACCTCAGAAAAACCTGCGCACGCGCACACTCTTTAGCCCTAGCGATACCTACACCTGTTCCCGCACACACTCATTAACCGTAGTAATACCAAGATATTCGCCGCGCAACTAATTTGGACGATGGCTTGCATTGGTTGCTTGATTAGTGATTCCGAGTGGTCGAGGGACGTAGTGGTGATTTCCCCACTGGATGGTGAAATCCGGCGCCAACGTAGTGGCTATCGGGATTTCCCCAACCAGGTACCTCCCAGCAGCGGAACACCACCCGTAGCCGGGCAAGCTCTAAGCTCCAGACGTGTTTGGTAGTGTAGTACATGTAAGGGGCCGTGGATAGGGCGAGGAAGGGGAAGAAAAGAACGCGCACAGTCCATAACCCGGTTGTTGGGTTACTACTCCGACCCTCACCTGGTAGTGATCGGAGACTCCACGGAAAACTACCTACAGAACAGTAGGACGCTAGAATTCTCCTCCAGATATCAGTTGAATGCGACCTAGCAATGTAGGTATTTGCGAAAATCCTGCCTCCGTCGGTACTCGAACCATGCACTGCAGGCATAGGCACTGCAGTAACATCAGTTGATGCCCTGAGCCACTTAAGTAGGTACCAGGTCTTGGAGAAGTGCAAACAGCGTGAGGGTATTATATTCTAATTTAAATGTGACTTCTGATAGATCAACCCTGTGTCACGGTTGTACCATTGGGAGCTTCAATATCAAAAATGTAAGTCGTAATCGAGCTTCCATTTGGACAACCGTGTTCAGCTTATGATATGTCAGAAATCATTCTATTTAAATCGAAGTATAGAATCTTATGATATCCGTAAGCAAAGAAAATATTCATTCGAATTCAGCGACGAAATAAAAATTATCAACCTTTGTATCTGACCAAAATAATTCCAGTTTTCCGAAAACTGTTTGCCTAAAATTAAATAGATTGGAATATATTTAAGAAATGTACTTCTTACATAAAATAAGATCTAAAACAGGGGAAATCTTATAAAGGCGTTTTGTATCTTTCTTATGAGGAAGCCAATTACACCCACCACTACAACTCTGGCGGTGTATAGCAACGAGCGGAGAAAATGACACACTTACTCTTGTAGCCAGGTCATGAGCCCGCTGCTACAGAAACCTGAACTGGCGACGTAGGTGTCAACATTCCACCAGGCGGTCAGAAGATCGTCGAACTTCTTTTCTTCCATACCCGTGCCAGACATAAAGAGCTCCACGCCCTGAAAAATTACAATGTATTATGTTACGCTACAATGTATGAACGTTATGCTCAACGTTTATACTCAGAACAAATGTCTAGAGCATGCACAGGAGTACAAAATGATGACCTGTGATCGATCATCTATGCATGACAATATACATATCAATCGCGGTCTAATTTTACACTTCATTATAAGAAATGTCCATTCATTAACAAAAATTTATCATTTTTGACCCTTCATCATGTCGTAGGAATTTGTAACATTTATTCTGAGACACCTGTGTTTTATAAACCGTCAGTGGCTGCAGGAATTTCTCACTGATCTGAGACACACACATGAGGTAAAGCAGGGTAAGTATACATTCTAAATCAGCTTAAAACATTTCCTAACCACCATCATATTAATCCGTGCAACGAGAATGAATGGTGAATGACATTGCAATCATACTCAGAAGCATTTAAAATTGCCTTCGTGCCGCGAAGTGGGGCTTTTCTTACGATGATGCGAAAATAAACTTCAAAAAGCGCCGTTCTTTATAAACTATCAAAGAAAGGTTATATTGGCAATGCGAAGACGCTTATATAGAACGATTTTCCTAAAGATGAGCCAAAGTGGCAGTTCGCGAAAACAAATGAACATCACATGTATTTCAGAGAAGTATCCCTCCGCCGCGATAGCTGTTCAGCCCCTTCGTAAAGTGTTTGGTTATGGCTCCTAAAAAGACATCACTACCCAGAAGTCTGAGAGTTTCGCTGGTGTATATGCACGTACGCGAGTACGGGAAATAATTAAATTTAATTACATATGTGGAAAATCTCTTAACATGCTCTCACAACCAGTAAAAGATAACGGCTACGAATGTAAATAGCTCTCAATCACAGGTCACCACACAATAGCACAAAGGCCGGAACCACGTGCATCGGTACGCATCTCGCATTCAAGTCTCGGTTTTAAAATAAACATAATATTTATCACACAAAAAGTAAATTAAATGTAATATAGAAAGAGAGTAATCAATGTAATATATAAAAAAGAATTTTTACAAAAGATCGCATAACAATGCACTCCCTAATTTCAATTATTTCTCGCTGCGCACTATATTTTTGTCGGACGAGGACGTCACGAAAGGAAGCGTCGAAGCCATTTACAAGTTAGCCAACTGCAAACGAACAAATGCAGGAAGGGAGACCTTTGGACTCGAGGGCACGACGACCACAGAACTTTCAGTTATGTTGCCAGCATTAGCTGTCACTTTGGCACATCCTTAGGAAAATCGCTCTATAACACACTGCCTCGTGATAGAATGCTAATGCTTTGTCCACATTAACAAGCTGACATTTTGTTACCACCCGATGTACATGTCAGGTTCATGTGACACTCAAGACATATATTACATCTACATCCATTCATAAACAAAAAATCTAATATACTTATAGATTCAACTGTAATATTTCTTAAATATTTAATTCGACCTTCATTTATTAACACATGCGTTCAATATGGAGAAGTCCTGCTAAAACGTAATGTTTAAAAACTTAAAACGGTCCGGTAACAAGAGTTTTTCTGGCAAAAAATCGCCGTTTTCCGAGTGTCAGGATTACAGTACTTTCGCTTCTTATGAAGTAAGGCGGGAAAGTAAAACCCAAAGGGCTAGGTGAAGTTTTAAAAACATTTCCTCTAAAACGACGTAAACTCATCTAAACAAACAACTGCAAGCATTTTTACGTTCTCGATATCGTAGTAGAGAGAACGTTATGTAATGCTGCGCGAGAAAGCGGAGAATTTTCGAAAGAAAATAACAAAACGTCTCTCGGAAGACTTAAGGAGGTTGTCACGTTATGTCAAAAATAAGATTAAACTTCGCAACTGAAATTTATCACAAGATTAGATGTTTTTACATGCTTTCCCAAAATATAAAGTGATTCTACCGTATAGTTTTGAAGATAATCACATTTGAAAACTTGTGTTTTAACACGCAAAGTATAGGAAAATGTTCTCGTCCGACCGTAAATAATTAAATTTGAAACACATCTACATAAGATTACACGAGGGGAAAATATTACAAATGTAGATTAAACCTTTCTGAAGAGAATAGACTAGAAATGAAAAGATTTTACCGTGTAGTTTGGACAAAAACGCAAAAAGAAAATAACATCTGTCATCAGTTTTTCGTAAGAACGAAAAAGTGCGGCAACGTTGCATGACGTACCACTCGGCGGAATTTTAAATATTGCGAAACCGAGAGACTGGTTTGTAGGCATTGCTTTGTGAGCTGGCATGCGTATACGGAGTATTCATGATGAATGATGATAAAATGTTGTTTGCGAGTTCTTCAACGTGCACGATGCGGCGACCATCAACAGGAAACATGACTTCGTCTGTAACGTTCTCTTCTCCGTTTCGCGGCTACAGACAAATTTGTTTTCCATGATAACTTTTACGTTTCGTAACAAATTGCCCTTTATATCTCAACTGTTCGAACATGATTTTCAGGTTATAAGACAACTCAGCTCAACTCAACTCAACAAAAACAACTCAGCTCAACTCAATCACACACTGTTCTGTACGTTCTTGACCTTCCCGAAAACGTAAACCATTGGTACCAATAAAATAAATATAAAGTGTTGCCAAGTTTATTGCCTGAAAGTTATCAGTTCTCTGAAGGAGTTAATTGCGATCTAAAGGTATTATTCTTGAAAGAAAACATTTACATAATACGTAAGAAATGTCCTACTTATAAGATAACTAGAATTTGAAGAGAAATGCAGTCATACATCAACGTTGATTACTTCAGTATTTTCAGTATTTCATGTTGGTATTTGGAGTCAAATTAGCTTCTTAGCTTGCGTTTGTAAAATAATTAACACTTTTTAATACATCATTTAAAAAATACTCGTTTACCAATCGTCGCGAAATACAGAAATAATATACTTGATACTCGATCTTCATTTTTTAACAAGCACGTTCCAAAATTACAACTTTTCGTTCGGCTGACTCGAGAGTAATGTGACAACCTCCTTAACTTCACTCAGCATGAACTTTTAATAGACACATGAAAAATACAGATAAATAAGCTACTCTATTTTCTTATTCAATCACCTCTTACCGAATTACTAAACTATTTCAGTAGTTAATTTTCAAACGCGCATTAAATAATGTTCCTAAAAGCCTCACGTACATTCTCGCCTTAAAGTAATCGTTATGTAATACTATTCACACTACAATTTCCGAATGAACACATCTCAGCCATCATTTTTTCTAACACTCACTACAAATCGTACTTATAATTTATTTATTAAATCCAATTTGATATTCCCTGAAGGCAAGCAATAATATTTTTATTTCATATATATCAAATATGATTTCTACAAGATTGAAGTGTAAACATATAACAAAAGATCGAATGTAAGAAAAAAATATAAAATAATATGTATATTCTAACTTACGAAGCATTCAATTGCCTGGAATTAGGTTCATGGAGCGCATTAAATTCGGAGCGGGAGATAATGTTTCTCGACACATTACACAAAAATACTTATACTTTCAAAAAATTCAACATTACCTTATCTGAACATATGTTTTTAATAAACACATTTCATTAAGAAAACGAATGTATCTCGAGTCCAAAGAACTCCCTTCCTGCATTTGTTCGTTTGCAGTTGGTTAACTTGTAAATGGCTTCGACGCTTCCTTTCGTGACGTCCTCGTCCAACAAAGATATAGTGCTCCGCGAGAAATAATTGATATTAGGGAGTGCATTGTTATGTGATCTTTTGTAAAAATAAATAAATAAAAATAAACTACCGCTTAGAGAATGCTTGAATGTGTTTCTTAGTTTTTGTGAACCCAAAAATAAAAACATTTAATTCTTAATGATGAATCGATGAGTAATTAAAAAAAACCCATCTCGATCAGGTTTTTCGTCCAGTTTCCCTGATCCATTGAGCAAATGCTGAGATGGCCCCTTGTTTTGCTTCTGGACATTAAATGTAACTTCATTTTCTGTGCACGTCTTCTGGAATTCAGTGGGAAATACAATTATTCAAATTATCGTTTCCATGTTGTCGCGGCAGGAAGTAATAAGAGCCAAAATTTATTGCTTATTTATATTTGAATATAGATTTTATTACATGCGAGATTTTTTGTTTTTTTTCTCCCTTTCAAAATTCAAAATTTATTGCTATTTATCCTTGAAAATAGATTTTATTACATGGGAGTTTTTTTTTGTTTTTTTCCTTTCAAAATTCATTGCTTGTTTATCCTTGAAAATAGATTTTATTACATGGGAGTTTTTGTTTTTTTTCCCTTTCAAAAATTCAAAATTTAAGTAGTATATGACTTAGTGTAGGGATCACAGAATTTTGAAAATGTGCACACAATTCACTTTTCCCCATAGCACGTCATACGCAGTTTTTAACTGTTTTTTTGACGTAAAATAAGTAAATAAATAAATATCTAGTATAATAATAAGTAAATAAATAAATATCTTCACAATTGTATTTTTTAGGAATTCCCCGAAAACGAAACGCAGTAAATCCAGAGTGAGCTATTACGTTTGTCGCGAAATTACACAAAAATACTCAACTTGATCTTATTTGAAGATCTGTTTTTCGTAAACACATTTCATTATGAAACAAATTGTAGTTTCATAATTGTAATTGCAGGAAGACGCCGAAATTATTTTTTTTAATTATCAAAACATCAGGCATGAGACCTGCACTATTCTCTTAAGCGTCCTATACGCTATCTAAGGTCTAAAGGGTATAAGCCGAATAAGGCTATGAAAAGTCCCCCCAAACTAAATCAACAATCGCGATGTTCATACAAAATGACGTAGATTCACAAAAAATCAGCCTTCCAGGGCAATCCGTCCAGAGAGACGAGAAACGTGTTTAGCATGTTTTATTTTTTCTCGGCATCTAATGTGCCTATCGGGCTGAAAAAAAAATTGCAGAGACGTGAAAACACAGTTCAATTTGAAAGTATTTTTGTCAATGAAGTTTGATGCTAAATTCATATATAAAAATTAATTTTTGACATGATAACATTGGAATACTGTCTCAATTTCCCCCCTAAAATGGGTCTTATAACATGCTAAAACATACTTTTTTATGTTTAAACAATGTGGACGGTAGTGAAAAAAATTGAAACCGTTTTTCAGTTTCAAGATTTGAAATTCGCGCCAAAATGTGATTGGAAAAAGTTCTTTCACTAATGTTCAAACAATTTATATTAAAATTACTGAAATGTCTTGCTTACCAGAATGATTTGGAACTTTTTGCGGTCAAATGTTTATTTTATGTGGAAAGTATTTATATTATCAACATTAAAAACATCAAACCCCTTTTGTTTTTTTAGATTTATCTAATTGTTTCTAATACAAATCAATTTATTAGGTTTTAGGTGTATTAATCATTTATGTTTATAATATAAATCAAATTAATTCGCTGTATATTTATTAATCATTGACTATTAGACAATCATAGACAATTAATCACACTCACTTTCTTCAATAACTGGGATCACGCATTATAAACAGTATACTCAACATTTCCGGTTTTTTTTTTGTTTTTTTTCCCTCAACATTTCTATTGAAAAATACCTGTTTAACAGTTTTCGCCAAGTAACTAGCGTTTTCCAAAAGTGTGTTTAAATGATCGCAGCTATGTGGGAGCAGTATTCGAGGGTGCTTCCGTTCGGACGTTGACAATATCTTGTAACTAATAAACTGAAAAAATTGGTTTTAATTTCTTTTCACTACCGTCCACCTTGTTTAAAAACCTGAAAAAATATATGTTGTAGAATGTTATAAGACCCATTTTAGGACCGGGAGCGGTAGCTCAGTGCATCAACTGATGTCACTGCAGCACCTCTGACCGGGAGGTCCTAGGTTCGAGTCCTGACGGCGGCTGGATTTTCGACACTAGCTTTTCAGCTAGGTCGAATTCAGTCGCTGTCTGGAGAAGAATTCTAGCGGCCGGCTGCTCCGATCGGTAGTTTGCCGTTCGGTAGTTTGCACCAGGCAAATGCTGGGGCAGTACCCTACCAAACGGGCCACGGACCGCGCGCGATCTGTCCTTCCTCTTCCTTGTCCTATCCTCTTCCCTTACACACACACACACTTAGACTAACATGCACTACACAACCACATATTCCGGGAGACCGGTCGGGAACTTAGAGCTCGTCCCGGCTGGGGCGGTGCCCCGCTGGTGGGAGAGTCTTGGTTAGGGGAAACCCCACTAGCCGACGGTAGGTCGGCGCCGGGTCTCGCCATCCAGCGGGGGAATATCACCACCATCTCCCGAGAAAAAACAGGCACTACACTAACGGGACTAATGACCGAAGCAGTTGACGCGCCCGGAAACACGAAAAACTCAATCAATCAACACCCATTTTAGGGAGGGAAATTGAGATAGTACTCCAACGTTATTATGTCGAAAATTAATTTCAAAATTCATTATTTTTTCTATACGAAATTGGCATCAAAATTTGTTGACACAAATACCTTAAAAGTAAACTGTGTTTCCCCGTCACTGCAATTTTTTTCAGCGTGATACATGCAAAAGATTCTGAGAAGAAATAAAATATACAAAACATGCTTCTCGTATCTCTGCAACAGATTGCCTTAAGAGGTTGATTTTTTTTAATCTACGCCATTTTGTATTCTCTTTCATATGATTTGTATTCTCTTTGATATGAAATTTTTGAAAAATTGAACTGGAGATTATTTTAGATGATTTTATGAACACCTTTTTAAAAAATTTATCTTCTTAATTGTAGGAAGACATCGAAAAATTGTATTTTTGAAAGTTTCGAAAAATCAGTTTTTAACGAAAATGAGGCCTGCACCATTAACTTATACGTCTTTTACACTATTCAACAAAAAATTTAATCAAAAGCTATAGAGACATTTTCTAAAATTTGGAAATGTCCCAGGGGCTTCGTGTAAAGTACCTCCCCATAATTAAAATATCGGTCTCAGATTCGACGGGCCGCCAGGTCGATTGAAGAATATCAATTTTGGAGAAAATTAGTTGAACGGTTTAGCCGCTAGCGTTGTTCAGAGACGGACATACAGACCTTTTGCCGTCATTCGATTTTTCGGTATCAAGGACCCACAAAACATGGATTCAGGCTACACCACGTTTTAGATGATTTTTGTTTCTAAATTTAGAATCTGGATTTATCCACCATCGCACCAGCGGTAGCGAGAAAGAAAAAAATCTTCTCCATTCTCTATCAATACAATATGCTTTCCACATTAGACATTCTAAGATTCAGAAGTCCATAAGAGATAAAGTAATGTGTAAGCTGTTGAACTTTTTGCAAGAGAAAAGATTTCAATGAAAATGAAATTTTGTTCAGAATGATAAAGGTAAAATATTTCCTTTCGATACAATATAACACGAAGCTTCAGAAGTTTATTTACTTAATATATGGCTGTGACCGTATGGCTGTCACAGAAACGTATGCAAATTAATGCTCGCCGCCTCTTGCGAATATTAATTGTCATCACGAACAATCAAAACAACTGCCAATCACCTTTCCTTTTTTAACACAACCTTAATTTTAGAAAATATATGTAATACAGTTCTCATTTTGGCACATTTCTTTACGCGACTTGCAGATATAGTTATCAATCATTCATTGAGACAGACCTCCATTGGTACCAATAATTAATTGACCACTCGTCCTCCGTCCATTAATAATGCTCTCCTTTTCTGCAATAAAATAAATTATAAATATTTTTCAATAATATTTTCGAGTTCTATAAATTCTAGGAGGTGTGGTCCAAAAGTAAGTACCGTTTTAAAATACTCATACCGTCTCTTTTCACGTATTGTATTCACTTTTTCTACCAGACCATCATTGACAATAGAAGACTTCCCACTACGTACTTCGTCATGAATTCGTCTATCTTTGGACGTTGGAACATGCAGCTTGGGTTCAAACCCAACCTGCAAAATATTCCTTGTGCTTGCAGGATCACGAAATAAATTTCGTTTTTATTTCAATGATGTCAAAGACCTTCTATTGTGAAGTGTTTTGAACAGATAATTGACAATAAAATAAAATATATTATGAGCAATAATAGTGAATCAGCACACTCACAAACAAAAGCTGATAAATTAATAATTTAATTTATATTAAGCCTTACAATTTGAAATGAAATGCATTATAAATCAGTAAATCCTAGCGTAAGTAAACATGCATTTTAAGTAAAGATTACCATATGAACCCATAATCATCCCATATTAATACTTACATGGACAGTTAAAAAATATAAGAATGTTTTAGAATTTTTCAATTTTTTTGAAGCAGTGCATTTTAAAAAACTCAAAACCAAAATTTTAAATTGAAATTCGAATTCGAAAAACCTTTGAAACCTAACTCTATTTAGTTGTATAACATAAAAGGCCACAAAGAAAGCTGAAAAATGACACCTTTTCCAGCTCTTTATCTTCGTTTGGAGAGATTCTACATCAATTTAAACTTTTTCGGGGAACCCAATTTTGTAATGTTTTACGTGACTATATCTCACCAACGGGTAGAAAAATTTTGCTCAAAATTTTTAGTTTTCTTATTCTTCATTCATACTACGTATGTAGTGAATTTCACCTGAATCTGAGATGGTTAAATAAAAGTTTAATAAAAATGTGTTGATTTAAAATGGAATGACCCGGATGTTCAATGTATATGTGAAATTATCCCGCAGTATGATGTGTGGGAAACAAAGCAAGCAGGTGAGCAAAGACGGTGTTTCGGTGAACAGGTTTCTGTTCCGGATCTGACAAATATTTGTTTGAGGATTGGAAAAACGTGCGAGGTCAAATTCTATTATTCAACAGTTACAAATAATGCGAGAACGTTTGTGCTGTTCTATCATCACTAGTTTTCTTTTAACTTTAATATTTTTTAAATATTTAATAAGTAAATATTCTGTAATATCACCCTAAATAACGTAAAGTTAGGATGATATTACTGAATTGGGTAAAACATCTTAGAATGGAGGGGGAAGGGTGTCTGGTGGACGTAAAGAAGGAAGCACAGCTGTCGATCAAAATTTCAGCGCATGAGTAATGGAATCCTATTCTCTAAGAGGTTCAGCATTTCAACTTTTTTTTCCTCCTGAAAATCTTTAGTACAAGCCATTCAGAGTCGTGTAATAAGCTTAATACATTGACATATAATGATACGTAAATAAATACGCCGTTTCACAAAGGTTGAAATGTTGTACCTTTTAATGATTTTATTTTAATAATCAATTCTCTCTTTTTATAGATCTATTTATTCATACTATACGCATTACGCATACGCTTTAAGTTTCTGGTTAATCCAAAAAAGGCTGGTAGTGGCGGATCCAGGGAGTAGGTCGCACGGGGGCCATGTCAACATATTTTGTAATGTTACTTTATGTATTCAAAATAATTACAATATGTATCTCTCGTCACATCCAAAGCAGTATTCCTATTATGAAAACACATGCACGGTTGTTATTTATTTAAAAAATATGTATGTTAATTATTGTTATTAACTATTAATTTATTGTTATTATTATTTAATTATTGTTAATTATTAATATTAATTTAAAAAATATGTATGTAGATCTGAAATGAAATACTTCCTCAATGAACACTGCAACCCACAGTTTAATTTTTAAAATAAAAATCATAATTTGCTTAATATATTTCAAGAAATATAAAACAAAAATCGGGATTGAATAAAAAATCAGTGATGAATATTCAAACAATTTACTCTACAAATCCAGCTAATACGTAATCGACCATATTGTAAGTACACAAATTTCCCACAAAAAACAGCAAGTAAAGAAATGAATGCCAATAGAAGATCCACATAAGTATTCTCGGAACTCAATCAACATCAATTGGCAATCAAGCATTTACTTGATAATACTCTGTTCCATCAGGAAAAATTAGCATGTGCAAATCTTACTTCTGAAAAGACATCTAGTATTACTGACGGCTGGAAATTCGTCCACATTATCTGAATTAAAAGCAAATACATATTCTTGAAAAGTATTATTATTTTTGCATTATGCTGAGAATAAGAAAGTTCCATTCTTTTCACATTACAACCTAAACGTTAAATAAGCGAACTGTCTAATTCACTTTTGAATTAGAATAGGATCCGCAAATAATGTGATCGCAATTTATATTTCGGCAAAGCAAAATAATCACACACCCATACGTTCTCCTGTTTACGATAATAAATTTTGATACCTTTTACGAAAGTAATAAATAAGAGCATTTCCCCCTTTTTCAAAAATAAACCTAAATGAAAATAAAGATTAAAGTCTGTGAAAATGAGCAACTAATTTGAACATCTTATCTTACATATGCATTTCATTGCGCAAATTAAACGTTGAGCGCAATGTGCAACTAGTTTGAAAAGAAATAATTACTTATCTTGAACGAAACCGTATTTCAAAGGTTTGAAAACAAAATGCAATCACCAAAAAACAAGTGAAATTAGCATGTGGTAGAGCATTGTTGAGCACATATTATTTTCTGAGGAACACGATTTCTGTGAGATTTTACGTGAGCAAGAGTTATTAATTTGTGGTCAATTTGAATATGAAAGCCTACTTCGGGGCAGAAGTGCAAATATGGCAGAATGCAAGAAAACCCCATTGTCATGCTGCCATCGTATATATAGAAGAATATTAATTTACAGGTAAAAAGTTAATATTTTTTTTCAATTATCAAATTATTTTATCTTAAATAGTATTTTTTGAAGTTTTTAATTACGAGGACTACTTGACTCGTACACATTCAGGGAACTCCAGAACATTTCACAAAAATCGCAAAAAAATATGAACATCATTTTAACCCTCTGACGATCAGCATCAATCAGAGAAGTAAGTAGCACGGTCTATTTCCATTACACACACAAGCAATTCATAATATCTACAAAAAAACTTCATTTTGTCGTAATTTCTTATTAGAAAATATATCCCTGTGCATGACGCATTCTTAATTGTTATTGCTGAACACTTTTACGCATTTTGAATATTTTTTTCGTTTAATAAAAAATATTTTTTGCTATCTGAAAAAGCACTTCATTTGGAACTAATGTATAATAAATACGCGATACCAAAAATGTAAAATAATACCGCCAGTTTATTACTCTCTAATATTATTTTTGGAGAACTTCAATGATCCAAAATTATGAACCGTAATTCAAATGTCTTTACGAAAAGACACAAGTTTTAAATTCCGAGGTACTTTTGCAAATATTTTAACCCCCTTTCGAAATTCTCACTTTTAGACTGTTACTTATTTGCACAAGAAATTAAATCATTAAATAATGATGCCAAAATCGATCTGATGCTTTTCTTTTCGGAACTGTATGTTCTCGAACGAAAATAATTCGGGTAATTTTTTAAGTTATTGATGTTCTTTTGTCAAAGAACTTCACCTGTATAAGTATAGCATTTTTTATTGTTCTATTACGTCATATGCCCTCCAAGCGTGTACAAACACGTCATCAGCGTGTGTTCTTTACCTTAATTCCCTTCAATAGCTATGAATTTGAGAACCAATAAAAAAACAGGGGGGGTCACTGGGCATCTTGCCCCTCCCACATGGCTGAGAAATTCAACGGAAACTGGTCTCGCGGCCTGAACCGCCAAAAGAGCAAAGTTCTTCGAAAGTCAAATATATTGTAACCAACACCCTTGTTTAAGTGTAATGTTAAGTGAAAAATGTCTATCACTAGGAACTTTTGTAAAAACTACTATCGTTCACATGTTACAATTATTATTTCTATTATTAATAATATGCTTTTCACGTACTCGAATACGAATATAGAGTTAAGCATTACGGGTTCGGTGGATTAACGGTTAGCGTATTGAACTGTTATATACAAGTTTGCGGCTCAAACCTGATCGAAGTCCTGGGCGAAAAGTCCTTCGTATGCTGCAGTAATGGGCAGTAAAGCCGACAGTCCCATGTAGTAGATTTACTGCTTGTAAAAGATCCTCAAGTCCTCCGCTAGATGGTGAAAGGGACGTAACGAAATATGCGTAGTTAGATGGAAGAGGGGGCCTGATGGCTCGAGTCTCACCACATAAAACAAGGCTTTAACTACGTATTTTTCTCTTAAACGCCTAAGCTTGGGATAAAACGTTTAAACAGGTCTTATTCTGTAGATAATTGCTTACAAAACAAAACTCGTTACCCCTAAGGATCACGAAATCATGTTTTAGGGCCCCTGCACATGAGCGTTCCGTTGACGCGTGTCAAGTCTAGAGAGCTACGTCAAATTCAGCCGCAGTCTGGAGGAGGATTCTCGCGGCTCTGGGCTCCAGTGAAGTCACATTAATATTGATCCCAGGATAGCGGTAGCGGCAAGGACCATTAAACGACAATAGATGCCAGCCGGGAAGAGTGTGGGGGGAAATCGAAAAGGTAGTCCGAATCAAAAGCAATTTGAAGTAGCTACTACGACATAGATTGTTCACTTTTGTCTCGTCACTAGATCAATTTTCTTTTATGCAGAAAACAACTTTACAAGAAATGTAAAAAAATTTTAAGATAAATCTAAGTCTCTATTCCTCTAAATAGTACAAGATAAGTGGACTAAATAAATATTTTAATTAAATAAAAATCACACAAACATTTACCAAAATTGTTTATTTGTGACTGAAAAGCATACGATAATAATTGATTTTTCAGTTTCGATTTTTATATTAAATTAAATTCTCCAGTCTTCTAAGCCCGATTCAAAGTCTGGTTTCAGAGCATAATCCTCTTGTCTAACATTAGTTGGAAGTGTTTCATCTATGATAGTCTTCAAGCATTTCCTCTTTGCTGCAGAGATTCATTTAAACAGCACCTAAGAGTATCTTACTCTCGTAAAGTGACTTTATTTCGGAAAGACCATGTTGTGGGCGAACGGTTATAATATTTACAACCTTGTAATCAGAGTGGGCGTATGGTTGTTCATTACTTGTACATTTTGTATTATAAAATTAATATATCTAAATAATATTGAACGTCGACTCCAAATAATGACGCTTCGAAAATATTCCACTTTCCAAGAGTGGGAACTTCTCTATACGCTGATATACACATTCTTTTGTTTTGTTTCTGAGCTTTTTTACTTCTCTTGTTTGTTTGTCAAAAAATTCCGCTACCGTTTGCATTTTCTAAGGCTGTGTGTCAATGTTATCCACAACGTTAAGCAAAACGTTTTTTTAACAAACACGTATATTCTCAGAATGGTAATTCCTACACTGCTTTTCACGTTGTGATGGCACAGTGTGTCCTATGGAGAAGCGCGCGTTGTTGCCGACGCGACACATTCGCTTGCCCGCTCGCTCGACAATCATCAAAATCATGGCTACCTTTCTCAATATTGAGCATCTACTGGAAAAAATGTTTATTCGCACACATTATTATTATTATTATTATTATTATTATTATTATTATTATTATTATTGCGTAATATTTTTATTAGCGTAAATATTTAATACACAGTGACCATTTACATCTATTATCTTATAACTTAAAAATCGTAAATTGTTGATTATGCCGAAAAATATTAATTAATTTATGCAATAAACGAAACATTATGACCAACATTTATCCAAGTACATTAGTACAATAGTACATTTAGTACATTATGTTCCTTTTCTCATTTCTAAACCTTCGCATTTCTCTTATAGGCACATTACTATATAATTTCTTTCTATCATTTGTTTTTATTCTCGCTTTTCAATCCAAATCCCATTTCTGTCAATAAGCGATAAAATGTAGAATATTTAAAATTTGGTTAATTTATTTACGGTATATTTGACATCTTTCATTACACACACGATTGTTGCAGGAACATTTTACAATTGAAACGCATGGAATTTGAGACTTACCGTATGTACCAAATCGTTGTACTTCATTTCCCTACTGATTTTATACTTCATTCCAGTTAACTTTATTTTTCGAGGGGTCGGTATTTCTCCATTCTCGTTTTCCGTTTTCATTCTAAAGAGCATTTGTCGATGTCTCTTGCTCTGGAAAAATCTTTCAAACGATTGGCTCCGTTGTTGGATTTTTTCCTTTTAAGGTCTCGGATATTTTGAAAATGTTTTTTACCACTTTTAATTATTTCAACCTTTTCCCGTGCGATCCACGATGATCTCTTAAAACTGACCCACTACACGATTGACTAAATTACGTACCCACTTTTCTTTACCGCTGCACATTCACGATCTTCACTCACATCCATCAGCAAAAATCGACTGACCAGAATACCCAGAAAGATGACAATCTCTTCTTGTGATCATTCGAGTATTGATTTGGATGGTCCCTTCCGCTGATGACATCATGTAAATGAACACTTCCTTTCAGCCCTACGGGTTACACATTCTGCATCTGTGCCTTGTCTTTTCGTCGCGTCTCCCGTCGAGCCTCACATCGCGCGCGGCCCGACTTCAAAACAAACATCAAATACGCAAAAGTAATGCATTCGAAGATGGGTGATGACAGACAATAATTTCATCATTTTACCCAAAACTTTGTCGCTAGAGCTTTTTAATTGGATTTAAGAACAAAAATATCCCGGCGAAGATATATTTTAATGCATACATTAAAAATTCACACATTTTCGTTGAAAATTTTTTAAAGACACATTTTCACTTTTGCTAAAATGAAAGCATTTCCCCCAGCTGAAGTAACTGAAATATTGTATTGATTTTTTCCAAAATAATTCCACCAATTTTTGTGTCTTAACGGTCTGAATAAAAAGGTGTTTAAAAAGTCAGTTCCGTGGAAATCCAGCATTTTCATTATTTTATTTGAAAAACAAATGAATGACACATTTTTCATGATTACCATCGTGTTCCTCGTCATTTTCTCTACAGGACTATGTCTGACACTTTTGGAACAATCGATTTTGGCAATAGTGTCAATGGCGAGTCTTCCATGAGAAAAACATTGTCCATAAGAGCCCATTGTGCCTTCACGACGTGAAAATAAGTATAGTCTGCGATGCCTGATAACTGTGTCCTGGTCAAAGAACACCACATTGAATATCAGAGATAAAATATCTGATATTCAGTTTATGAAGAGAGCACCGGACAAAATCAAAGCTTATTGACGTTCGTATGGTAACAAATTATAGCGCAAAGTAATTTGCGTTCTTGTTCATTTATGTTTTCTGTGCAACTGTATCTTTATCTATACCAACCATTTTGGGGACTTTCGTAGGCATTTATATCACTTTTTTTTATTAAAATACACCTGACCATTTAAGAAGAAATAGAAGAGGTCATCTTCGTCAACATATTAGCTTTATTAAGATAGCCGGCTTTCGACGGCTTTGCCGGCATCGTCAGTCTACAAGATACAGAAAGATATAACAAAATTATAAATAAATACACGATAAGATAGAAAATTAAATTAAAATTAATGGATACATCTAAAGTATTTAGTTACAGATAGCAGATAAAATTTCGAAAAAAGGAAATGCAACGGGAGGATTAGTAGCATGAAATTGCACATATTCAGCTTTCTTGTTGTTTTGACCAATAATCCTAGTCACGCTGTGTCAGTCTTTAAATCTATATAATTGTACGTATCTTATAGATGGGCTGTGAGTTGTTTTCCTTAAGTATTACGGCAGTAGTAACAAGAAATATAAACTTTCATTTCAACTATTTTTTCTGGTACCTGCCATTATTCACTCCTTTGGGATAAAACTTAGGTTGGTTTTTGCCATACACTGTACAAACACCCAGTCCTTAAATTATCTTACAGAAATTTTGGTGAAATAAATGGGACGAATTTTTCTATTTGATATTTTTCCCTCCTGTTCACGAAAATTACACTAATATCGAACTCATTGTAAAATTCTTTCAAATCTCTTGCACTAATGCTCTCCACGAACCTTGAGAGTTTGCCTATTTTTTTTAATAAAAACCTTGTAATTTGAATTGAAGATTTTTAGAAAATTTCATTTGTAGAAAAACATAACTGCGACAGAAGAGATTTTTTGGAAAAATAGACTAAGTACCAGTTTGTTTGTACAAAGCAGTGAGAAACGAAAAAACACATGCAGTGGGTCTATTTTAAGGTAGTAACATATTTTACGCATGAAATTTCTTAGACATCTTGGCGTTAATTATATGTAAAGTTCACAATCCTCAATAGTTACCGTGCTTTTGAAAAAACATTCAATTTTTGTCCGCTCGCAGAAAACAGGCGCATCAAAACTGATCTCCATGACAACTCTTGTAAACAATGCCGAAAGTTAACATGACTGAAATGATTTTTCATACATACGACCGAATAAGTGTTTTACAAAAAATCTTCAAATATTGGAATAATCAACAAACCTAGGAGGAAGCGAATTCAAGTGTCGAAAATTCGAAACTTTATTCATGCAAACAGCCATTATTGTACAGAAATCATAGTAGACAAATAATAACACTATTTTGTAAGATGGTCTCTTTTCCAAAAGCGATCAGCATTGATTTAGAAAAAAAATTCACAAATACCTATTAACCAATGTGTGTGCCGATGAACGAAAAGAGAAAAGAACGACAAAAATGTGAAACAATATGGCATCCTGTCAATGTATACCGAATACCAATTAAATATCCTTTTCATTACAATAATTCATGGAATGAAAACTCAGTAACTCAAATGCAACAGAAACGTTAAATGTCTGGAATTTAATAAGATCTTTAGCATCCAAAAGAACAAGAGATTGTTCTCTATGGATTTGCCTTGCTCCTACGTATCCTTTGAACTCAGGAAATTGGGAGAAGAACATCTACATTTTTTATAACAAATTGGATCACAAATATTTCGATATCATGAAATGACTTATTCCGACGTGCATACAAAATGAAATGCCGAGAAACCTAATACAGACTGATGCTTCGGAAAGAACTAGCCTTCCAAGAGCAAAAATGAATCAAACTCATCAACATAACTAACAAAAATGAAGTCTGTTTTGAAGAGATCTGGAGATCCTCCTGTTGACCAATAATTCGTTACATTTGTTTCGTATTAACAGATAGTACATGACTGGGGCAGATCGCCGCCACAATGCCATCTGGCCAATAATTAAGGTATTACTTTGAACAGGGAATGCTCGTTCATTGTTTTTTTCTGAGAGACTTACACTTCAGATTCTTATACACATTCAACCCGTAGCAAAATTAGAAATATAGAAAAAATAATGTTAAAGTATTCGCAGCGAAGCATAAAATTATTTTCTTACGCTTGATTTTATCAACTTCACCACAATTATCCTAGTATTATTTATATTTTCAGGAGAATTATTATGTGCAGTGAGACAAAACAGACATACTTTAGAAGCTATAGGTGGATTAATAAGAAGCTGAACAATTATTAAACGATTATTCTAGGTTGGCTGAATTGGAAATTAATTCATTCATGGTTACCTCAGAGCGGCGATCGGTAGTCTCCATGGAAAACATGACGGAATAAGCGCGCGTCAGGTAAGAAGTGTGATAGCAAAGCTGCGGATTAATAGGCAAGAAAAACTAGAAATATGCATGCAAAATAGGCATTTAAAAAAGGCACTATACATTTATCTTATCCATATTTATGTACAAGAGAGAAAATTATGTAATACAGCGAAAAAAACGAATTTTCCGCAGAAAAACTCATTTTAGGGTCCTGGTAACTAAAAAGTGGAGTGGCTGAATTTAGAAAAAAAAATCCTCTAACAAATTGTATTGCCAAAATTCATGATTTGTGGGTTATTCAGGGTGGCCAGTGATCTGGCTTTTTGGAATTCAAGGATTTTTCCCGGTTTTCCAGGTCTGAGAATACAAATTTTCCAGGTTATTTTTTGCTCATTACAACACGTTCTTACCTTCTATCGCTTACGCACTACTAAACAGAAAGTTATGTAATATGGCGGGAAAATGCAGCGAATTTTCAGCCGAAAAACTCTTTCTGCCTCTTATCCATCAACAATCCATAACTTGGTTGACGGCAAAACGTCCATCCGTCTGTCTGTCCAGTGAACAACGCTAGAGGCTAAACCGTTCAGACAATTTCTTCAAAATTTGTATTCCTTAAACCATCTGGTGATGTCGCGAACCCTTAAATTTTAAACCGTTATTTTAATTTTGGGGAGTACTTGAACCCCCTGGGACATTTTGAAAGAAATGGCTCCAACGTTTTTGATTAAATTTTGTTTTTGAATAGTGTGAAGACCGCTCATGAGAATGGTGTAGATCTCATTTTCTTTAAAAATTTATCTAAAACTGCAAAAATCAACATATTTTTCGGCGTCTTCCTACAATTACAATTATGAAGATAAGATATTTTGCCTTTAATGAAATCTGATCCTTAAAGCTAGATTTTGAAATAGGGTCATATTCAATCTTTCGAAAATTTGAGTTGTTTTCGCGTAATTTGGTGTAAATATAGGCAATTTTTATTTTTAAACAATTTTTTCTCTCAAAAAAACTGCATAAACAATTTTAATTCAATTTTCACCTTGGATAGCGTATAGAACGTTCAAGAGTGTAGAGGTCATGTTCGTTGAAAATTCTGACTTTCGAAAATTGAAAAAATTCCAAATTTTTTCGTCGTCTTACTTACAATTATGATGAATTTTACTTTGTCGCGCTTAAGAAAGAACCTCTTAAGAAGAGAAAGTTATGTAATACTGCGGTGAATTTTCGGCAAAAACTCTTATTACAGGACCCTGGTAACGAAAATGCAGATAAATTCAGTTGCTAAATATAGAAAAAATTCTGTAACACGTGGTGTAGCCAGAATCCATTGTTTATGGGTCCTTGATACCGAAAAATCGATTGACGGTAAAATATCTGTCAGTGAAAAACGCAAGCGGTTAAACTGTTCAACCGATTTTCTCCAAAGTTAATATTCCCCAATCGATCTGGCTGATGTCGCGGCCACTTCAATTTGAAATCGATATTTTAATTTTGGAGTGTACTTTACATGAAGCTCCTCGGACATTTTAAAAAAAAAACCATTTGTATGATAATTAAATAAAATTTTTGGTTCTTTAAAGGACTTTTAAGGGAATGGCGCAGGTTGGTGGAAAACCCTGATTTTTCAAAAATTAAAAAAAATCAAAATGTTTTCGGCGTGTTCCTAGAACTCCAATTACGAAGATACAATTTTTTTCTTAATGAAATGTGTTCAAAAAAAGATCTTCAAATAAGGCCATGTTCGAAAATATGAGTATTTTTTTATTAAATAGGAAAAACTTAATCGGCCGCTCTGAAAATGCTGCATCTCCTAATCGTAAATTTAGGTATGGTTTGAGGCAGTTAATACTACTAAGTTAGAATGTGTATGTTATTTTATATTTCTTCGTTTTTAAATTGGAGTATTTGTTATAAGTTTACAAATTAATGTTTTAGAAATTATTTAAAAGCTATTCGAAATAAATATGAAATAAGGATTGCTAGCCTTCGGTGGCCTGCTCTCAACTTACGCAGTTGGATAAGTTACGATTTGTATATTATTTCATTTTTATTATTATTTATTATATTTATATTATATTTGTGTTATTTCATTTTAAATTGCGTCCTTTGTTTAAATTTGAAACGAATAGATGAGCGGTCATTGAAACTCTTTTTAATTCCCATTACTACTTGCGAGAAAGTACGCGCACCACTAGTTTTTCTTGGTGAAATGTCATCAAAAACATCTTTATAAAAGGTCATGTTCTATTTTTCGAAAATATGAGTATTTTATGCGAAATCTTGTGTCAAACATTGATATTTTAAAACATTTTTTCTTAAAAAACGGTAAAATTTTATTGATTCAATGTGATCTTAAATAGCGTAAAGTGCGCTTAGAAGAATGATGCAGGTCTCACGTTGGTTGATGTGCTCGATTTTTCGATAAATGAAAAAAGTTACATTTTTCTGGATCTTCTTACAACTTCTATTGTGAAGATACGTTTTTTTAATGAAATATGTTCATTAAAAACAGTTCTTCAAATAAGATCCTGAAGAATTTTTCGAAATTACAAGTATTTTTGTGTAATTTGGCATCAAACAGTCGCGCGTTTCGAATTTCCTGGGCTTCGTAAACATAATGAGAGGTTTTGGGAAACTATTGCTATTCTAATAAAAGAAAGTAGATTGATGGAAGGTCATCAAATTAACTTTAAACTAACAAATTACTTCTTTACTTCAAGAAATTTGATCGCTAATTATGGTATGTTTCATTTGTAAAAGTTTGAAATGACTACTGTTCCTGACTATCAAAATGAACGCTGGCATGCAGCACGGCACTTCGTTTGAATTGGTTGGGTTTGGATTATATTAGCAATATTTCTATTACTTTACATTAAAGAAAAATTGAAAAAGTTGAATAGCATAAATTTGTACCAACATTTTAACTTTAATTTCATATTACTATCTGCGCTGTCTTGAAGTGCGAAAGAAATAGGCTCTACTCATATTTTCTGGCGCGCAACCCCGTCAAGATCACCGCATGTTCATTTTCTTGTTCCCTGTCATTTAGGGCACTGTCACTCTTAGGTAGGCTACAAGCAAAGAGAGCTTTGACTGCGCTCTTCTAGAAAAGAGAATACAAAATGACATAGATTAAAAAAAATGAGCCTATCTGTTGCATAGATACGAAAAATGTTATTTTTTCTCAGCATCTATTGCGTGTATCTATATATTTAAAAAAAATTCTGGGCAACGTATTCTGCTATGGCTTCGCTTAGAACTTCTATAGAACCGATTGTAGTATTTTTTCCCTTTAAATGAAAGAATGTGATCCCTAGATGTGTTATCAGATATTGTTTGTGTTGATTCACAACATTTACGGTGTATTAATAATTAAATCATTCTAAATAGTACGCTTATCAATAGTCAATTGTTTTCTCCAAAGGGTGGCTGTTTTAAAATTGATATACATGAGTCGATAGATGTGAGTCCCCGCCGCTTCATGGTGGCGCTGCTTGATGTTTTGTTTTGATTGTTGAGATTTGTTCACGATTCGTCAAGGTTTTGTTTCAGTGTAATAATTGCATTGTGGTGATGACAGTTTGCATGTATTTTTTTACATTCGTGGGTTTTGTTCGTTTTACTGAAGTAGTAAGTTGTTAAGGCTATGTCGGATTCCGAATCGTTGTCCAGCGCCCCAAAATACGCAAACGTAGTACATTGACTGGGAGCAGGGAAGAGAAAGTCAGCGGATTGTCGTGATAGTGAGGTCATTTCGTTTTCTGTTGGGTCTATGGGTTAGTCTCGTCTATGTTGGGTCTATGGGTCAGTTCTGTTGGGTCTATGAAATGTCAGTTTTGTTCTACTTTGTACTTCCCGTGTGAGAGAAATTCTGTAAACGAATTTACTCTGTGTTGCTAAAATGGGAAAATGAGTTTACCTTCGAGCAATATGCCAGAAGAAATCAAACAGTTGTTTATAGGAGATTATGACACATCAAAAAACTTTAGAAATAATATCCGTCAGTATAATAGTGCTCTTTCTTTTGTGTAATTTGGTGCCGATATTGCATTGCTGAATCGTTGCCCACGCGCCCCAAAAGACGGAAACGTAGATTAACTGGACGCAGGGAAAGAGAAAGTCAGCGGATGTGTCGTGATACTGAGGTCAGTTCGTTTTCTGTTGGGTCATTGTCTATGAAATGTAAATTTTGTTCTGCTTTGTACTTCCCATGCGAGAGAAATTCTGCAAACGAATTTACTCTATGTTGCTTAAATGGGAAAATAAGTTGAGTGAAAATAAGTTAATACCTTCGAGCAATATGCCAAAAAATAATCAAATTTGTTCATAGGAGATGATGACACATCAAAAAACTTTAGAAATAATATCGGTCAGAATAATAGTGCTCTTTCTTTTGTGTCATTTGGTGTATTATTGCAATATGTGGGTCATATTGCATTGCCACCTGGTCATTGGCCATACATGTTCAAAATTTTGGGAACTCCACATCACATGTTATCTTCGTTATATCCTGAAGATCCAAACAATGCAACATATTGGGAACATTAGTCTGGGCACAGTATTTTATATTTATTTCAGATCTCACCGTCAATTTTGGGTTCTCACTAGTCAGACTGAAAAAAATTGCAGAGACAGGGAAAGCTCAATTTAAGTGTATTTTTGTCAACAAATTTTGACGCCAAATTTATATAGAAAAAAAATTAAATTAATTTTCGACGTGACGACGTTGGAGTACTGTCTCAATTTGACTCCCTAAAATGGGTCTTATAATATTCTATTACTTTTTTTCTTCAGATTTTTAAAATGTGGTCAGTTCAGGTTTGAAATTCGCGCCAAATGTATGGAAAAACTGTTTCACGAATGTTTAAACAGTCAGTTTATATTAAAATTATTGAGTATCAGGATGATATGGAACTTTTCCTCACAACTGTTTGTTTTATGTGGAAAGTATTTATATTATCGACACACAATTATCAAACCCCCTTTGTTTTTAGATTTATCAATTATTTCTAATATAAATAATATAAATAATATTATAATATAATAATCACTTAGTTGTATATTTATTAATCATTGACAATTAGGAATCATAGATATTAATCATTGACACTTTTTCAATAACTGGGATAACGCATTTGTTTATAAACGCAACGTTTCTGTTTGTTCGCCAAGTAACTAGCGTGTTCAGATGTGTGTTTAAATGATTGCAGCTATGTGGGAGCAGCATCCGAAGGTGCCTCTTTCGTTCGCACGTTGACAATATCGTTCCCTCCGATGTTCGCATGGGGGAAAGAGATGGGTGGGCTCCTCCGGTGCACCGATTTTGCTCGTTCTGCACACTTCAGTTTCCGCCACGAACCATGTGCCACTTCGTTTGAGATTCGAGACCAGACGTCACCGCCATGTTTCATGGAGAGCAAGAAGTGTTGAGAAACACTTTTTTAGGTGGCATAAATAACAATTTTCGACGGTGATCGACCAAAATAACATGATGGAAGGGCAATTGCAATAAAAGATGTAATATTTAAAAAGTTCTGTTTCGGTTTCAATGACTTGTAACTGTGATAATTTTGCATTTACAATACATGCTAATATTTATGCAACTGGTGTCTGAAGCTCATTGCCTAAGTCGGATGTCCACCATTTCTTTCCACCAAGGATATTCCGATTGAGTTTGATACATAATCGATGTAACACCTATAAGATTTCGTGCTCATATGTCGTGTTTACATCTGTGTCATAAATATCGGATAAACAGTTTTTTAGAATAACATTTTGGCGCTAATATCAAATTTTTTTAACTGAAAAAAATTGGTTTTAATTTTTTTCACTACCGTCCACATTGTTTAAAAATCTGAAAAAATGTTATAATACACATTTCAGGGGGGTTGAGACAGTACTCCAAAGTCCAAAAAATTTTCTATATGAATTTGGCGTCAAAATTTGTTGACAAAAATTCCTTTAAATTGAACTGTTTCCCCGTCTCTGCACTTTTTCAGCCTGATGCACGCAATAGATGCTGAGCAATATCCGGTTCGTCACTATCGTACGATAGTTTGAATTTGTTGGGCGTGCTATTGCACAGTCCAACAGACGTCACAAGTTTTTGAGTTTCGTACCACTTGAAGCATGTGTTTGGAACTTCGAGGGCGTTACAAATCTGCTAGGGGAGGTAACCACACAATCTACTGTGTCGTTTTAGTCAAGTCGGTGGTAGAACATAAGGGAAAGTTTTGGTGAAGATTTCTATGTTTTGGAGTTGCTGAACACAAACACATAGGTAACTCTTTGTTTTCGGAACTGGCATTATTGGTGTTGCTAGGCAACATCGATCGTACACATACAATTTTGCCATTTTTTATGATTATACATACCCAAATCTTTGTGTGTTACGGTCGCGAATTGTGTTGCTCCGTGATTTGAAAGTTTTTTGTCGCCTAAGAAATGGAGTTGACTCGGGAACATTTCTGGGCGATGATTTTCTACAACTTTTGGTGATGAATCACCGTCAAATACAACTTTTTACACTGGTTTAGTGAAATCAATCGTGCTCGTCATTCGCTGACGGACGAATTTAAAGAAGGTCGTTTGAAATCAGATTTGTGCCCGAAACTATCAATGCTGTGCACGAACTGATTATGCAAGATCGAACATATAGAAATTTGTGGCATCCTTGGACATTAGTATGACGAGCATACACGCGATTCTTTATGAACATTAAGCCGTGAGAAAAAATTGTGCGGTTGGATACTGCACAAATTGACAATCGATCAAAAAGCTCGTGTTGATTGATGCCAAGAAATGTTAAAAATACAATCGTGGTGCATCAAAAGCAGTGTACAACATATACACAGGTGACGAATATTGGAGCTAAGCATGCAAGCCCAAAAGTAAACAGCAATCGACTGTTTGGCTCATTCAATATGAACCAAACCCAACCAAAGTCGCGCAAGAAGCATTTCGACGCAAGTGGTCCTGTTTTTGTTTTTGGAATAAATGGGCATGTGACTTCGGTCCCCTACAGAATCATAAAAGAATCTATTGTGAATGGTACACAACCATATATTTGCTAGAAATCGATGAAGAATTCAGAAAAAAGGACCGACGCAGGATCGTTCAGCATTGTGATCATGCAAACTCGCACACAGCAGCCCAAACAATTTAGTATTTGAATGAGTGTTTTTGATTACATTTTGTTACTGGGTAGTGTGAAGGACATTTATGAGAATGGTGCAGGTCTCGTGTTTGTTAAAAACCCTGATTTTTCGAAAATTGCAAAAGTACAACGTTTTTTCGGAGTCTTCCTACAACTAAATAATTAATGATATTGTCATGTACAATTTTTCAAAAATTTGAGTGCTTTTCGCGTAGTTTTGCGTGAAAATACGGGCGAGATAGCACGTGCTGTTTTAGCACCACTAGCTTTTGTTTTGCATATTTCACCCATTCGATCTCTCACGATAAAACCGTTAATTGGAAAAGATTATTGACATTAAATGTATGTAATTTCATTATCTTTTCGTATAGGTCTATTATTCACACAAAAAACTGGATTGCTTTGAGTTATTTTGAAAAACCGAAAAATATAGTTTTTACACATTTTTTGCATCAAAACCGTGTTACCGAGCAAAATGTTTGTTGGCAAACCTGACATTCTTGTTCAGCTATCCAAAAAAACGCAGGAACCAAATTTCAAAACTACACCAATACTTTCCCTGTTTGCCCTTGTTAAGCACCGTTTGACTATTTCATGAATTCGGTCTCTGCTAGAATTGGACCAGCAAAGACAATATGATCAATGGTTTCTTCTTGTTCCTGACTGATGGGGCATTTATCATCATCTTGGGAAATTTTAAGAACCTTTAAGAACTTTATCATAATGCCGAGATCTCAATACCTGATCTTGTGCAGCAATTACAACTGTTTCCGATTCTTGTTTCATTTTTCGTCTTTTAAATCACATAAATGTTTGATCTTTAATAATCTGTACCTTGCCCATTCTTTTTAGAGATTGTCTATGGAGTGGTTTGTTTCTCCACGACTTTTTTTACATTTTCTGTGTCTCACATTTCATGTTAAGTAGCATCAGATGTTGAGTGTCCGTGTTTCTGCACATCTGCATACTTTTCTTCGCAATGCTTTTTGCAACCCTTACAATGTTTTTTTTTTTTTTCATTCTTCGGTCACTATAATAACCAGGCTCATTAGTGGGCCATCTTGGTGATTGACTACATACTTTCCCATCTTGTCTATTTCATTGCACTAGGAGGCTTCAACTTGGCTGAGGCCTCTTCCTCCATCCTTACGTGATACATAAAAGTCTATGTACTTCAGCCCAGTGAATGATTATATATTATAAGCAGTTTTCTGATGCAATACATGATGTATTATAAGCAGTTTTCTTGTTTTTCGATGCACGATTCGAATTATTATTTAGTAGTAGTAGTAGTAGTAGTAGTAGTAGTAGTAGTAGTTGTTGTTGTAGTAGTAGTAATAGTAGTAGTAGTGGTAGTATAAGTATTGTCTATAATTTAAAAAGAAAGAAGAATTGTGGATTGGGATTGACAATGTGAATGTGTGCCATACATTAAATCGACGGAATCCTGAATGTGCACTTAAAATGATAAATATTTTATCATGTCAAAAACCTACCCTTCTTCCAGCTTTTCCAAAGAAAACGCTCGAAACTTACCTATTCGAACATTGTATTTAAAAATATATGCAAGAAGTCAGAAAGCATGATTGTCAAATATCAGGCACGGTGTTTCCAATCGTAATAAGATAGAATATGACCATCCGCTATTATAACGTTGTTGACAGTAACATTTATCAAAAACTTTTCCCTTTATCAAAATTTTCCCTTCTATAAGTAATTCTGAAAATTCGTACTTTAAGAACAAATTATAAACAAGAAGTTTCCAATAAATTGCATTTCTTAAGCTCTTTCTATTAAATAGCTAGGCGATGGAGCGCATTTAAACTTAGTGTGTATCAGAAAACGACGCTAAGCCAAGATAAAATCGCTCATATTCCGTGGTAATCTCTATGATCACGAATTGTTTGTAAAAAGAAATAATTTTGTTAATGTTTTTAAATAAATTAGCTACATATTATGTATCTGAATAACTTCCTGTAAAATTATTTCATATTTGTGAATAAAGACTTTTCCCGCCGACCTGGATGGGCTAAGAGCGAGTACCGTCTCAGCGCTTCGATCCGAAGGGTCGCGGGTCCGAGTCCTGCCTTGGGCATGGTTGTTTGTCCCTTGTCTTTGTATGTATATGTTGTCGCGGAGGGCCTCGCGTTCTGCTGACCCCAGATCAGAGGAGCCCGCAAGTGTGTTGGTGTCTAGTGTATGGTCGAATATGCGTCCTATCGGGACGTAAAGGGTAACCGGCTGTCGGCTGGATAAAAAAAACTAGAAAGAAGAAGAGACTTTTCCCTAAAAGTGTGGATTTTCCTAGTTATAGATCTAGCGAACAAGAGAAAATGTAAAAACAATAAGTGTTTTTAGACAGCCACTAGCATAACCGCTCTTTATAAAGCGGTTCTTTCAGAGCAGGCATAGCGAGGTAAAAGTCTAATTTTTAGCACTAGAGCCGCCGTTCAAATGTTCATAGAAGTCTGTGAATGCAACGAAGAAAGAAAATTGTTTCGTCTGACCGCATCAGCTACTACTGACCTTAATGTATTAGTAAGTGAATTATATACTTACATTAAAAAAATGAAATTCAGTAAGGCTGTATAAAAAGTATAACACGTGGTAAAAATTATATTTTTCTCGTAAGATTGCGGCACTCGGCGTGGTTTTGCAACCATTCCAAATTGCCAAAAAAGGCTCTTTTACCGCTCGTATTGTAAATAACTATTTTGACGGATGGTAAAATTTTGGGCAATTTTTTTCAAAATTTGGTCTCTATACCATTCGTCTGACGAAATGTCTGAGTTAATTTGTAGAAAATTTAATGTAAAGAAGGTATTTAAACTTCTGTCACTGAAAATATTCAATTTTCGAGCTGCAACTGGAAAACAAAAAAGAGCATTTTTTCTGATTTCTCAGAAAACACATTTAGGAGGTGGCAAAGTTGAAATTTGAATTATAACAAAGAATGATAGAGATAAAAACCTTCTACATTGTACTGGACTAATTCATTTCATGTAACGTCATCATCAGTAACTGTTACAAGAACTGCAAGGGGATTGGAATGAACAACTTGAAGAAGGTCATTACTGAAGTATTTTATTTCCCTATCTAATATTCGTGCTTGAGTCAAATCAATGTTGTGTGCAATTGATCCACTTCTTGATTAGAGAATTTTTCAGGATTTCAGGATTGTTACAAATGTCGTTCGCAAGTTCTTTGTGTCTCCACTTTACTTTTAGTTTATCCTGTACATGACAAGAGGCAATCTTTTATAATTAACTGCGTAGTTAGGGGCACAAAGTAGGGTTAATTTTGGTAATTTCTCGGTACAAGCCCAAATTTGCTTTTATATCAGCTCAAATTAACAATGTTTCCTGACTCATAGTATAAATCTGAAGATTTAAAAAATAATTCTCGAAATATTTTATATATGGTTTTGATAATAACAATTTATATTTTAGCTTCATTATTATTGTACTGTCATTAAAAATAATCGATAACAAGTCTGGAATCATGCAGATTCAAAACAGTTTGGATGCCAATGTTACACATACGTCTGTGCATTATACTTATTTCCCTTCTGTATGTTTTTTCACCCTATTCTATGTACTATTGAGGTGAACAAGTGAATTGTCCAGAACTCTTTACATAATCGTCAAACTTTCCGCAACCTTCACATCTCTTTCAATTGAAGAACTCGAAAGCAGTCATAGGTCACGTCAAACTGAAATTGATTATAAGAATTGTATATAAAACATCACGAAATATTTTATAAAAAAACATATATTATCCATTTATTGACAAAGAAATATTCTACTTTCTCAGATAAAAATTGGAGGCCAAATAAATGGTAATATCTGAGAATTTGCTCCAATGCAGTTTAGAACTACTCAATTTCAAGCTCTTCAATTGTGTACTGCATGCTCTCCCTTATTCTTATTTTCTTGAATTCTTTCTTCCTTATAACAATGGACTGAATTTTAGAGGAAAGATCATCTTTCTTCTATGGTTATTCGGTCCGTTATATTCATAATAGAGACTATCTTACTGGTTTTATCAAAGAGGAGGGTGTGAGATACATTACTATCAACTGCCTGCGATAAGTTGGTTCCAGTGAAAAACCACCGTCATTGGAGTGTATTTCGTTACTAGCTGATTGTTCGAAGTAACTTAAGTATTTATCACAATCATTTATGAAGCAGCACCACCTATAACTCATTTCTCCATCCAGTCCTCGCCTCGTGACGCTTAGTAATAAAATGCTGACCATTTGCTTTACAAGCTACATTGAACTTCATTTTGAAAAAAAAAAGAAAGAAAAACAACATATTTTAGGGTTTGAATCAAACTCCCGGTATGAATTTTCTAGGCCGCTCAAAAGCATTCGCGCAAAAATTAGGGAGAAATCGCTAGTGCAATTCAAAAGTCTTGGTGTACATATAATTTCATACAATAAGCTGGAAATAGGAGCACAGTGATAAGTTTTTGATATTGATTATGCATGAATATTTCATTTATATATGCTACACACCTTAAATCATATTACTGACGAATTCGGATCTTGCCTGGATTTGAATTTGAATATTCTGAAACGACGAATTCTTAACACTGCGAAAACGGTGCAGTACCAAATAATTCTAATATTATAATCATACAGATAAACTTAAGAATTTTTGTTAAATGAAAATTTGTAGCATTTTCACCGTACTTTCTTTGATGACGGGTATTTTTGTATTGCGCAATCGTCTTTATGAGTTCTAAAATTGATTGTTAATAATGATTTTATTGAGATATGTATATTTTCAAATCTATTTTCAATGTTTTTTTTTTAAGAATGATAATAGAATAACACATTGGATACTTCCATATTTGACTTAAACGAAAAAATATTAGATACATACTATTGGCCAATAATTTCTTGGCTTGCCACTAAAGTACGTAAATGATAGTAATCTTCTTTTTCAAAGAATTAATGAATACTTCCATAAACAACGTACATAATCTTCAAATGAGTTTGCGTTCAATTTCGTAGTTCTTTAGACTTAAATTGATGGAATGTTTGCACTGCAAAGCTTTTTCATTCCCTTGTACAACTGATTCGATCATTTTTCTAGAGTATTAATAAGAATGCAAATGAGAAGAATATAAAATCTCACGATTACATCATTTTTGCTTATCTGTAACTTACCTTTACTGCTCATTCACCAAATAATTGCCGGGCGTCATAAAAACACAAACAAACATGGCAAAAAAATAACAACTGCGTAAGAGAATGTGTTTCAGTTCATTCTGACAGTTGAACTAGGCGAGAGACTTCGAGTATTCAAACATAACGACACTCGATATATAAATATCGATCTTGTTAGAGTCCGGTGCCTGGGGCTCTTGCGCATCGTATCAGACTTCAGCCAATGAGCTTCAGACACCAGTTTGCGTCACAAAAATAGCGTGAATTTTAACTGCAGCCAGATACCATAATTATCACCTCTTTACAATACATTGAAACAGATTTGTGAAGTATTTCTTTTAATTATTGCATCTTCTACACCTTCGTATTATTTTTGGTTGGTTACAGTTGAAAACTCTACCACTTTCAAAATGTTTCTCTACAGTTCTCGCTCTCCGTGCAACATGCGGCCAGCGTCTGATGTGGCTTTTCAAACGAAATGCCCGTGCTGTGGCCACGTGATTCGCAAACTGGTGATGCCCAGAACCAGCTAAAACCAATGAACCCGAGGAACCCACCCATGTATTTCCACCATGTTTGAGCCGAAACCATGGTGGAAAGCAGGGGGCTCTTGCGCATCGCATCCAACTTCAGTCAATGATTTATTTATTTATTTATTTTACGTCAAAAAAACAGTTAAAAACTGCGTATGACGTGTTATGGGGAAAAGTGAATTGTGTGCACATTTTCAAAATTCTGTGATCCCTACACTAAGTCATATACTACTTAAATTTTGAATTTTTGAAAGGAGAAAAAACTCCATGTAATAAAATCAATTTTCAAGGATAAACAAGCAATAAATTTTGAATTTTGAAAGGGAGAAAAAACAAAAACTCCCATGTAATTAAATCTATTTTCAAGGATAAATAAGCAATAAATTTTGAATTTTGAAAGGGAGAAAGAAAAACAAAAAAACTCCCATGTAATAAAATCTATTTTCAAAGATAAATAAGCAATAAATTTTGGCTCTTATTACTTCCTGCCGCGACAACATGGAAACGATCATTTGAATAATTGTATTTCCCACTGAATTCTTGAAGACGTGCACAGAAAATGAAGTTACATTTGTGTCCAGAAGCAAAACAAGGGGCCATCTCAGCATTTGCTCAATGGATCAGGGAAACTGGACGAAAAACCTGATCGGGATGGGGACAGACACTAGTTACTGTCACACTATTAGCGGGAATTGTAAATGCAGCCAGATACCAAAATGATAGCCTTGTTAAAAGCAATTGAAACAAATATATGAAGCATTTCTTTTAAATATTGCATCTTTTACTCCTTCATCGTGTTATTTTTTGGTTGGTTACCGTTGAAAACTGTCACTTTATGGCAGTTTCAAAATGTTTCTCAACTCTTCTAGCTCTCCATACAAGGCAGCCAACGGTCTGACTATTCAAACGAAGTGCCCGTGTGTGGTAAAGTGGTTCGTGACGCGAACTGTTGCTACGCAGAACGAGCTTTACTTTCGTTTATCAATATACAATGAATCGATGTCGAGTAAAGTTTTAACTCCTACGTGCGTTAATAACATAATAGAATATGAACAATTTAGTAATTTAAATCGTCATTGTCATTGGTACCATGAATTTAGTGATAGTACCAGGATTTTTGTACGTTGGCACTGGGATATATATTTAATCATCTGTAAACACCGTTCTGATAATAAAGTGAAGGGAATACACAAACCTGTATCGAAAGGTTATCAAAACTATTCTACGCTCCGAGCAAAATCCGGCTAATATTATTATATAATTTGTACAATTGCAATATGTAATGGATAAGTGGATGTTATCATGCTTGTATTTGAAACCTTTATCGTCTTAAAAATGAAATAGATGCAAAATGTTCTCGGTATAGCAACGTCTGATTGAGAATGAAACTAATTGTTCTAATTATATCTCACGTAAGGTGCAAATGATAGTTGTTGGAACGTAATCCCTTCTTAAAATTCTTTTTAAATAAATGAATACAAAGCAGATTCTATTGCTGCATTCAAGAATGAAATGTTCACTTCAAAATACTAGCTGTGATTTATTATTACTTACAACTAATTGTAGAGGTGAATATTAAATACCCAAACTGATAAAGTAATTTAAACAATATTGAAATAAATTCTACAAGATTAAAAGTAGCACGCCTAAATTATGTCATCTACTTTCATAAACATCCTGTACAGTAGTTACTTCAATTTGGCTGGTTTATCTTATCACACATCTACATCAATACACTCTCTTCATACAATAAAACTACACCGTTATGAACTACTCTGTTCCTTGAGTTTCGTTGTCATTAATAAAAATTTCTTTACATGCGGAAAATTTTCTAATATTATTACACTGACAAGCCAATGCCCCTCTTAAACTGAATAGTGGCTCATAAAAGATACATCGTTGTGAAATTATACAAAGAGTAAATGCTGCAATCTCGATAAGAGCAAGAAATCCTAGAATACTAGTGTTGAAATTTATCGCTTCTTACTAGTGATAACTAAAATCTACTTACTTCAAAAGTGAGCAATTTCTTGAAGGAAAATATAAATTATGTGATTAGTAATTACAATATCGTTAAACAAAAACTTTATTAAAAGACTCAAAAATACTAATTATACACTGAAGCAATTTTTACACATAGCTTACCGACATTATTAAGACTAATATCAGGCCCCGCTGTATCAGGTCTCGTTACTTACTAGCAGTGAGTAAATTTGATTCACAGACATCAAGACATTTGCTGTAAGAAAACAAATACAACTACAACAAAGGGATTAAACGCATATTAACATCCAAGAAATAAATATCACATTGCCAAGAGGGGGTTTCTCGGCAATGTGATATACATATTACACGAACTATATAACAATCGGCAATGTATGTATAGAACTCTTTGGTCTCACTTCGACTAGGATGCCATCTACAAAAAATATATATATCAGTGAGAACTAACTTAACATTCGTTTTCCACAATGATCAACCCTAAACACACAAAACACCAGTCCTGAGTTCTTCAATAATCTAAATTTATTCTTTAGCAAGATTGTTTTACTTAAGTCTCTTTGAACGCCCTATATTTTTTTCCTCTGCCGAAGATTACAATGTCACAAAATATGAGATTGCACACTACGTTGAACAATAACCTTCATTACGGCCAGTTCTAGAGCATCTCAGAAAATTCAAATTGAACGGACGAGATCTCATTAATATGCTTCACAATATTTTTAAAAAGTCTTTCGAGATTACAAATATGATAGAATAAAAATAATTCGCCAAATTTTGATGGGTTGTATATGCAATTCAGTTAATGATAGGTTGCACATTGCTACACATAGTTTAACAGTAATGCACACATATTTAGTGTTGAAGATATATAAAAAAATCCATGACAAATACTTGTGTAATAAAATCATGTTATAATTTCTATAAAAACGAAGGAAAAATATAAAATTGTGAAGTTATCAGACAGTATTTTTATACATCAACATTTACATTTTCTGAACTAGAATCTTTAGAAGTACGTTTGAAATGTGTAAACGTTTATATCATCTGTCATTTATTATTACTAGATGAGCTACTGAAAATGTGATAGTTTTCGTAAAATTTCAGTAAGGAATACCTACTAGTACGATTCTCATCGAATGTGATATCTTCCTGGAATGTTCTCAAACGAAATTCTTCAAAAAGGAATCTAAAGTATCAATTTCAATATCACATTTCAACGTTAATTGAAGCTCAAGTCTATTCACAGTTCACATCTTATAATCTATCTAATCCAATTGGAATAACACCGTTTCAATGTTTTATGTACTTAAAATATATGAAATAATAAGAGATCCAGAATTTGACTAGTGAGAAGCAGTGATCTCAACACGAATATACAGAATGTCACATCAATCAAAAATTATTAAAAATCGTCAGATAACAAACTTTAAAGGAAACAATAATAATTTTATATAAAAAAGCGAATACATATTTTGGCATTTCCAAAGGGAAGTTTGACATTTTTTTCTTTACTGAAGTCAGCCACAAATCAACACAAGAGTATTTTAATGAGAATGTTTTAAACTACAAGGACTGCTCAATAAATAAGAACTTTTAAGATATCATGAACGAGTAGTCTCCACAATATCGATAAGAATCTTAGGGTGAATTAACAGGATTAAATATCGACTTTCACATTTACATGGTATGCACAGAATTTCACAAGAGAACTTGATAATTCGTGCTGTTATAAATACCTTGCTTCAAGAAATCTTTCAGGTGATGAAGTACTTGCTTTGATATTCTTGAACAATTCGATTTACAAGCGTCACAACAGACCCAGTAATACTGATTTTAACAGACAAAGAAGCTTCACGAACAGCAATAACTTTTCCATGCGTCCATATTGAAGTCAGAACTCCCTTCGCTATTGGCTGGAAATTCTTTAACATGGAAACAAATCAGTTGAAAAAACAGTACAATACAAAGAAAAAAAATTTGGAATTTGTAATAAAATCCTCTAATACATTTTTGTTTTTTTAATAGTAAAATAATGTTTAGAAATGTCGATAATCATTTTAAAGTCAAGACTGGAAAACGTAATTATAGTCTAAAGAGCGTAATAAAAATTTCATACTCTTACCGAATTGCAACAATAAATATAATTTCCAAGTATTCATTTTCACTGAACAATACAACGAACTTTTTCTAGTTGAGATTATGATGATTAAATTTAACAATAAATAAAAATAGTTTCTTTGCACGTCATTGCGGACAGCACTATCGATCTTCTGCGCACGCGCAGTTCAAGATTCGCATCACTTGTGCATCTGTGCATGCATAGAATATCGATACTGCATATGTGCATGCATAGCCATGGTGGACTAATATGGCGTGCAAAAACTACCTAAAATGGTGGAATAACCCACGCTGGAAATACATGAGCGAGTTTCTAAACTATCCTCTCTAATAAAGCAATATATCGATTTTTGCTTTCTATCGATAGTGACATGTAGACAGTTGAATTTGTTGTCAACATCGAAAATCTTTAGTATTCCATGGCATGATAGAAATACATGGGTCGGTACCTACTGTGCACCGGTTTTAGCTGGTTCTGCGCATCATCAGTTTGCATCACGCACCACGTGACCACAGCACGGGAACTTCGTTTAAAAAGCCAGACCAGACGCTGGCCGCCATGTGGCATGGAGAGCGAGAACTTTTGAGAGACATTTTGAAAGTGGTACAAAGTGACAATTTTCAACGGTAACCAACCGAATATAAGACGATGAAGGCGGAGAGTAACGCTCCCACGCTTTTATTCAATTCTCTGATTTTCATGGAGTGGAGATTCAGCCATATTCCGTCCAATTTGGAGCCAATAGCGTCAAAGGGCGATCTGCCAATGGAGGGGGCGCATAATGACGACCGGGACATTTAAAATTACATTACGGAGCTACTTTCAAAATGGCGTCAAATTTAATAACAAACTATTTTTTATGTAAAATAATAAATGCTAGGCGATTTAGAATTCAAAAATTATTAGGATTAGGAATTCTAAGTCAGTGAATGGAATTGTAGTCCAGGGAGTGAAAAAATAAAGTTGTTTCATTAAGACAATATTTATTTCTTAATTATGTAAATATAGTCATACACAATATAAAAATTTTTTACAAAATAAATGTAAACAAATAATACAAGCAGATTATTTTACTTTGCCATTGACTAAATATAGACCCCATAAATTTAGAACATTGTCTAAATATAACTAGTGACCATTATTTCTTCAATGTTGTATGATTATTAAAATGGCATGCCAGTATCAACTTATGTAAAATTTCGCCCATTATCAAAATTGCAATTAAGATACATTATACATGCATTATACATTAGGTACACTTACATTAATATTATTATTAATAAGTTTTATAAATAAACAAGAAATTTGCATTTGCACAGTCTTTTTTGCTTGCTTTCCTCAAAAAAGCAACATTACATATTAAACTGCGTTGAAAGAAACAGGTTGTACTTCCTATCTAGTACAGGTAATGAACTAAGCAAAAAAAAATGACCTGATTCTACTTCAACTTTATTTATCTCAAAGCAGAGTTTTTGGGCTTATGAGGTTTCACTTATATTCCAATATTTCAGGCTACATATTTGTCCAAAAGCATAGCTAGTTGCTCCACGGATGGTGGATGAAAATCAATCATCAATTTTATAGTTATTTTTTCGTTCAATTTTATTTTGTAGACGTCGAAAAAATTCAAACTGTTTCAATTTTCGAGAATTCAGAGTTAACCGTGAAAAACGACCTATACCACCTTTATGAATGTATTTTACCCAATTCTCACAGAAATTTAAAGAAAATATTTGGAGTCGTTTTTGAGAAAATTTTGAAAATGTCTTGCTGTAAAGTACCCCAAATTTTAAAGAAAGTCTTTCAAAATTTCAAAGCTTCAACTAGAGCCAGGTGGACAGGGGGTTCTTCAATTTGGAAAAGATCGTACTTGTAGTTTAGGCGCTAGGTTTGTTCACATGGGACAGAGGGACAGACAGACGGACGTTTTGCTTTCAATTGTTTTTTCGGCACAAAACACGGATTCTGGCTACTCCACGTGTTAAGAGATTTTCCCCCTTAATTTAGCAACTGGATTTATCCACTTTTTTGTTTTCATGGCCCGGCAATGAATTTTTTTCTGTCGAAAATTCCCCGTTTTTTCGCGCAGCATTACATAACTTTCTCTATACTACGTATATTACTCCGTATACGTACGTATACGAGAAAGTAAAAATGTAACAACTAGTGTAATATTTTTATATGCATTACTAGTGAAGTAAGATGTACACAGAAATTTCGAAAATATTTTCAATGGAATACACATTTAATTCCGCCAAGGAGATAGAATCAATATTATTTCTAACGTAAATATATGAACCCTCATACGTAGGACCTTTATGCGATTATCTCTCTCTACCTGCGAGATAAAAGTTTGGAATTTGGAAAATGCAAAGTTCATTAGGAGATAACCAGTGTTCTTAATGCAAAGAACATCCATTTGATTTAGATCGCTCTGTAGAGCTGCCTCGATAAACTCAGTTTTATTTCAAAGGGATTGAACATTGTGGTGAAGAATGTTTATTTTTTGCAAGTACCTACACGAATGTTTTTCTGCTGCATCTGACTGTAGTTGTTATATATTTACTCCACTTTTACCTCGAGTGCGTGGTCGAAGATTGTAGTGTGTCCCGGTAGTGAAAGATTGTGAGGAAAATGGGGCATCAGGTGTAGATGAATTGGTAGTGGGAACGGGAGAAACGGGAGTAGGTTCAGAGGAAGAGGCAACAGGGTTCGAAATAAAGGTGGGGGGTGGAGAACGTAAGGAAGGTGAAAGGGATGGATTTTTGGCAGGAGACTGCGTAGGACTGGAGTTGATGTAATTGTGCAAGCTTGTTGCCGACTGCATGTTTTCCAGCAAGGTTCATGTGAAGACCATTCCGGGTGAAGTGTTTTGCTGAGAGGAAATTAATTTAAAAAAGTGTGACATTTGTTTCTCTCAGTGCAGTTTCAATTGTTGGTTTGGGTGCTTAATCTCGCTGCATAGTGTTGGTCTGTTGTACCAGAAAGGCAGAGTCGAGACTACAATGTTAGTATATTGGGCGGCACATTGTAATTTGTTTACATGTTGTTCAGGTGTAAAGTTACCGCCCAAGTTAATGTCATTCTGCCCTCCCATGATAATGACTGTGTCATGATTGATCAGTGTCTTCGTGTGGGTGTCCAACTCTGCAGTCACATCTGCAAACCTCCCGTTAGGTTTAAAAATAGATGAGACTGAGAAATTGGAGGGTAACTTCCTACTGAGAATGGAGGACAGATTGCGGCCATGACTGTCAGCTAAAATAAGTACCTGTTTTTTGGGCTCAGTAGGAATGTCTTTGTTTTCAAGTGAGTTAGGATGCGCAGCTTTATGTGTTTTGGTTTTGACACGCTCCCTAGCCTATTTGCGTTGGTTTGTGCATGAATTTGTCGATGGTAGAGAAGGGTGGTGAGGATCAGGAAGGCGAGGAAAATCTGTTTCATAATCTAAAACACTAAATTTGTTTTGAGTTGTGCCTGGATGCGTTGCCTGTGTCTTTTGTACAGTCACGGGTGTACATTTGGTATTATTCGCTGTGTTGCCGACTTGTACCCAACCGTCTGTGTAGAGAACGACCTCTTCCAACCTTCGGATATGTTGATCTAAATTATTGTTTACGTGTGTGAAGGCTTTCAGAAGGTCGGTTTGATAGTGTAGAGAGTAAAAAGAGTAGATCGAGCAGTAGCCATGTCACGAATGCGTTTTAATGTACGTGATAAAAATTGGAATAAATACAAGAAAACCCAGATAGAGCAACAAGAACCTAGCTTTATATGTTCAAAGTGTAAAATTGATGTGTATTCAGTAAATTAAAAAGTAAGATTCAATATAAAAACGAGAAGGTATGCTACTCACAAAATCTATTGAAGCTAGTACTTACGAAATTTGGCAATGTGGCTACGTAGAATTTCGTCCACTTAAGCTGCAACTGTTTAATACAATCAGTAGATTATACTTTACCGTAATTAGATAATAGATATTATCTGAAAGTTTGTCTTCGATATATAGAAGAAGATTTGAAACACAAATTCAAACTGTTTGATACACCGTCCTCGTAACGTTCAAAACAACGGAATGTCACAGAAAATACAATAAAACTTTCAGAAAATTAATTCACAGTGATTTAATATTGGAAAATAAACTGAGCTGTGAATATGTTTTGACACTTATCAGCACCTCGTAAATCTGAAGTTCGTTGAGGTTTGAATGTCCGTTTAAAATTCGTAATGTTTGTTTGTCTTGGTTATAACAAAAAATCGGTTGGAATTATATTTTCAGCTAACCTGCAACAAGTAATGCCTGCTATAATAATTATTAGCTATTATGATTTCAGTTCAATAGCTATTATAATTTCAGCTAACCTGCAACAAGCTCTTCTTGTTGTTTTATCAAATAAGACAATATCGGGTCTGTTAGCTTCAACCGCCTGTCTGTTATAATTGTGCTGTCCCATAATATTCGTGTCAAATGATAACTGATAACTTGCTGAGGCTTACATTTGTAATAGGGTTGCTCCCGTTCTACAAGTTGATAATTCTTTGCCAGTGCCTGGTGAATTACTTTGGCTACATTATTATGTCGCTGTAAATATTCAGTTTGCGCCAAGGATGGACATCCGTTACTTATATCTGGATTGACTCATGGTTGATTTTACACAATCGGCACCTGCTATCGATCTATTGGCCCAAGACATACTTTTGATAAGCTCTTGTTTTCAATACTTGGTCTTGTATAGAGAAGAGGAATCCCTCTGTTTCACCATAAAGCCCCGCTGTTCGTAGCCATTCCGTGGACCATTTCAGATCAACATCATCAGCAGTCAGCGACAGCGACAGCTTGGTTGGGGTGTTGGAGTGTGCCTACTCCTTGCAGGAGCTCTTCACACCACGTTGATTTTGAGGGTTTCTTGTTGAAGGCTTCGTGATTCCGTCCCCCATACGTGATGGGGATTTGGACAAAAGGTTCTTTTTTGGGGGGGGAATTTTTTGGTTGGGTAAGGAGGGGAATTGGGAGTGAAGAGGGGAAAGAAAGGTATAGGACGAGGAGTGGTAGGGGAAGGAATGGTGGGGCAGGGAGAGATTTGGGGGGGAGAGAGATTTACTGCGGTTGTTGGCTGATGGTGGTTTTGTTTAGTTTAGTCGTGGTCGTTCATGTCGTTCTTCTTTAAGGTCGTACTAGTCAGTTGTTGATTGTTGTAGTCATCTGGGGATCTCAGTCGTTCTTCAGGTCGGTGGGGTGGCAGTTGGAGGATGTCCAGTGGGTGTCTTTTTGTGCTGCTTTGCGGGGGGTTTCTGATAATATGGAGGTGGGATGTAAGTAGGTAATTGTAAGTGGGATCGGATAGGAAGTTTTGGATGTGAGTAATGGCAGAGTTATGGATGTAGGTGTTTATGTGTGGGATATTGTGGAGAGTTCTGAAGTGGTTGTATCTGGTATAGAGGCTGGGTTTAAAGATTAATCTGATTATTCTGTTTTCTATTTTAAGGATGCGGGTGTGGTTGACTTGACCTGTGCAGGACCAGGTGGGGTGTGCTTAGGTAATGATAGGTCGGATATAGGTGTAGTAGGCGGCTAGTTTTCTCTTTATAGGTAAGGTTGGGTGAGTTAGGATAGGGTACAGGGCATTGATTATTCTGTGGGCTTTTATAGACATTTGTTTGATATGGTAGGTCCAGAGGAGGCGGCGGGAGAAATGGATGCCAAGGTATTTGATGTGGGGTTGCCGGGGAGGGAGGTTTTTAGGGGTTGGGTAAGGGATTTTTCTAGGGATTTGTAGGAAGCAAGGAAGGCAAAGTCATCAGCATATAGGAAAGCTTTGACACCGTGGGTGGGAGGGATATCATTGGTATATAAAGAAAAGAGAGTGGGGGATAGCACAGCGCCCTGAGGGACGCCGGCTTGGATTGGGTAGCAGGGGGAGTTTTTATTAAGATATTTGACGAAGAATTGGCGATCTAGGGGGTAGCTTTGTAGGAGAGAGAAGAGATGGGTAGGGACGTAAGGGCGAAGTTTCATTAGAAGGATGCTGTGGGATACGGTGTCATAGGCTTGGGGAAGGTCGGTAAAGACGCACGGAATCTGTTTTTTCTCCTGGAAGGGGGTAGCAATCGAAATGGCCATATTTAGGGTTTGGAGGGCTGCTGAGCGGCCCTCCCTGAGACCGAATTGAACAGGGCGAATGATGGGATTGAGGATGGGGTACAGTCGGAGAAGGGATTATCTTTTCAAAAAATTTTGCTAAGGATCGGGAAAAGGCTAATGGGGCGGTAGTTGGAAGGGAGCTGATGATCTTTACCAGGTTTAGGGATCATGGTTACTCGGGCGGTTTTCCAGGAGGTGGGGAAGTAGGAAAGGGAAAAACATGAGTTTAGGATTTTGGATATTAGGTCAATGGTGTTTTTTGGAAGATGGTGTAGTTGCGAGGGAAGGATTCCGTCGGGGCCAGGGGATTGTTTGGTTTTATGGATTTGATTATCTGGACTGGTTTTAAGATCTGTATCTGGGATAGTATGTTGGGGGAAGGAGTCGCGGCCAGGGTTTGCAAAAGTGTTAGTTATGGTTTGCGGGTCAAACGTGAGGGTGTTAGTCGATGTTTTTATGGGGTAGTTTTTGGTAGGATGTGCTCTGATAGGTTTCATGACTTTATATAGGTCCTCGGAGCTGCTTTTGTCCGGCAGTAGTCTATCGTATTTGTGGTTGTCATAATGTAGTAGTTGTCTGTGTATTTGTCTTTGTAGTTGTTTCATTGTTTGTTTGTCTTCGTATCGTCTGTGCTTGTAGTCTCGTCTTTGTGCTTGTCTTTCTAGTCTTATAGATGAGATGATGTCGTTGGGAAGGGTTGGGTGGTCATTTTTGATGGTGGTGGTGGATTTCCTGTAAGCATTTTTTAACTGGAGAGTGAGGTGGGTTATGGATTCTCTCAATCCTTGGTGGGGGATATCTGTTGGGAGTGAATCTTTTTTGAGAGGTGTGGGAGAACGTTTTCCATTGGTTTGGTGTTGTGGTGGGGGTATGGTGGAAGGGGGGGGTTGGGGAAAGGGGGGAGCTGCTGAAAAGATCGAATTTTGGGTATGGTGTTGTGATATTAAGCTGGGAGGAATGGATAATGATATCTAGTATGTCATTTTGGTTATCTTGAATGTAGTGGGTGGGTTCCGGGGGGCTTTTTATATGAATTGATGGATGATTGTCAAGGAATTGTTCTAAAGTCCGTCCCGTTGTGTCCGTCCTTTTGCAGCCCCATTGGGTGTTCTTGCTATTGAGGTCTCCTGATAGGATGAAGGGATAGGGGAGGTTAAGGAGCATGGTTAGATCAGAGATGGGAATGGGGATTAGGGGGCGTTTGTATGCAGAAATGACAATTATGGGGGTAGGCGAGGTTCCAATTAGGACGGGAGCCTAGGGCGGTGGTGGGTGGGAGTTGGGGGGGGGTTCGGACTAGGATGGCCGGCCGCCATTGCTGGCGTTTAGTCTGTCGGTTCTGTGGGTAGTTAGTTTTGGAGGGAGAAAGGGATGTTGGGTTTAGCCGGTTTCTTGGAGGGATATGACCGCGACGGAGTGGTCTTTAAGGAATTGATTCAGGAGAGGTTTCTTTTGGTTAAGCCCGCCACGCGCGTTCCATGTGGAAAGGGTAAGGAAGCGAGGGGAAGGAGCCATTTAATTATTTCTACTAATTTTACTGCTGCACAGATTAGTTTGGATAGGGTATCTCCTGGGCCTTTGAAGATGGTGATGATTTGGGGAAGTGCGGAGAGGATCTTTTTAAGATCAGGGGATTGGGTCTTTCAGATCTGAGGATGTTGAAGAGGAGGGTGGTTGGTTGTTTGGTGGTGTTTGGGAGTCGGCAGAGCCTGATGTGATGGAGGAGTAAGATGCATTTTGAGGTCTGAGGGGGGGTTTGAGAAGGGGGGGGGGTTCATTGGACGGGGGTTTTGGAGTTGGGATTTCCTTTGGTTGCGAGCTTGGGTGATGTAAGGGCAGTCTGGGTGGAAAGGGGGTGGTTGTGTTTACAATTATTGCATTTAGGAATGAAGGAGTCTGAGGTGCAGGTCTGGCATTGTTCTGTGGGGTGGTTCAAGGAGCAAAGGGCACAGATTGTTGGTCTCCTGCAGTATGTCCTGGTGTGATAGAGTCGCTGACAGTTTTTACACTGGGGGATGCGGTCTGTATGTTTGTAGTCCTCTGTCTTTACACTGTAGTGTCCAATGTACCTGATTGAGTCCTTTGTTTAATGTCACGTTTTGGTATTTCTACTGTGAAGATCCCCAGTGGTCGTAGTCGCTGCTGTCCCTTTGTTGCATTTCGCAATGTGGATGTAGGTGATGTTCAGTTCCTTGAGGTTGTCACTTATGGTCTCTATTGGGAATTTTGGTCGTAGTCCTTTGATGACTATTTTCTCTCTAATCTCCTCCGTGGCCCTGTTGAAATGGTAGGAGATGTGTCTGAAAAAGTTCTGTCCTTCGTCCGTAGTCCTTAGTTTGTCCAGTCTGTCACCAATGTTTCTGTGGGCTGTCACTGTCTTTGGTGTGATCAGTAGTTCTGTCCTAGTACATTTAGCAGTCAGTTGATTGTTACAGATTTTCATTAATTCTTTAGTCAGTTCGTCTGTGCTAAAGATAGAGTCCAGGTCGATTTTATACTGTCCAATTTTGGGTCTTGACAGGGCTGCCGATGGGGTGGGGGTTTTGGGCCGGGGGTGGGTTGGTGAGATCAGGGGTGGGATTTGCTGGTTCTGAGCTTCAGATGTTCCTGGATCTTGAGACGGGGTAATTGGGAAAAAGTAGTTCTTTGTGGGGATTCCTTGATTTTGGGGTGGGGTTGGTTTTTACAGTTGGAATTTTGGGAGCTTAAAGTTGGTAGATTGGGGTCACGTACGGGGGAGGTGACAGTTCCTTCCTCTTCCGTGGGTCGCGAAAGTTGGTAAATGCGTCCGACTGACCTTGGGTTGCGCCATCCGCGATGTTCTCGGAGGCCGTTGAGTCGTCCATTTTTTCGGTGCCATCCATTTTTGGGGGCGTCCGGAGCCGCGCCTCCAGCTATACGCTCCTTTCCTCAGTGCCGCTTGGAATAGGTGCCTTGGTAGTTTTGAAAAATCAAAATGACTCCCCTTTCTTCTTCTGGTCACGTGCCCGTGTCCACCTCCACGGCCGCCAGATGACCGTTGTGGTGTCGCCTTGGGCCTCACCCTGGATTGGTCGGTAGCACTCAGCTGCACAAATAGTTCACGTGATATTCACAGCTCACTCGGGTAGTCACAGCTCACTCGGGTAGATCTGCTCTAAGAGACGAAACACTTCTGCTCCAGAGGACACTAGAACTCAATATCAGCAGTCAGCGTTGTTATAAACCGGCCGTGTAGCTCTTTCGTCTTCCAGACATCAACTCGGTCCTGAGCTGTTAGATAGGAAAAGCTTCTACTTTCTTGGGCTAAACTTAATGGGCTGATGTTTTTATCCTGAAAACAAATTGCCTTGTGAAGTAGAGTGTCACGTGAAAGGAAAAAAATTACGGAGTTCCTCCTGTTGACGACATAGTACTTCTAAATTTAGCAGTTCTCTCCCTGCTTTATTTCGAGATAGGTATAACCTTTCTATCGAACTATGCGGATGGTGAAGCCGATGTTTAGTTAGGGTCGTTTTCAGCTTTCTGTCGAAAGTTTGCAAAGAGGTGTCGGTCATTTTTCACTCCAAGGTATTTTTAGTGTCAAATTTTATTCTTTTTCCTTTTTTGAATAGTATTTCTGGCATTTGTGTCAGAAATTTTCAATAGCTGCAACATTCCTAGATATTTGAATGTGTCTTCATTGCCAAGGCTTTGAATAATGATGTCACTAGAGAGTTGTAATCCTCCTTCCTGATCTTGAACTTTACCACGTTTGACATTTAATGTTGCACATTTATCTAAGCCAAATTCCATGCAGATATCTTTGCTGAATTGCTGGACAAACATAAACTCACTATGTAGTTGGTCTTTATTACATGCGTAGAGTTTAAGGTCATCCATATAAAACTGATGCGATATGCGAACATCCGGATTTCTCTTTATACAATATCCATATCCGGACTCTCTTATCATTCTACTCAGCGGGATGAGGGCGATGCAAAACCACAGTGGGTCAAACTGTCGCCCTGAAACATACCTCGCGAATTCGACTTCCCTGGTCTGATAGAAATACCACCTTGCCTAACTGAATAAAGGTCTTCCAATCGGACATGCATACAGAGAGAAAATTCAATAAAACTGGATTAATCTTATAAACTTCAAGGGCGCGTAAAAGCCATGAATGAGGAACAGAGTCAAATGCCTTTTTGTAGTCTACCCATCTTATGTTAATATTATCAACTAAGAAATAAGTAAAAATCATATTTTTGTAATTTTTGAAAAAACAAAAGAATAGAGCTATATTACGTTTGACATCTTATACGGTGCATTTAACACTATCCATACCAAAATTTTAAAGAAAAAATCTGGAGCCGTTTTTGAGAATGATTTTCTTATTTTTCAAAATTGCAAATATGCACTATTGCACGAAAACTTCTAAAATTTTCAAAAAAAATCTACATGACCATATTGAAAGAAATATTTATGAGAACATATTTCATTTGTAGGAAAAATCTGTCTTCAGTTTTATAGTTGTAGGAAGACGCCGAAAAAATCCAAATTTTTGCAATTTTCAAAAAGTCTGAGTTAACCGTAAATATTGGATCTATGCCATCTTTATAAGTGTACTTTATTCTTACAAGAAATTTAAAGAAATTTTGGAGCCGTTTGGAGAATATTTTGAAAACTGACGGGAGGCTTCATGTTAAGTAACCCAAATTTTAAAGTATGTTTTTCAAAATTTCAAATCTCCAACTAGAGCCAGATGAAAGGGGTTTTTCAATTTGGAAAAGGTCGTACGTGTGGTTTAGGCGCTAGGTTTGTTCAGACGGACGGACGGTGGACAGACGGACGGACGTTTTACCTTCAATTGGTTTTTCGGCATCAAAGATCCATAAAATAGGGATTCTGGCTACTCCATTTGTTAGAGTTTTTTCTTAATATAGCAACTGAATTTATCCACTTTCTTGTTTTCAGGGCGCGGCAATATTTTTTTCCTGTCGAAAATTCGCCGTTTTTTCGCGCAGCAGTACATATCTTTCTCTATACTACGTATATTACTCTGTACATACGTACGTATACGAGAAAGTAAAAATGCATATATTTCATGCAAAATTTCCCGAAAAGTACTAAATTTTTTGAAAAAATGCACATGACTTTATTTTAAAATCTATCTTTAAGGAACAGATTTTATTCAGAGAAAAATCTCTATCATTAATATTTTAGGTGTAGGATGACGCCGAACCGAATTTTCAATTTTTTTCAATTTTCTTGAGAGCTGCCCATTCTCTTAAATGTCCTTCAGGCTATCCAACAAAAAATATAATCAAAATCGATGTCGCCATTAATTTCAAAATGTGCGAGGGGCTTCATGTAAAGTTCCCTACAAAATAAAATATCGATTTCAAATTCAAGGGGCCGCGACATCAGCCAAATCGATTGGGAAACATCAATTTTGGAACAAATCGACTGAACGGTTTAGCCGCTAGCTGTTCACAAATGGACAGACGTTTTGCCGTCAATCGATTTTTCGGTATCAAGGAACCATAAAACATTAAATCTGTCTACGCTACGTGTTAGAAGATTTTTTCTAAATTTAGCAACTGGATTTATCCACTTTTTCGTTACCAGGCCCTCGTAGTAAGAATTTTTCTGCGGAAAATTCGCCGATTTTTCGAGCAGCGTTATATAACTTTCTCTTCTTGACGTTCCTTCTTAAGCGCGAGAAAGTAAAACACGGTAATAAATTAACTTAATATTACAAATCGTAGAATATTAGTAATTTAATTAGTTTATTAGTATTGGAGTAATTTATCAGCTGTGCAGGATGTACTATGATTAACCGATGAACAAGTTGAAATCTGAATAGATGGATATTTTGCGAAGAATTTATATTATTCGCCAAGCCAAAGCAAGAAATGATTGTTGCTCCTGACTCTCGAAATGAATTCAGTTATGCACCACAGGCGCTTTGTTTGAATTGGTTGAGTTGGACGTTTTTAAGCGATAGCTGAAGTGTTAGGAGCTCAAAAAATGCCATATTTCAATTTTACGTAGTGGGTTCCCATAACACAAGAAAGTATGTGCTGTTGTAGCACCACAGGCGCAGATATGCACCACAGGCGCTTTGTTTGAATTGGTTGAGTTGGACGTTTTTAAGCGATAGCTGAAGTGTTAGGAGCTCAAAAAATGCCATATTTCAATTTTACGTAGCGGTTTCCCATAACGCGAGAAAGTATGTGCTGTTGTAGCACCACTAGTTTTCAAAATGAACTGTACATGTTATGGCTAAACTAATAAATAAACTAATTCGGAATTTAGTCCTTAATCGCACACAAGAATATTGAAATGAATCCGCATGAATGACAACGAATGGACATTATCTGGGTAATGTTAACACACACCTTACCTGAGAGATACTGACAACACTAGAGTAGAGATTCTGCCCTCATAATTTCAGCAATTGTTGCATCTCCTCGAAAATTCCACCCATCATTAACAAATAACTTAGGCAGACGTCTCGAAGCATGTGCCTTTCACGTCAATTAGTACGTCTCTGCCCCTACATATCAAAGGATTTTCCTGTCTAGAGAAGGACGTGGCGGCCATTCTGCTCCCAAATTGAACCCCGCCATGGGGGTGGCAAGGAAAAGTGGAAATTAAAATACTGCCCTTCACTTATGTAGAAAATACGAGATACATACTTAAAATTTGCGCATATGATTTATTTAGACTGGAGAAACCGTTTGTCGAAAATAATATTTCCGAAATGAAGACTCAAAGGTTGGCGTATTTAAGCAATAAAATGTACCCCAAGAATAAATTTCAAAAACTCCTAAATGTCCTTCCTGCATCCTGTTCTGATCCTTAACCTCTGTCGCAGTTTCTGGTTTTATCTTTCTTTGCCTTGCGTTCTTCATTAATCGAGTTCACTTCGTATTATGTAACTGATCATTTTCACTACCCCGTACTTGTACCCTTCAATAGAGTTCTTGTGAAATCTTGTGTATGCAACAACATCCGTGGTGTCTACTCAAATAAAAATTCTCCCCCCACTATCAGTATTTTTATGTTAAATACTTCTAAAATATTCCAAAAGCTTTGCTGTTTTGTAGTCACTTGCACAACATGTTTACTAGTTCTATTGTCAAGTACTCAGTTCCAATAAGTTCTGCAATGCATTGAATCAAACCTTATTTATTTATTACAAGTTTGGCAATATATTTTTATTTTGCATTATTTCATGTTATATGGAAGAGGATGGATTAAGTTTACAAAAATACAAGAAAATGTTTTTATTACAAAATATAACGAAAACAAGAACACGATTTGTATAATGGTGCGTAAAGTTGTACGGTACATATCAAAGACGACCGTAGGAAGGAGGGTGGAAATTGTCTCTTGGAACTGCATTTACCTACTTCAAACAAAACTCGTTATTTGAAATGGGAATACTGTTTAGGAAGAAGGCATACAATAAAAATAAATCATTAATGACGATTACAAGCATTAATAAGTCACATGAACGCACAAATGAAATGTATATTTTCCCGCATTCGCATTCTTTACCACCTCTTATAATTACACTGATAGTGTAATTATATGTACGAGATGAACCACCATTTATATACCATCAAGACACCAAGTGCATTTATTTATAAGTAAATAAATTACTAAGAAATGAGATCCACAGGATAGTTGTAAGGTAGAACATAGAACATTCTTCTATGGCAGCCACTCACTGCAAGTCAAGTTTAACGATGTTATTTATTCATAAAAACATTTGTCCATGTGTTAAGGAGAATTTACGTCTTTAAAAATCCACACATAATTGAAATGAATGTCACACCGTACACGAATCCCTAGACGACTTCAAAAATCACTATTCTGCACTATTCCAGCTGATCGTTTTGGTTCCCAAGTGGCTGCGACAGACCTCCACAATTTGCGAGGGTAGCAGTGGCGCTCGTGGAGCTTCCGGCGTCTTCGTCGATGGCTGTGTGCGGGCTGAGGCGCTGGCTCCTGTGGCCGCCGTTCGACTGCGGGCGCATCCAGCCAGCGCATGGAGCCTGAAGAGCCAATGGCAAAGGCACAATGCCGGCCTGGAGAGCCGAGGTCGCTATGGCTGAAGCTGCCTCGGCTCGAAAGGCGCGGGTTCGAATTCCACCTCCGGCATGGATGTTTGTGTGTGTGTTCGTGATATCCTTACGTGTTCTTCCTACAGTAACCCCTATAGTTACAACACACACAGTGACAATACATGACCAAAAAGCGAACCAAATTCTTACAAAAATGTAGAAAACGACAATTTTTTAAGCAGGTCTTATCACATCGAAACAACATAATGAACAATGACAAGAGCTAAATTTTCATTCTAGTAATTTTATGATTTATTAAATTTAGAGTTTATTAGCACTATCTAGTTAATGTGAGCAATCGGTAACACATCTGCGGACCACTATCTTCCATTTAAGGCAAAAATCACATTTTTTTTTAATTGGTTTATTTAGGTCGCTTCAACATCTAAGGTCATTAGCGACCACTATTGCTGTTAACGGTATGGTAACTATGTGGATGAAACGATATGGTGATTGATGATAAGGGGTGAAAGGACCAACACAAATACAACCATACCCGAGGCGGGTCTCGAACCCGCGACCCTTCGGTCCGAGATCACTACGACACTACTGCCTTAGCGATCTCGTCCACCGGGCCGGCACACAAAATTTTGTAGAGAAGAATGCTCAATTTTCTCTAAGCAAAAAAAAACTAATATTTTAAGTGTACTACTTCGTTGAAGAAATATACTGAAGAGGTAAAACGCGATTGCTCCCTTTCAGAACCCCCCGTCCCAATCCGCAACTCACCGACTGCCACTTCAACCCTCGTCGTCGTGTTCTCCGTCATACGTACATGAGCCATTGCGCTCGGTGAGATAGTGTCGGTCGCCGCGGACACTCAAGGGCTGGGCGGAGGGTCGCCAGGGGGCAGCAGCTTCTGCGCGGCGCAGCGCAGCGCGGGCGCCGCCACCAGGCCCAGCAGCGCGCCCGCACACGGCCCCGCCACGTAGCTGCACCACGCACATGCCTGGACTACACTTGCGTTTTCGTAACGTGCTATACAACGATTTTCCTAAGGATGAGCCAAAGTGACAGTTCGCGAAAACAAGTGAACATCACATGTATTTCAGAGAAGTATCCCTCCGCCGCGACAGCTGTTCAGCCCCTTCGTAAAGTGTTTGGTTATGGCTTCTGAGAAGACATCACAATCCAAAAGTTTCTCTGATGTATATGCACGTACGCGAGTCCGGGAAATAAATTTAATTACATATGTGGAAAATCTCTTCACATGCTCTCACAACCAGTAAAAGAAAACTGCCACGAATGTAAATAGAAAGCTCTCAATCACAGCTCGCCACATAACAACACATAGGCCGGAACGCATCTCGTATTCAAGTCTCGGTTTTAAAATAAACATAATATTTATCACACAAAAAGTAAATTCAATGTAATATACAAAGGAAAAAAGATTTTTTACAGAAGAGCACATAACACTGCACTTCCTAATTTCAATTATTTCTCGCGGCGCACTATACTTTTGTCGGACGAGGACGTCACGAAAGGAAGCGTTGAAGCCATTTACAAGTTAGCCAACTGCAAACGAACAAATGCAGGAAGGGAGTCCATTGGGCTCAAGGGCACGACGACCATAGAATCTTCAGTTATGTTGCCAGCACTAGCTGTCACTTTGGCTCATCCTTAGGAAAATCGCTCTATAGCTGAGGGAATTATCCAGATGGAATATGGCACGACTTATTGCGTCTCTCTCGATCCTGTCGCATGATCGCGACCGTCTCAAGTAGTGCTGCCGATCAAGTGACTCGAGCGGCATGCCCGAGAAAGACGCGAAAAGCCGTGCCATATTCCTTCTTCAAGATAATACCCTGAGCTGCCACATTACGAAATCTCAAGAATAGTCCAGTATAGTCAAGTATGGGGCCATCCATAAATTACGTAAGGTCTTTAGGGGGGATGGGGTCAAACGAATCTCATCTAATCTTACTTGGGGGAGAGGGCGTGTCTTGGCAAAAATCACGTAATTTGTTTTCGCTTTTGCGAAGAATGCGAGAAAACTGAGACAATTTAAGTAAAACACGTTTCTATACTAAAATATGGCAAAATCTTGAACAATTGTTATCGCGTTGTGTGAATGCTACAATAAGTAGCGTAGTATACTGAACACAAGGGTCTAACAAAAATTACCAAAAAAACTTTTATCATTAAGGAGATATAGTCTACAAGCACTTTGGCCACCGCGTGAAAAAGTTCTAACCAAACAAAGTGTGGGAGTTTCATTTTTTCTTTTTCGATTGATTGATTTGCTGATTCCGGGCGCTTCAACTGCTAAGGACATTAGTCCCGTAAGTGAAGTGCAAGTTTTCACTGTGGGGGTGCTGGCGATCTTCCCTCGCTGAATGGTGAGATCCGACACCTACTCGGCTTGCGGGCATTCTTCAACCAGGTCGTTTCTTATCAATATCGTTTCTTACCGCCCTCATTCAACCAGAATTCCACAGCTTTCTTCTTGTAGCTAAATGGTAACATCTTCATTTGCATTTTTCACAGGGCTTGGATAATAAATTGAACCGGAGGATTTGCAGGGTGACTGACATTTAGAATCACTAGTTTCCGGCGATTCGCTGTCTGATTCTAATAAGCACTTGCCCATATTCTAATCCGTGGTAGAAGTATGCTTATCGCAATATGTATCACTGTCACTGGCACTGGGACTACCACTTGATTCACAAACACTTTCTTCACATATATCGAGGGTTGATTCCTCATAACGCTCCACTCCTGTGCAATTATTTTCAATCAATTCAATGATGCATTGACCCATTTCGCGTTCTTTTTCATTTATACTTCCCGTCGGAGATAAACCTTTGTCACGCAAGTAACTCAAGACGAACTCGACTATGTTCACGGGATTTAAAACAACTCTTCTGCGGCCATTGCGAATTATCTTTCTTCCGTAACAAGGAAAGACAAACGGGTGCGAAACTTGGCAGCCCTTGTTTATTGCAGGGCCGTTGGCGGAGCTGTCCGACTCATCCGTGACCTTCAGGTCCCTCGCGCCAGCTCGCCTGCAGTAAGGGCTGCCCAAACGGACCGGTACAGGTCCCGATATTTTTCCTAGTTATTATGTGTTTTTCAATGTTTTATTTGAAGGCCTTGCAGTGGAAACTGGCAGATAATATTTTGCATATGGGATTTTGATAGTGCATTGAGTGTGCCATAAAAAATTCGGGGGGTGTTTCGACATGAAGGATCTGTTACTTTCCTTGTTAGCATATTATTGATTCCATCATATATTAACTCATGAGGAATAGTAGGGTACAGAGACTTGAAAAAGAGATGTGAGCTGTCACACGCCTCTGGAGAACAGACGAAAAAATTTTCCATACGTACCATTGGGCGAAAATACAGCGAGATTCAGAATTCTTATTCCTAACTAAAAGGCTAAGGACAGAACGCGTGGTTATTTGATCGTTACGTTTTAGACGTTTCACCAATTTTTCTCGTGTTTCTAATTTTTTTCTTCACTTTTACCTTTTTAATTTTTTTCACTACGCCTTTTTGGGAGAGGGGGCATGACACCCCTCGATACGCCACTGCGATTACATCAGTAATATATCCAACGATTCTAAATTTGTTTTCATAAAAAATTACGTCATTTTTCTTTGCTTTTAGGGCATTTTAAAAACATTTTAAATGTATTCTATTGATATTTTTGGCAATGTTGAAGGTCATCAAAATCCGCCTTTATTAAATTTCTTAACTTAGGAAACTATATAAATGCCCTTCTGCGAGTCGAATGTGATCGGTTATTTAAGATATATATATTTTTTTCAATATGTTTTGGTCATATGTCATATTACAACTCAATCATAAACTCAGCTAAACTCAGCTCATCTGCGATTCGATTTCATTCGTTTTGATCGTTATTCGAAAATATATTTGCTTGAACGTTTCGTGACAAGTTAAGATCAACAGTTACTGGATTTTTCGGGGGGGGGGGATTTTCCTCATCCTGCCCCGCGGATCCGCGCCTATTTTACTAAAGGATACATCCAAAAAGCTGATTAAATATTAATATTATTATTTTAATTCACGGGGCAGGATGAGGAAAATTCCCCCCGCAAAAAATCTAGTAACTATTGATCTCAACTTGTATAATAATAATAATAATAATAATAATAATAATAATAATAATAATAATAATAATATTTTAATCAGCTTTTTGGCTGTATCCCTTAGTAAAACAGGCGCGGATTCATGGGTCAGGATGAGGAAAATCCCCCGAAAAATACGAATATGTGGTACAGGGCTACTATAGATTGACTAAAATAGAAACATCGATAGATCCATTCTCTACCGAGCTACACAGACTAGTTACAGAGAAGTATCCCAGCTTACGCCGTAAGACAGTGCAGAACGTCTTATCAGATCAACGTGGATCAATATTTACGAACAACAGAATAGCTGCGGACAGAGTCAATGCGATTAAGGAGGAAGTAGCTGTAGAATTGGGCATGGCAGAGAAGACGGATACCAGAGATGAAAATGAAGAATATCAAGTTCGTGTTGCGGAAGCCATTGTACTTCACAAAAAGTAAGAGGAAGATGTCTTTTAAACCAACTGTATGAAGTATGGAGGAATCTGTTGTACCCTAACACCGAAAATTATCTTTAAACGACCTACGCTGCCGAAAATTAACTTTAAACGAGATACAAAAGGCATAATCAGCCATGTCAACCGCATAATAACTGATCAGTTAAAAGATAAAAGCTCACTAGATGACTTGCATAATTTCTCTGACATACATTGGAGCAAGTTTGATTCAGTTTTCATTCTTAATGGGCAACACGTCAGTAGTACAAAGCCAGTACGGAAGAAAAATTCCCACTCCCCACCATGGCAGCGAAGACTATGTTCTAAGATTGATCAGATTAGAAGGAATATTGACATACTGACCCAATGCACAAAACCGAATGCTTCAGCTAAAGTTAGGAGAGCTGGAGCAATTATCTTGGAACGCCTGAAGACGCAGGAGAACACTGGACTGGACACGGTACTGGACACTCAAAAACAAAGGCTTTCTGCACTTGCGAAGAGGTTAGAACGTTACCGGAAAAGTCAGGCATGTCGTAGAGACAACAACCAATTTAGAAACAATCAAAAGAACGTCTTCAGAAAACTAAGACCCACAGCATCCAGTATAGAAGCAGACGGAGACATCACACTTAAAGCTGACGACGTTTTCAGTTTCTGGCAAAGCGTGTGGGGTGAATCTGTTGAACACAAAAAGGAAAATGGCAGAGGACTAAAAGCAACGTACGACCAGATTGAAAAAAAGGAAAATAATGAAATGTAAAATGCCTGGAAAAAATTGAACTAAGGCACCTGGACCCGACGGATTGCAAAATTTTGGATAAAGAAATTCACCGGAATCCACAAACATCTTGCCAAGTGTTACACTGGTGTATTGGAAAATCCGCAGACGATGCCTCCGTTCATGACAGAAGGGATCACCTACCTACGCCTCAAAGAGAACACAGACAGAGCTGATCCAGCAAAATACCGCCCTATCACATGTCTCCCAACACTGAACAAGCTGCTTACATCCATAATAAGCAGCAAAATATACCAACATCTAGACAACAACAAAATATTGGATGAAGAACAAAAGGGATGCCATAAGGGATCACGAGGAGCAGGAACAACTGATAGTAGATTCCATCATTACCAATTCTGTAAAACAGAGATAGGAATCATTGTATACCACATACATAGACTATCAGAAAGCATTCGACAAGTTCCTACACACGTGGCTGAGTGAAGTGTTGGGAATCTATGATGTTGAGAATCATGTGAAGGGGTTCCTGCGATATGCAATGGATCACTGGGGTACTAACTTGCAACTGAGCACTGGCTAAAAGGACGTTCAAGCTGGGAATATTAAAATCAAGAGAGATATCTTCCAAGGTGACGCCCTCAGTCCTTTGTGGTTTTGTCTTGCTGTGAAACCACTAATATCAATGCTCAATAGGCAGAAGTAGGGATTTAAGCTGGAACAATCAGGAGCACAAATAAGTCACCTTTTTTATATGGATGACTTGAAAGTGTATGCAGAAAACCAAAGTCATCTTCACAGCCTCCTAGATTGTGTAGAAAAATTCAGTAATGACGTTAACATGAAACTTGGGCCTCGACAAGTTCAGAATTAGTTGTATGAGTAAAGGAGAATGAGTTAAACATCCTGAATATGAAGTAAATAAAGTGCAAGGCACCATCAAAGGAATGGCCGAGGACGAGAATTACAAATATTTCGGATATTTGCGGTCTAAAGGCATAGAAGACAAACTTGCCAAGGAAATGGTGGGTAATAACTACATCCAGAGGGTGCGCGTTATCTTGAAGACAGAGCTGAGTGCACGCAACACAGCGAAAGCAATCAACATATATGCAGCCTCAGTACTCGTTTATTCCTTTGGAATACTAAAATGGACCGACACCGAACTGAATAACCTTGACATAAAAACAAGGAAAGAATTTTGTAAAGCAAGAGCACACCATCCACACAGTTCAATTGAAACGTTCCATATGTCCCGGACAGATGGCGGCAGAGGTATTCCTAGTGTCACGACCAGGCATTATAAGCAAGTAAAAGATCTTAGAGACTACTTCCTCCAGAAGGCAAAATACAGTGAGTGGATGACTGTAATTATAAAGGCAGATCACAGCGCCACACCACTTAAACTCTCCGACTTAATGTGCGATCCTTCCTCGAAGATCCCTACAAACGAACAACTAGAAAGATGGAGGAGTAAAGCCCTCCACGGCCGTTACAGAAACACATTAGAAAACACTGAAATAAATCTGCAAGCTTATTTGGCTTACCTGCAAACTGGCAACGTGTTTGCGGAAACGGAAGGCTTCATAATTGCAATTCAAGGTCAGGTAAACGCAACGAGAGCTTACTGCATGTACATCATGCGTGAAAACATACAAAATGCCAACTGCAGAATGTGTGGCCAAAAATAGGAAGGGATCGATCACATTATTTCTGGATGCCCAGTTTTAGCGCCAAAACAATATCTTGACAGCATAATCGTGTGGCCAAGATAATACACCAGGCTCTCAGGCTAAAGTATTTTGGAGATGAGAAGCAGGCGTTATACTGCTCTTATGAACCGCCACCAATAAGAGAGGATAAGAGCTGCAAACTTTACTGGAACCGCCCAATACTAACACATAAACAAATTCCGAACAACATCCGGTATATTGTACTGGTTTTAAAGACTGAAAGGAAAACCTTTATCATTGCAAAACCTTTAACCTTTATCATTGCAGTCCCTCTACCAGCCAATCTGAAGAAAACACACGGAAAAAATTAACAAATACCTGCCATTGGCAGATGAAATCAAATCTATGTGGGGTATGGCAAAAGTCATAAGGGTACCAGTTGTTATTGGCACTACAGGTGAAATCCCCAACACACTGAACAGCAGTATTGACATCTTAGATTTGCACCGTGATGTGTACATTTCCATTCAGAAGTCAGTGGTCTTGGACACCTGCAGTATTGTCCGAAGAATACTGGGAGAGTAGATGGGCAAGATGTCAAACAGAATTCTTACGTCATTTGGCTACACAGTCTCGGAGTAAGATGTTGGCCTTCATTGGAGTGAAATGAAAGAATAATAATAATAATAATAATAATAATAATAATAATAATAATAATAATTACAACAACAACAATAGCAACAACAACCCGGGGTTGCAGGTCCCCTACCGGGTGCCTCCTCGAGGTAGCGGATATAGGAACGCTCGCCAGATATGGAGAGTAACGGAGAAAAAATACCTGGGCGAACAAGACATCCAAAATACCTACAATGAATCACCTGAGACTGATGCACTGAATACGAAGATATCAGACATGCTCAACAGCTTAACTGAACACTTCTGTGGTTCAGAACCAGTCGGACGACCATTCATCCCTGTTCTGAGGAACATTGAAAAATCAAAGGAAACGATAAAGAAGATGAATGGAAGAAACATGTTAAAAACTTGGGTGACCTGACGGAGCTACATCTTGATATCTATTGTGCAGCAGCTACTGTCATCGATCAAAATGGCCAAAAGACGTATTATCCAAATAATAGGAGGAACAGGCAAACAGGAGATCACAGGCCACCATTGAAAAAACGTCTTGAGGGAGAAGTAAATGAACTCAGATCCAAATCTGGCACCAGAAAAGAGAACCTTAACAATAACCGAGTCAAGAAAACAACTATCCTAGTAACAAAGGCAGGAATAAAATTCAATACTACACAAAGTAACCGGGATCTCGAATCTTTACTAGACACTTTCAGACAAAAGCAAAGAACTGACGAAAAAGAAGAAAGAAAATGCCGAATTTCACAGAAATCGACGGAGCTTCTTCAGGCGCCTGGATAGAAATAAGGATGACAAAAGTACCAACCTAACTACAGAAGAAATCACTAAATTTAAAGAATACTGGAATACGTTATGGTCCGATCCGAAGGATTTCAACAAAAATGCATCATGGCGGCCAGAGATAGAAACAGCATCAAAAATTCCATCAATGAATGCTACAGAGTTTATTACTGACAATATCACAAGAGTCATCAATAAAATCAGCAACTGGAAAACCCCTGGGCCTGGCGAAATCTATCATTTCTGGCTGAAATACTTGCCGCTTTTCACTAGCTGTATGTTACACCAAAACCCTTGAAAATCCAACACCAATTCTTGATTTTCTTATGTAAGGAAACACATATCTGCAAAGGAAAAAGGGGAACATGTTACAACCACAAAACCATCGACCAATCACCTACCTATCAATTGTTTACCAGCTCTTCACTTCGCTAATCAGCAACAATATATATGAACACTGCAAAAACTATTCCGTCTTAGAAGAGGAGCAAAAGAAAGATCAATGGGTTGTAAGCATCGAAAGATCGAAAGATCAATGGGCATTGTAAGCATCAGCTGACAATTGACGCGGATACCTTGGAACAAGTTCAGAAAAGACGACACAATCTGCATATGTGCTTCATAGATTACCATCTCGCTTAGAATTACATGCCTTCGCATGTGATTCTGTCCCGCACAACTGGTTGCAACAGGTTCTTGAGATATATGGTATATGTCCAAACATCAATCAGATGCTTAGTGCAATGATGGCAAAATGGAGAACGAACATATGGACGAATTACGAAAATATAGGCGTGGTCCATATTAAAACTGGAATGTTCCAAGGAGATTCACTGTCACCATTATGGTTTGACTAGCAACGAACCATATGTCCAAACGTCTTAACTTGGGTACAATTTAGTCAACTAGGGCAAAATTGGATACAAATTAGTCAAAAGAAACAACTCACGCTTGTCTCATTTGCTGTATGTTGATGACCTCACTCTCTATGCGGATAGATATAAATTACACGGTGCAATTGAGATAGTGAAAGTGTTCAGTGAAGATATAAAGATTTTTTTTTACTAGACAGATGAGCCATAATAGACATTAGAATGGGCATGATCAAACGCCACAATGAACCCATTTAGAGACATCAAGAAACTTCCACCTGATGAGGTTTACAAAGACTGTTACAAGAAAAGAGTTATTATTAAAATTTGAGAAAATTCAAAGGAACTCCCAAAATTGCTCACTTGCGGCGTCACGTATTGGCTACCCAAAGAAAGAGACAAGTCTTTTGCAAAGAACTACAGGCCTATCGCTTGTCTGCCAGCAATTTACAAAGTTATAACTGCTGCCTAGCTGACAAAATGTACAGAGACCTTGACAAGAACCATCTGTTGCCAGTTGAACAAAAAAGATGTGCTGACATGACTGTAAGGAAATCCTGCTACTAAATAGTCATCTTGAATGATGTAAAGAAATAAAAACGTAATTTAAGCATGGCTTGGATTGACTACCAAACGGCCTTTTGCAATGTATCACACGATTGGATTTTAAAGACCCTGGTCATCCGTCGATTTCATCCTAGAATTCTTGACTTTTACAAGGCTTACATGAAGTCGTGGTGTACCAGATTATTAAAATACAGCTGAAAGGAAGTAGTAGAAACAAGTATTCAGATTAATAGGGGTATTTTTCAAGGAAATTCGTTGTCGCCTCTGCTGTTTTGCGTTAGTTTAATCCCACGTTCTAGACAGTTTCGCACACTGATTTCGGTTACAAGCTCTATGTTTATGAAAGACCAGTATCACATTTGTTTTTTATGGATGATCTTGAAATGTTTGCTAATAATGAAGCGATTCTCTTCCAAATGCTGTCTGTTGTGAATGACTTCAGCAATTAAGTTCGGTCTTGACAAGTGTTGAAAAATCCATTTAAAGATAGGCAAAGTGACGTGAGAGAGCATTGAAGTTGATATGCACACTGTGAGTCAAGATCTTGAGCCAGGTAAACTTTATGAATATTTTGGTATTGAAGAATGTGAGGATATCTCAAACGACACAATGAAAGAGATAATTCGCAGGGAGTAAAGAGTGAATTCGCAAAGTGAAAGAGAGAATTCGCAGGGACAGAAGAGTGAGATGACAGAGTCCGCTCTGAACTCCAAGAATAAAATATCTACGATTGGTAGTTTGGCGTTGCCTGTAGTCAAAAACAGTTTAGTACTAGTGGCCTGGATGAGCAAGAAATTCGAATCATGAATCGAAAAACCAGAAAACTGTTTACACGGCGTTATGTTGTCGAGCTACCTTTATGTGTCACGTAAGGAAGGAGGAAGAGGCCTCAGACAAATTGAAGTCTCCTGACACAATGCAACAGTCGGGATGGGAAAGTAGAATGTAGTCACCATCAAGATGGCCCACTAATGAGACAGGTCATTAAATCTGACCGAATAATGGGAAACAGAGGCATTGTTACTGTACAAGAAGCATTGCGAAGAAAGCTACGCAGACACGCTACGTAACACACATTGGATTTATGATGCTCCGAAACATGAGACATGTGAGACAAAATGGTAAAGAAATCGTGGAGAGACAACCAGTCCATGGACAGTATCTAAAAAGAATGGACAAGGTGATTTCAATAATTTATGTGGCTTAAAAGGGGAAGAATCAAGATAGAATCGGAAGCAGTTCTAACGTACCCAAAGAGGCAGGGAAACGTCTTAAATACAAGAATTTGGAAATCGAGATCAGTCGAATGTGGGGCGTAAAGCAAAGGTTGTCCCGAGTGTTATCGGAGTTCAGAGGGTTTTTTCCGCAAAATTTGTATAAGAACTTGGAAAAAGTCTCAGGTCATTCAAAAAAACTGGGAAGTGCAAGAAATTGCTTCATTTGGAACTGCCCTTTGCGTAAAGTATGATAGAGGCACCGGCAGATCTACGATCTGCTCTTTAAGAAGATGGTTGCAACCTGAAGTAGATTTTATATTCAACCAACTTAGAGCATCTTTAGTCGTGAATTTGAGGAATAATAATAATAATAATAATAATAATAATAATAATAATAATAATAAAACAACAACAACAACTACTACTACTACTACTACTAATGAATACTCTCGCATGTTAAACTCCATCCTCTCCCTGTTTTTCCATTTCCATATTGTGACGACATCGAATATTAGATTCAGGAAGAAATTATATTCATCTTATAAAAGCTTCTTCACAGAGAACGTGTTGCAACCAGTTGCGTCTTCCTTGGGCGGCCGAAGGGTCGATTCATTCTGCGCATTTACAGACGAGATCTCTTGGCGGCGGAGAAGCGAGGTGAGCGGTGTTGATCCTCTGCACCTCCAGGTCGCGGGACCTCCCTAGGGACTCCAAACTACGCAGTTTGGAAGAATCTAGAACGACCACCCAGAATTGTTTACAAAAATTGTGCGAGAGAGAGCGACCATGCTGGAAATTTCCATCAGAATTACCGGTAAGACGCGCGAACTGATTGTGGCAAAATTATTTTCGACGTAGTAATCTTTGGCCAGTAAAACCTCGTCTTTCAAAAAATTCGAAACTTCTGGAACTCTCAGGGAAATTGGGGGGGGGAGAGGCTTGTGAGCGCTGGCGTGCGCGGAGTATACACAGAAAGGGCTGAGGACGGAGAAAAGGGTAGAAGCACGGGAAGGTGACGGCGAATGTGCGTTCCGGGGAGAAAGTATTTTTTTTGGAGGGGGGGCAGTGTTCCATTTGGTAACCGAATGTGAGACAGTTGATAAAAATTTGATCAACTATTATTTTATCTCTGCCCGATCACGCCCACGTCGTAGTCACGAATTATGCCACGATAGTTATTAGAAGGGAATCGGTGATAATTCTTCCGACAAATATCGTATTCGGACTCTTCAGCCGCCGCCGCTGTCGTCACAACCGCTGCCGCCGCTGCCACCGCTGGTTTCGCCTTCTTGAAAGGGGAAACGGCCCGCAGACCTGGCTGCGGGAGAATATATATATATATATATATATATATATATATATATATATATATATATATATTTTTTTTTTTTCTTTTTTTTTTGTCAACTCAAGGGACACGCCGTCTGGAAGAAAGAAGTCCTACGACCTTTGGAGGTCGTTCACCCCAGCGAGTTATCCGCTGCACACGGTGACTTTGACAAATTTGTCGAGCTGCGGCAAAACTTTTATCACGCTCATCAGGCATTCATTGAAGATTTTTCACCAGAACTATATTCAATCTTCAGGACGTGCTGGCCGCGCCTTGGCTCCTTCCACGTAATCATATAAGTTCATCTTTATTTTTTTTTCATTTGCTACAGGTAATGATTATAAAAATTAATTGTACTAATTTTGTACCACACAAGTGTACCACATAAAGTAAGGTTTATCTCTGAGCTCAGACTAAGTGTAACGATTTTTTTTATCAATTTTCTTTTTGAATTTTCCAATTTCATATTTACTTTAGATTAATCTTTTAATTGACTTAATTGCGTAGCCACGTCCGTCCACCACCCAATTTCAGGCTCTACCCGCTTCCTGAGCTAGCCGGCAACACGAGCCAGGTAGGTACACACCTACCTGGCTCGTGTTGCCGGCTGCCGGCCGTTGCCGGTCGGTTGCCGTGGGGCCAGTCGCAATATTAAACCTGAAATATTTATTTTTCTTCAAGCGTGGGGAGATGATTTTCTCCCCCATACGTTACATACAGTTTTTTTTACTGTTTTTGACTAAATAAATATCTAAATATCTAAAAGACCCTCTTCTCCTCCGTCACTTGTTCTACGTGTCTCCCTGTAATTGATAACTACAAGACACCCTTGTGAATACAAACTATTCTTATTTAACGTAATTACCGAGCAGAGAGGAACACCCATGTAATTCAATCGCGTAGAATATCAAGTAATTTTAATATCACATGCCTCTGGCTTCTGGGGCCCCTTGCCTCAAAAATGTCAGTTCTCAAGGCCCTAAAAGCTCCGTTCAGGAGATATTTAACAATATAGATTAAACGATTCGGTCGAGTGTTGTGGGTTGCATTTGATATGAATATTTAGATGCGTTTTTTTAAGGAAATCCTTCATATTTTTAAAGTCAAAGTGCAATTCGTCACGTGTCCGTGAAATACTGTTTCCTTAGGGATCTCATTTATAAAGATTGGTTGTCTGTGAGAGCAGTAAAAGGTATATTTACTACTGAAATAATATAAGAGACAATAATATTACAATAATAATAATAATAATAATAATAATAATAATAATATAATAACAATCAATAACAATATCAAGCAGAAAGAAATAGAAAAAATTTCGAAATATGAAAACTTATCTTATGAACCAAAACATATTTGGAAATTAAATTCTACCAAAACATACCCACTCGTGATATCGGCGGAAGGCCTGGTCAGTAAAAACTTCCTTAAAAACTTAACAGAACTTAAACTACCTAAAAACGTTCTGAACATGGGACAGCGCGCAGTTTTGTTGCAAACTGCCCATATCGTAAGAAAATGTTTATCTTAGGTCCAGATATAAGATGAAGTTCTTCTTCTGTGACCGAACCTGTCCCCAAAACAACTCCGGGGAAGGTGAGCATTTCTACCAGCAAAAATAGCTGAGAAAACATAGGATGATGATGATGATGATGATGATGATGATGATGATGATGATGATATAATAATAATAATAATAATAATAATAATAATAATAATAATAATAATAATAATAATAATAATATTTTTTATTTGGGGTAGAATTTAGGTGTGTAGATTCAAAGAATATATTCAATATACTTAGGGAATAAGTATTTCGCATTTTTGTAAGAAAACTTGAATTATATACGCACCTTACATGTAATGACTTGTGAAAGGAATTTAGACAATTGTTCGTATTTTGAGTGGGAGTTTTTTTGTTTCCCTTTCAAAATTCAAAATTTATTGCTTATTTATCCTTGAAAATATATTTTATTCCATGGGAGTTTTTGTTGTTTTTTTTTCTCCCTTTCAAAAATTCAAAATTTAAGTAGTATATGAATAAGTGTAGGGATCACAGAATGTAGAAAATGTGCACACAATTCACTTTTCCCCATAGCACGTCATACGCAGTTTTTAACTGTTTTTGACGTAAAATAAATAAATAAATAAATAAATAAATAAATAAATAAATAAATAAATAAATAAATAAATAAATAAATAAATAAATAAATAAATAAATAAATAAATAAATAAATAAATAAATAAATAAATAAATAAATAAATAAATAAATAAATAAATAAATAAATAAATAAATAAATAAATAAATAAATAAATAAATAAATAAATAAATAGATTACGTAAGCGCGTAGCACCAGGGGGTACGCACACGGCGAGCAGCGCGGCGAGCGGCGCGCGCGGGCGGCGCGGCACGCGTGCACGCGGCCACGCCCAGCGCCGGCTGGAAGAGCGCGCCCGACGGCGCGCGGCGGCGGCGGCGGGCAGCGCGTGCAGGGCGGCGCGCAGCGGGCCCCGGCCCCGGCCCCGGCCGCGCAGCCCGCGCCGCGCAGCCTCCTCCGCCAGCGCCCCGCTCGCCTCCAGCAGCGCCGCCCACGCCGGCCCCTGCCCCGTGGAACGTTGCAACTTCGCTGGCGGATTTGCCACAAGGTTAACATGGTATTTAAACAAATATTGGAAAGTGATTGTTAAATGTTACGATAGTAACAGAGAGTGTTGATATGATATGAAAAGTTGTTGACAGAGATTGAAAGACGAAAAAAGATGTTATACAAAATTGGAATTAGGAATTGTACGAATTGTATGTATCCTTTTTGAAAGGTTAAATAAATTGTTCTTAAAAAAAAAAGAATCTATCTCATGTGATATCTGAAAAGTGAAGAACGTCATACAACATAATAAACAACATGATAAAGATACAACATAATAAAGTGATGTTGTATGGATATATAATGTTGTAACGGCCAGTTATTAAGGCAAGGTAACGTGGACGTTACACCCGGCCCACACCCACACACCAGCTCCATTCATTCACACTGCGAGCGGCCGGCTGCTCTAACCGGCAGTTTGACGTAGTTTCTCCGATTAACACCAGGCGAATGCCTCTGACCGGGAGGTCCTAGGTTCGAGTCCTGACGGCGGCAAGATTTTCGACACTGGCTTTTCAGCTAGGTCGAATTCAGTCGCTGTCTGGAGGAGAATTCTGGCGGCCGGCTGCTCTGATCGGTAGTTTTCCGTGGTTTCTCCCATCAACACCAGGCGAATGCCGGAGCAGTACCTTACCAAACGGGCCACGGACCGTGCGCGATCTGTCCTTGCCATTCCTTGTTCTATCCTCTCTCATTACACACTCACTTACACTAACATGCACTACACTACCACATATTCCGGGAGACCGGTCGGGAGCTTAGAGCTTGTCCCGGCTGGGGCGGTGCCCCGCTGGTGGGAGAGTCTTGCCGTACAGCCGGGGAAGATCACCGCCATCTCCCGAGAAAAAAACATGCACTACACTAACGGGACTGTTGACGCGCCCGGAAACATGAATAAATCAATCAATCAAACCAGGCGAATGCCGGAGCTATACCCTAAGAAAAGGGCCAGGGACCGCGTATGTTCTTTCTTTCCTCTTCTTTCTCCTATCCTCACACTTACACTAACCTGCACTACAGTACCACACAACCCGGGAGACCGGTCGGGGTAGCCCCCGGGTAGAGCTTGTCCCGGCTGTGGCGGTGTCCTGCTGGTGGGAGGGAGTGGTCCTGCTGGTGGTTAGGAAAACATTGCGCCGAATCTCGCGATCCAGCGGGACGATTTGCGCCTTCTCCCGAGAAAAAACATGCAGTACACTAACGGGATTAATAACCACAGCAGTTGACACATACGGAATCACTAACAATCGAACCTCGATAATCCGAACCTCAAAATTCCGTATCTATGTAACTCAACGACGTTAATTCGAATCTTAAATTTATTATACATTGAACTCACTTTATTTAAAACTTTAACATTCGAAACTCCTGCAATTCCGCTGTCCATATCGCCCCTGGGCGTCTGATGATTCATTAGAATAATGATGAATCATTAGAACTTCAAAATCGACAACACACAACCTCGTTATTTCGAATCCGAAATCATTAATTTCGTCAATTCCAACCTTCATATTTAAAAACCTCCAACAGTTACATTCGAACTATGGTATTTAGGAAAATGCGTAAGTCTAAACATACATATTGTTGTCATGCTTTATCGAACAGGCAAGAGGTTACATAAAAAGGGAATAATTTTATAAAACAGGCAATACTGAGAAGAAATACATATTATGAACAAGAATCTTGGTGACATAGTCAAAGAAGACGTAATAAAAACCTGTGAGTATTTCAAAAACCTTACGACCGTACGACAGCATATAAAAAATGACTAATAATTTTAAATATTGACTATTAATTCTATGGAATTGTTTCGAATTAATTAACTAGTAATGAGAATAACAGAGAGTCATTAGGTCAATTTTATAACTTATTTCGTATAACCTGAATCTCGCTAACTCGAACCCTAAGTATTTGAACCTTGACATCACGAGCCTGGTTAAAGTATTGAAACTAATAAATCGTATTTCATATTCTCCTAACTTCAGTAGTTCAATAATCTCAGTTCTATCTCCTTCGACGGCATCGACACCCATATCGCAACGTGTACCTCGTTCATTCAAATCTTGAAAACTCAATCTCGCTAACAATCTCGTTAGTTTGAACCTAGATAACTGCAACCTACTGAACGAATTCTATCTTCGATGAAGTTGAATACGCGTCGAACATTTAAATACGACGCATTTGTTGGTGACGGCAAAAAATAGGATCCTGCACCGAAAGTGGCGCCGGCCGTACAGTGGTCTGGAATGTCTCTCTGTCGTATAAACGTTCAACAGGAAACACGAATCTCCCGTCAAGTTGCGTAGATTCGAGCGATACGTCGATAGCGTCAAGATGGATGCAGTGAGGAGACGGGTTGGGAGGCCCAAACCACCTGGAAGTCGGTTGCACTCGGTTCGACGCGGCAGCGCCCGACACTTGAGCAATTGCGAAGGGCTTCGCTTCGGCGCGTTAAGTGGCGCTTATTCAGACTCCGGTGCTCGCGCGGGCAGCTAGTAGCTCTGAGCTGCAGTGGCCCCACCCAGGCTCAATCGGGAAGGCGCCCCGGGAGAGGGGATTGCTGCGTTCCGGCGTATCCGGATGCCAGCCCAAAGGTGCACTTGCACGCCCGAGGGGGATGAGAATAAAGGCCAAAGAAACTAGGGGCCTACCCTGGGGGGCAAGCATGCCGTGGTACAAGTTAGCATATTCTGGTTATACGCTGATGGGCCTGCACGGCTAATTTTACTCGCAGTTAGGCAGGTTATTAGTGAAAACCAAGTGGGACAGTTGGAGAGCGACGTCAGCAAGTGGGAAACAGTGATGCTTCGGCAACGTCAACGTCGTTTGGCAGCGATTTTTCCTTCCTCTTCCTTGTCCTCTTCCTCACCCGTTACACCCACTTACACTAACATGCATTAAACTACTACGCATGTCAGGAGACCGAACGGGAGCTTCGAGCTTTCCCGGCTGGGGCGTGGTCCCGCTGGTGGGAGAGTCCTGGTTAGGGGGATACTCCACTAGCCGACATGGCTCCATAGGCCGGCGCCGGATCTCGCCATCCAGCGGGGGAAGATCACCGCTATCACCAAAGGTAAAACATGCACTAAACTTACGGGACGAAGACCTCTGTAGTTGACGCGCCCGGAATCACTACCAACGAACCAACCAACCATCCATCGCTCCTCCGAGGGCGGTTTCGTCCTCACGGCCTCCGGCTACCTTTTGGAACCATCCACCAAGTTTACACGAGTCATTTCGTATTAGGTGTACAATACGTTGTAGTTTTTGCAAGTAGCAAACTCATTTAACCAAAAACACAACATGACTTCAACGTCGTCAGCTCCGCTTCCCTCGTGTGATTCATTGATTTTTTCGTGTTTCCGGGCGCGTCGACTGGTCATTAGTACCGTTAGTGTAGTGAATGGTATTTCTCCGAAGATGGCGGTGATCTTCCCCCGCTGGATGGCAAGATCCGGCACCGACCTACCTATGCAGTACACTACCATGTGGTAGTGTATGTGGTAGTGTACTGCATGTAAGTGTAAGTGTGTGTGTGCGTGTGTGTGTGTGTAAGGGGAGAGGATAGGACAGGAAAGAAGAAGGAAAGATCGCGCGCGGTCCGTGGCCCGTTTTTTAGGGTACTGCTCCGGCATTCGCCTGGTGTTGATCGGAGAAACCACGGAAAACTACCGATCAGAACACCCGGCCGCTAGAATTCTCCTCCAGACAGCAACTGAATTCGACCTAGCTGAAAGCTAGTGTCGAAAATCCTGCCGCCGTCAGGACTCGAACCTAGGATCTCCCGGTCAGAGTCCCTCGTGTTCGCTCGTCCCGCCTACAGCGGTGCCAGCGACAACACGATGCCATACGCCCATTACCTCATCATCACTTGCCCTCGTCATTCCAAATATATTCATTCTACATTTTGCAACTCGAATCGAACATTCAGAACGTCGATTAATTGAATCTTCATATCTTGAACAACGTTAATTTCATTATTAGTAACTCTCAAAATCTAATTTTGTACTTTCATAGCTTGAACCTCGTTGAACCTTGTACCTTGATATCTCGAAACTATACGAAATTGCCAGTATCTCCTAACTAGCAGAGCCTTAGGGCCCTATTATTAACATTAGAATCTTTGTTCTAGTAAACTCGAATCTTCAGAACTTTAATCTCGTTCATATAATCTATGGTTATTTATAATCTTTGATTCGAACTTAAAAACTTAACACTCATTATTTTGAATATAAATATTTATTAATGTCATTATTTTGAATTTCGAAACTTCAATATCGTTTATTTGAACATTGATATCTCGAACCTCGTTTATTCGAACCTTGTTTACATGAATAAACTACATGAATTCGGTCATTATAACTCGAACCCTAATAAGTTGAGCCCGTTAATACAAACCTAGATAATTCCATTCTCGTTAGTTCAAACCTCGGAAACCAATCTCAATAATATACATAAACAAAATTGGATCACAAAATAGACGAAGACTAGTGAACTGTCTTGTACTTCTTATGCAAACATTTGGGTAAAATGCCATTGTTAACAAAGGTCTTCAAAAATATTTTAGCTGACCAGAAAGCCGAAGGGTAAATACACACACGTCCGTTTGCACTCATTTCATGTAGCATTTTATGCACTTACGATATTCAAAACATAATGCTGACATACTGCGTTCGTTGTTTTGATCTGATCAACAACTTATGTGTTATATTTGGCATTTGGGTCGACTGTCCGACTTTGTTGGCTAGGTAACGGTGTCCCCATGCCTAGGTCTTGTGTAATTCCATGCTTGGGGGTAAGAGAGACGTGGCAAACATGACGTGTTGCCTTCACCATAACTAGCAAAATCCGCCTGTCTGTGCTTCGTCACATAGCAACAGAAACAGAGACTATTTTAAAGGAAAGCTACAACTATTTTACCTCGACCGGGAATCGAACCCGGGATCACATTAGGGGACAATAGTCCTCCACCCAAGAGCCATCCTAAAGGCTACTGAAGAGTTTATTTATAAATATATGGAAACCTGCGAGAAACTCTGTAGAAAGTAGTGTACTGTAGAAAGTATAAGTAAGGACAAGTAAAATGTCAATTAAGTTTGGGTAGATGCCACCGATAGTAGTTTTAATAATATTCTTAATTCGCAAATGGAGAGATAGGCCCCAAATTACCCATTAGTCTCACCTGTAGAGGAGGGGGGCAATAATTTGGTTCAGGTCGAGGCACCGAATTCATTTGCATGTACCTGTGGGAGAAATTGTAATTTATTATTCAATACCATCAAGAGATACCACATAATCGAAAGGAAGGTAGAAAGAGCGAGCGACGAAGCAGCGGGTAGGGCAAATATCTCGAGTTGATAAAGTTTCTTTACTGTCATATGGTACATTGGATTTTATTATTCTCTATTTGTTTTATAACATTCAAAGCAAAAAATGTCATCTTAAATCATGTGCGGTTCCGTAGTTTCCTGTACTGCCGCCAGGAGCACCTAAGACTGCAGTTGCGGACCCTGAGGTGATAAAGTTATTATAGTGGCATATTAATAATTGAAAAGCATCTTTAACGTTCTAAATAAAATTAAATCCCCATTAAGTTCTTCATACATCTGGTCACGTTATCTCACGCTTTTATTCTCAGCTATATTCAATTTCGTTACGCTTACTGTACAGTAATCTGTAATACTGTAGCAGGTAACATGAAGTGGGCGTGATGAAACAATCCCTTTGTAATCCCTAGGCGAACAAAGGGATGACTAGGGTGGCAAACTCCCCAACAATTTCACACCACTCCATATTTTATCGGAAAATGTTGTAGAGTTCTTAAATATCACCATCCTGTCACTTCGTGTCCTTGGCACTTACGGAAGATAACTATTCCATACATTATATGCCATATATAACTTTGTTACAATGTAACAAGTGGCTTTAAAAATTCCGAATGTTCACAGCACTTGTCACTCCAATTGAAAATCAAGATACCCGGGTTCGATTTACGGTCGAAGTTATCAAATGCTTTAACTTTTTGTAAAGTATACGTAAATGTAAATGGAACCGCGGGCTTTACTTCCCCTTCAAAGGAAGGCATGCTGAATATTTTTGCCCCTTCAGGTATTCATGGACTCAATTTTCATTTAATGCGCCTACTTCGTTTCAAGGTAATCTCTAGAATATTTAAAGCTAGTTTTGTGGTAAATTAACTCAATATTACTACTGTCAAGAATTTAATTCTTACAAGATTGAATTTTTATTGTACCGGTAGTTAAATATATAACGTATTTATTTGAAATTGGGATTGTTAATAACCCTGAGCAGTTGATGTGTCAAATAAATCTTTTCTCTAACCCCTTCGTTAACACACCTCTAATTCACCCCGCTTTCTCCAAGTCTCGATCCCTCCATTGGCACTACTATCTCTCCTCCTCTACTTTTCTGTTTCCTTTTATCCCTTTACATCTATCACTATTTCCCTCCCTCACTTTCTCCCTTCAGTTCCTCTCACCCTCCCTCTCTCTCTCCTTATATATTTCCCTTTCTCCCTTTCCCAAAGAACGTCCTTCCCTCTCTCCTGTTCTCTCACCAGAAGGCGAGCCAGGCGCCGCAGAGCTGCGCCCAGAGCAGCGCCAGGGCCTCCGTCGCCGCCCACTCGCCCGCCGCCAGCGCCGCCGCCGCGCAGCGCCGCCCACGCCAGCGCCCACGCCCCCGCCCGCACGCCCACCACACCACACCGCACATCCACATGCCCACTCGCCTACTGGAGAACTACAGGACGTCCCAGAACAAATGTTCATGGTCTACGTCTAGGTCATGTAGCAGGATGGAAGATTATCAGTTTTTGCCAATAAACGTTTGGTGGGATATTTCTTATAACTAAGTTACACATGTGACGTTTAACCCTAATAGGGGTTTCGCAGGTATACGAAATCCTGATTTCGGCATAAAGTGTACTTACCAAGGAACGGTACACGTTGAGTTCCTTAGCAATCAGAGGCAAATGCCACGTGTATTTTTATTCAATAAGATTCCTCACATGTTTATTGGCAAAAAGTGATCATCCTCCATCTATCAAGAAACTTGAAACTTTGTAATTCTGAGACACCTCTAATTATTAAATTTTACATCTCTACTATAGTAAATGAGTATTTGGCAAATGAATGAAATTTTTTCTGAAGTGAACGTGAAAACGGTAAATGGGGATAAAAATTAGTAATTGGGTGAATGAAAAGAGGAGAGAATGTGAATGAAAGTTGGTAGTTGGGCGGCGTGAAGTGAACGTTGGTGGTGATGAAGAACAGAATTGCAGGCTTCTAAAATGTCTGGAATTTTTGGCGTATCTAGTTCCTCGGAGGTCGGAGTGTAGAAAGTTCAAACGTGATTGACATATGCAATATGCTGAGCTGTATTTCTAATTTATATAAGTTCGCATTACATTATAAATTCAGTCATTCTCCATTTTATGCCATCGAGTTTTACACTCGTTGACCCCTACACTAAACATTCATTCATAAACGTTTCGACCATACACACATGACGTAGAACTCGACTATCTTGTGAAGCACAAATCCAGTTGCTCGTGCTGCTACCATTCTATCACGTAGTTTACCCACGAAAGTTTTCCAACGGGTTTCTTGAAACAGTTCTCCCACATTTGAATGTAGCTTCAATTGATTGAAGCTACAATAAGGATGAACCTTAATTAAATATTCTGCGGACGAGGAACCTGATATATTTTTAGACGTTACCTTACCTACCATTACCTTAAAGCATTGAACCCTTCCTTCAACAGGTGACGGCGTGCGTCATCGGGAGCCCGGAGAGCCAGGGTGCTTCTTCGGTTGAACGAACGCCCCTACGCCCCGGGATCAAAACTTCAAGTACAAAATAAACTCTTTTCTGCTGTATTACTGTTTCTATACAATTAGAGGCTACACTAACCACGAAAAAGAGAAAGGAAATTTATTTTAACAATGATATGTAATGCATCAGTTTACATTTGTATTGCAAAAAAGCTCAATATATCTGTAACTCGCTGTGAAGTACCTCACCGCCTGAGCCAAAGACCTCCACCTCGAGCGGGATTTCGTCCAGTTTCGCTGATCCATTAAGAAATGCTGAGATGACCCCTTGTTTTGCTTCTGGACATAAATGTAGCTTCCGCTATTTGTTGTGCTCTTCGTTTGCTAGTTGTGCAAGGAGTAGAGCTGGGGATGTGGGTATCTATTTTGATGGCAATATAATATCAAATCTGTAGTTCGTTAACCAATGCGAAAAGGTTTTCTGTAACTTGGGAGCAAAAATACCTACATTTCAAATTTTGCCAACCTAGGTTTTGTTCAATATTTCATTTATCATTCGACTACTTAGGTTAAAGGATGGGAGAAGAGATTCGAGACCTCAAAAACATGTACGCATAGTTCACTTTGCCCATATAAGTAACATACTCAAACAGTTTCTAATGTTGTTTCGCAAAAATAAATGAATAAATCAAGTAGCCGTAGTTCAAAGGGGCACCTCACGTTGAATGGGAAATTGGTAGGTCGCTTTTCTTACACTCTTTCTGGGTACCAGGAGGGTCGAGGACCCCAGGTTTGGACACTTGGTCGTCAGACTCCACTTCCAACAACAGGAAAATGGATTAATGGAAGAAAACGGATGCCATGGGCTCACCCCAACTTTGTTACAGGGTTTAAGAACCCAGCGCAGGGGGTCTCCTCCGAGCTAAAAGCTCTAAGGTTGGGGTAGATATACGTCACAACCAAACGGTCAGACGAATCCTCAGATTTTCCAGAATCCAACTGGAGGCCCAACCGAAAACCAAATGCGAGTCGTGAGAGTTGAAGATCATTCTTTTTATATTTTTAAGGCAATCGTCGTCACTGGTTCTCGTAGAATACTTACGTATTGTACTGAGAACGTATTGTAATGCCCAGGAAACATTTTTGACGCAAAACCACCATTTTTTGCCACGACCAACATATCAATCCCAGCTGGCCCAATGCGTCTCCCACAAACGCACCCGGACGAGTTGGTAATTTCCCGCCAGAACATTTGTGCAGGTGTTAGAATAAATGTTACTAATTTCTAAAAAAAATTCGGTGGTTGAAAATATAACTTTCTGACCATGGTGGGAAATTACATGTAATATGTTACACATACGAAATTTTTCCAGCGATTCACCACGACAGATCACGCTCAGTAGCAAAGAGTTTTGGCGGACCTTCCGAATTCATTGGGATGGAGAAACGCAAACAATCAAAAGCAAATACCTTAGATGTAACTTCGATGAACACAATTCCTCACCACTTGCTCGTTGTTAAGACGATCAACTACGACCCCTCTTCGTACGTAGAAAATAGTAACATTTGTTCTTGTATGTAAGAGCGCGTGGTGTGGGGAAGGCTGACCTGCGGCCACGAGGCGCCGGGGGCGAAGGCCCTGCGCGCGGGCAGCGCCGCCGCCGCCGCCGCCGCCTCCGCCGCCGCCAGCGCCTCCAGCGCGAGCGCGGGCGCCAACGGCCCAGCCACCGCGCGCAGCACGCTCACCCGCACGCAGTGCAGCACGCACAGCAGCGCCGCCAGCCACACCACGTCTGCGCGCGCACCACAGCAGCCAGCGATAATCACAAGCCGCACACGCAAAAGCAGAAAGGGGCGTATAAAAATAAAGCACTTCCTACGCCCTAGGCGGCAACACCGGAAGCGCGGCATGGAAGGCTCCATAAGCCGAGCGGCACCACCGCGCCGCGTGACCCAAACCTTCTAAAACGTTCTAGAACACATTCGAATTCTAGCAGTTGCCTATTGGACTGTTCAAATTCACCCCTCCTCGCCATTCTGCAACCGCTGGAAGTCGCTAATTGGCCAGTTCAAATCCTCTTCGCGTGCCCGATAGAACTCGCAAACCGAACAGAAATCAGTCGCTGAGTAGCACCCTTGCTAGAAGCATGTCTCGGGCTCCGTGTTAAAAGATCACGTAAATTCTTATACAGAAAGTAATATTCTGTGCTTATGTTGTGGTCAAGTGAAAAGCCACATTGTTTCAATTTTGTTGTAGTTCAGCATTGTGTATAAATCAGTCGCTAACCTGAGAAGATTCTCGGGCTCCGTGTTTAAAAATCACGTAAATTCTTATGCAGAAAGTAATATTCTGTGCTTAAGTTGTGGTCAAGTGAAAGCCACATTGTTTCAATTTGTTATAGTTCAGCATTGTGTATGTATTGAACTAATTAATGTATTTCACACGAAGTTGCAAGTAAGTTGCCAGGCGAGCACATGTTCTCGCGCTTCGTGATTCAAGATGGAAGATTCCTGTATTCTCACATTGAGACAATAATTAAGTGTGTTTCCATGATAATCCACATCATTACAAAATTCCTAACGAGCGTCGAAAGGGACTGAGTGGATTGCCTACCTACTTTCAACAACCAATAATACAGTCCACTACAAGCCAAGGTAACCCGCCACGTCCATGGTCCTTCGAGCTTCGGATATCGAACTAGTGACCCGTGGAAAGCAACCCGCTCCGTCCACAGGTGACAGGTTGGTATTATCAGCATACCATTAATTCCAAAAGATATTAATGAACTTGATAATAAAGCAAACTACAAATTGGCTCTATCGTTCATATCTAGGCTCAGGGTGTAGCTAGGATCGTGTAACCGGTATAGCGCACCTGTTGAGACTCCCTTAGACGGGCAATAGCAAAGAATAAAACAAATTACACTCCCCGCTTATTTTTTCATCGGTCCACCTATACCAACTACATTTAAACCTCTCATTTGCACGTTTAGTAATCGCAAATGGCCCTATTTCCACTTTCTGTACCGGGACATTTGATAACCAAGCTACTCTACTACTTACGATATTTAGAAAACGCAATACATTAAAACGATGAATTCACTACTTTATTCCATCGCGCAAGAAAATAATCTTACTGATACTGTAAAATGTTATAGTCAGTTCTTAAAAACTTTAAACATTTTGTAACTACTACACAAAAATGAAGATTAGAAACTCAGCTTCCCAGAAGCGAAAGTGTCTTTCATTATTGAAAGTCAATATTTTAGAAAAGATTGGGGTACGAAATTGTTATCTTTAAGGTATTAATGTTCAGCTCGTTCGTATTACAATTACCTATTTACGCCGTTTATTACAGAAAAAGTTAAGAGGGCTGAAGGAGCAATAATTATTTTTAAAAGGAGTAGATGAAAGTATCGAGAATCTCTGCTTTATGAGACGGTGGTCGTGAACTTTTTTAAAGTCTGAAATCGTTTACCACGTCAACCAAATTTGAGCATTCGAATCGAAACGGTGTCGTTTAGCTAGGCAACGTCAATGGCTAATATCAAGTTGCATTATAGTCAGTGCTTACCGCCAACAAAGTGAAATTCCACTCGCCGTGAAAAATAAATCATTCCTCCACAAAATATCAACATGTTATACAGATTTGATTGAAAATAATTGAGTTTTTTGGTAGAATATAATCGTCCATGCAAATGAATGCACAGCGCTTGCTACAACGTTTGGCAACATGACGAAAAATCTCTGCAATTGAATATCGCCATTCATCTGTCTATTTCTATCTTCTATGACCGTTTCGCATCTTGTCGCAGCACCTGCACGTTCATATGCCCAATGATTTGCACACCTTTCAAAGAGTAATCAATACATGAGAATTTAGAGTTGCTTCTTGACACGTGAAGCTGAATCCATGTTAATCATGGTGCATTTTCTACCTCAAAAAATATGTTAATCGCCTTCGTTTTGAAATTTAAAAAAAAGAATATATCGACAATACGAAGAGATAGTCTTATGGAACATACTGAAATTTTGTTTCAGCACATTGCATTGTTCACATTCACACATAGAAATTTTTTCAGCACTATACTGATTTCATGAATTCGTGTGACAAACGCCAAGTGCACGATAATGTTCAAATTATAAAAGAGTGCTTTGCAGTCCACTCCGAGTAATTTCCTTGCAGATTTGTAGTTTCTCCAGGATCATCCCATCGATGTTATCTTCTTCCAACCAAAGTTATCTTCTTCCTTGCACCTAACTGCAACTTCCTTGGCTCCCACAAAGGCTGCTCTGTGGCCCTCCAATCCCTTCACTTAGCCATCTCGATTGCTACCCCCTGCATATCCCCACAAAAAACTTATTGACCTCAACAGGCTTTCACACCGTATCCTACCCAATACTTCTGACGAACCTTCGCCCCTACGTCCGTAACCACTTAACATTCCTTAATCTTAACGGCCGATCCTTCCAGTTCGTCATCTCTTTAAACCAGTGGCGGCTCGTGGTCATGTCATTAGGGTGTGCAACGTTTTTCTTCTTTCTTTCTTTCTTTCTTCTCTCTCTCTCTCTCTCTCTCTCTCTCTCTCTCTCTCTCTCACACACACACACACACACACAGACATTACATGCATGCATTTACACACATTAACATTATTAATGACAATTAAACACAAATCATCCTATAAAGTCTGATAGCATGCCGAACAATTCCATTCCATTGTTTCTTTTTAGAAATTTTTGCTCTGTGGCTTTTTCATTTAAATCATTTATTTCTTGCGTTTCATATTTTTTTCAACGCTATTCATTGTTAGTTGCACAAATACCCTTGACAGACAAAGAACTCTCTGATTTCGGTTTCTAAAAACACATTGAAACGTAGCCTAATACTTACGTTTACAAAATACAATAGGGGTTTGAATACTTCGGAATGGTTTTGTAATTCCAACTCTCTTAAAAACGCAAGAGAATACACATATTATATACAATTAACATTTTCATGAATGCCACATTGAACAGCAATGCGTTAGCGTTTCGCGCGTTAGTGCGAAAGCTCATTTAAGTGGAGATATATCTCACACTTTCTTCGTTCAATGTCACACTTACAGAAGTAAAAGCAGAAGCTAAAAACTTGTGCTACTCGAGTGTTATATCTTCGAGACACGTCAAGACATTTCCCGAGATCGCCACTGCGCCTGCGCCATAGAGGGAGCACCGCGGCGGGATTGCTCCAGTCCTCCACAAGCCACCGTTGTACCCCCCTTTCCCTGCAACACCGCGGCAACCTAGGACGCCACTTCCTCGGTCGCATTCTCCCGAGTGTGTTCCCGCAGGCTTTCACGAAAGAAAGGCGGACGGACCGGCAATCCCAGTTTCCGAACAGCGCGTGTTTTGAAATACCGTGAAACGTTGAACTTTCCTTTTGCTTGTAATGGTAGTAGAGCTTTGGGCTATTTGTAAACAATACAGAAAATTCAAATCTGTTTGTTCCTTTACCCTTAAAAATAAGTTTTCTATAATTTGGCAACGAAAAGTCTAGTTTTTGAAATGTTAATCCCTCGCTTTTTTAAATTTGTTTATTATTATTATTATTATTATTATTATTATTATTATTATTTTCTTTCATCTTTCAACTATTAATAGTTAAATTGTTGGGAAGGGACTCTGAAACTCAAGAAAGCAGATGATTTTCTCCCCCATACGTCACATACAGCCTTTGACTGTTTTTTGACTAAATAAATAAATTAAATAAATAAATAAATAAATACCGTGTTTCGAAAATGCTCTGAGAGGACTTGTATTCCCCTCTTGTTAAGAGATGTTTAAGAGAAATGGCACCGAATTAATTTGGGTGTGCACATGCGAACGTGCGAATACCCACGAGCCGCCACTGCTCACCCTTAAAAGTTTCATTTCCAAGCCGGCATCCCCCAGGGCGCCGTGCTCTCGAAATAACGAATGCTGTTATCCATACATATAAATGATCTTCCCCACCCCAAACAGTAGACCAAATCCTCTCTCAATCCCAAGTCATATGCCCCGGTGTCACCTCGCTAAAACTCATCTGGTTCCATCATATCCAACACAACATAAATAAAACATATGCAACATCCACGCTCTTAACCAACCAATCCATTCTCCCAAAACGAATCTTTATTCCTATATTCGATCTAGCCTCACTTATGCCCACTCTACCTGGATATCCAACTTCGTCCTACCCCCCTCCAACTACATTACCAAAACAGAAAACCGCATAATCCGCCTCATTTTCCGACCCCACCATACACCAGGTACAATTAAACGTTCCCTACACGACATACCACACATCCTAATCCACATCCATGACTCCGTCATATCCGCAATCCAAGACCTTATCACCAACCCAACATTCCATAACCTAATAATCCCATATCAATACACCCTAACAACTCCGAGAATCGTCTATAAAAATACCCTTCTGTTATTCTCCCTCTGGACGAATTATAATAACCGACAGAGACTGGCGCAACATCGACCTCTGACATAACACTAATGACGAGACGGAAGCGAGTGACGAAACACTGATCCGACAAAACGACTTACGAAATGGCCGACAAACGTCATAACACACTACACTCTCTCCTCTCCTAACCTTATCCCATCACCTCTTTCCATACGTGTTTTGGAAAAAAAGAAAAGGAAAAAACATTAAGAAAAAAACTTACGTTTTGTTCCAATCCCTACAATTCCTATTGGCGCTTCCGAGCGCAAAATGACAGCAGATAAGCTGTGTAAGATAAGTTGTGTATTTGGTGTGCTTCATAATGAACGTATGGCCAATGATATGTAATGAACGTAGGGCCAATGATATTGCTATTTGAAACGAGAGCAAACATCAACATCATCACTTCTAACTGGTAGGATATATTTTGTATTATTCAGATTAAGGCCAGGGTCATCCAGGCAGCAACAAAGTATGCTAATAACTGCAAATTTATTCAAGAATGCATACGAAGTGTGATTTGTGATGTCACCTTTGCACAATTCATTATCGCTATAAACAATTGGCAGCATGCTTTATTGTTATTATTATTATTATTATTATTATTATTATTATTATTATTATTGAAATTCATTTTATCATTGAAACTATCGTGATCAACCCTTCAGTTTTTGGAGATAATTTCAATCACAAGAAACTGGGATTTCACTTTAGCGGCGTGTGCAATTTGCTTGGCGTTCTTAAATGATAAGAAATGTTGTTTACTGAAAGATCCCTTTTCTTTGCTAACATTAATTTTCTACATTATAAACATTGGCATAAATATTATAAATGTTTATAAAAATTGCATTAATTCTTTGTGTGTTAATTCTGCAATTTCAATCATTAAATTTCTTAATTGTTTTTTAAAAATTCCTTTTATGTAATTCTATAATAAAATAATTACATAGTATTACGTGAAATTGTAACAGATTTTCGCTAAAAAAAGGTTTACATTCAATTTATTTTGTTTAACCCTTCAACGTGGTGACGAAGAGAGAAGCTAAGACATTCTTTGTGGAGCTTTCTTAATCTTCCTGCTTCACGGCGGGAGCAGGTAAACGAGAGTGCAGCCCAGCGCGCGGGATGCCGTCTCCAAACATGCGACTCTTTCACTTGTACTTGCGGTGCGTCATCCCCTCAGTTCGCGGGTTGCCGTCTCTAGACTGTCTCTAGAACTGTTTTCTTTACATTCGCGGGGTGCCGTCTATGGACGTACGCGCTTCGCCTTCATCAAAATTATGCATTAAAAATTCGCAACATTCTATTTTAAAAATTAACAAATGTACGCAATAATATTGTAATTTTAAATATTTTACCTAGCAAAAGTGTTTATCTAAAGATAAAGAAATCTAAACAGAAAATAACACAAGTAAAAATACTCTATTATAAATATGACATTTCTACTAATTTATTTCAATTGTTTCCCGGTTATAAAAAGTAATTTGAAATTCGTTCAATTCTGTTTCTACGTCTACGTTCAATTCTAAGTCTTGTGCACCTGACGAAGTGACTATTTTTGGTAACTTGGTTCCTCATTCATATGCAAAGCGCCCAGTGCTTGAAAACTTACCTCTTTCGCTCTAAAACACTCCCGCCGCAGCGTTAGAACAGCTACCCCGGCGGGCCCGCTATCTGAAGTAAAACTCCCTTCGCCAAATACCCTAAGGAATGCGGTTGCATCCGCTGGCCCCCGCGCCGAGAAGAGAAAGGGCCACGCCATGTCAGGACGTCATCCCGCACGCGGAAGAAGTGCGTCATGACTCTCCAGATGGCATCCCGCAGGTAAAAGTTAAAAGCCCGGTATGTCTATAGACTCATCCCACGTTGAAGGGTTAATAAATACTACTTATTTTTCTCACTTTTCTCATTTTTTCCAATATTAACTTTCCATAATTTCCTACAATTTCTACCTGATTCAGATAATATTCAGCAGGCTGAGTCAGCTGTCAACTACTTTGGTTACCCGGTACATTCCATTTCTGTAATTACAAAGACAAAATACACTCAAGTTAGATATCTGGGCTACCGAACGAGGAACTTCATGTTTCCAAATAATCCACAGCTCGTTATCAAGGAGACGCACAAAAAATTACAAATAAAAAGCATTTATTTTTCTCTATTTCCTTCTTACCATTCCTTCCCGTTCCTTTCCCGCTCTCTTTGTTTATCGTTCTAAAACCCTAATAAAATAACCCAACAAACCTGTGACAAAAATATTTCGCACGAACCCGACTTCCCAATCCCCGTCTTTGTACGGGATCCGTACATCATCTTGAAGAATCCCAGCAACAAGAACCGAGCTGAAGAGTCCTGAACAAGATCAGACAACGCGAAGTCATCAAACGACTGATACGAAGTGACCTCTAGAAAAAAAGACGTAGAGAGGAGGGCAAGATCCAGGAGGACGAACGCGAGTGAAACGAGTGTGAGGTAACTTCAACATGGCTCGCAAAGCCCAATATGTCTACGAGCGCAGCTAAAAGTTTCTGAAGAGAGTAGAAGTGTCGAGTATAGTGGTGAAACCACTCTCAAGAGCAGGTGAGAGATCATTGGTCTGGGTCGCTAAACCATACGTGCGTAGTTAAAACTAGTGGGAATTGGTGAAACTAGATTAGGTCGGATGGTGAAAAAAGAAATTTACGGCTGACACACTCCAAATCTCTCAATGCAATTCAATGATGCCTCATTTTACGTGGCGAGGCTCCGACAATCAGGCCTGCTCTTCCGCCTGACCACATAAATTTCGCTATGCGCCTTTCGCCATCAAGAGGTGGAAGAAAGTATCTCTCGGGCTGCGAAACAGGACATTAGAATTTTGCTCAGAGGTTTCTTTTAGGTTTGAGGATCTTTGCCAAGTAGTAAATCTACAATACGAGACAGTCGGATTTACTTCCCCTCCGAAGACATGTTTATGAAGAATGTTTTAAGCTCATAAAAATAAACGGCGCGAACTTGGGTTTAACGTCAGATACGCCAAAATCCATCGTTACACCACCAAAAACGTGCCTTAATTTTCTCTCACGTCCCTTCATTTTCCCCACCAGCAGTCTGATCCCTTTCTACCACACATTTCTTGCCATCGTAATCGACACATTAACCAACTTAATATGGCTGCGATAGATAAAGCCTTCCGCAGCCATCTCAAGTTGGTGAATGCTCCCTACACCGGCTTAATTTAGAAGAACGCTTCGAAGCTTTTATACTTCGGTCTTATCCATTCCCTTTGAATAATGTAAAGCTTAATTTGTTAAATTTCTTTTGGGTGATTGGCTATGTGGTAAAACCCGAACCAGAAACGCTCCGCTAGTGGAGGGGTGCAGCCCCCCTTCCCGTTCACCCGGTGGTGGAGGTTAAAACCTCGAGCCCGGCAGCGGAGCGCTCTCTACTCGATTGGACACGACCTACATGCTGCTCGCGACGTACCACAGTGCGCGGCATAACCGGTACCCGAGTGGACGAGCGAACGAGGACGGATCCTGTCCTCCCGGCCCTGGGTGTGGGCACCGTAGGCGCCCCTGAAACCTTCCATAAGCCTGTCCCGCAGCCAGCCACTTTGCTGCCACTGATGGGCAAGTTATCGCCGCACTGGGTTATAGTGGCAAGGTTGCTTGACCCTGCCGGCCGTCGACCCCGTGCAGTCGGCGCCACCGTCATCAACCAGAGACACCGTACGGAAAGAGCGCCGTCCTACCTTATTCTTATTTGTTTTCGTTCACTGTTAAAGCTACTGAAAAACATTGGTGTGAACATCTACCCCTGGATTCTGCATGCCCCAACCAGGAGCGGAGTTGGGGTTACGCTCCGAGGGGCGCGGCCCCTCCCCTTCCCCTTCGCCGGGCGGGGGGTTTAAAACCCCGAGCCCGGCAGCGGAAGTGCCCTCTGCTTGATTGGACGTGACCCATGCTGCTTGCGTCGTGCCACAGGCCGTGGCATAACCGGATCCCGAGTAGGCGCTCCTGAAACCTTCGGTGGCCTGTCCCTACCCAATTTCCCATTTGTTTATTTGTTTTTCATTAACTTTTCTTGTATTTGTTGGTTCAAAATTAAAGCAACTAAAGAAACACCTGTGTGCACATCTAACCGTGGATCCTGCAAATACAACAGGCCCGATTGAACTTTACCCGCACCATTTGTACTTTCTCGGGCAAATTATTCCAAAGGCGGCCGCCGAGGCAGTGGTTTTAAGCAGCGATTAAATCTTGCAGGTTCAAGTGTGGGTAAAGTGGCCTGCTTCCATCGAGTGGTTGCGTTTCATACCACCGCCGCAAAGGTGCCGATCTGATGGGTCGGTGGTTTCGAACAAGAGTATGGTTTCGTATCCCCCAGTAGGTCTGGATGTTTTTAAATTGTGTTATGCCGTGATTTTCATGCAGAATATCCGTGTATCGCCTCTGAACCCAAATCTCTTATTCCTAACCCGGTAAAAAATGTGAATGAAATACTAGGCGCCACAGCGTTGAACCACCGCAATGAATTGTGGGTGCAACCTGCTTTCCTAGAACTGAACTGGTTCGTGAGATATATTAAGTACTATGGTAAAAGTAGGGATTGTGAGTAACATCGGCGCGAAGGTTAGACTGACAACCAAGTGGTTGCGCTTGGGTGTCACAGCCAAAACAGCAATAGGTGAGAACTAACGAAAATACGAAATCCCTCCGCTACTATTCCATCGCTCTAATCTCCATCAATCCCTTTTCCCCCGCATCCCTCCAAACGCCCAAACACCCGAAAATAAAGAGAAAGGAGCAAGTTATGGCTCAGACCTCCTTACAAACATTCATTTGGTAATAAATAAGGATGGAACGAGTGACGTGCAGATAACGGCCGAAGGTATGTAGTGATCCGAGCAGAACAAATCAAGCCGCAGTCGCCCAGGCTTTGGGAAGCGACCGGGACCGAGAACAGCCGAGAGCCGGAGAGCCCCCACCCCGCTGCGGTGCGCATGGCTAGCAGTTCACCGATCCCAAAGTCAGGGTAGCAGTGATTCATTAGTATTTAAGGTTGAAAAAGTGAAAAGAGACGCAATTGTAATGAAGAGCTTGAAATAAATTAATTTATGTTCTTTGTATTACAATTTGTATTTTCAATGTATATGCATGAATACCCAGAGCTCATTCACGAAAAAGATTACCTGTCCCCCATCTTATCTTAAAATCACCGTTGTATCGGACCGAATATAAGGGTCCATCACAATATGAAAAAGGACAGTTCAGTTTTATTTCAAAACACCATCAATAACAAATATAATATTTTACTTACAAATTTACATAGATGTTCATGGTCGATGTTATTCATTTTTGGTTTGTAAGTTCGAATTTAGATTGTTGCAAGTGAACGTCAATGTTAGATTGTAGAGTGGTAAAAGTCGTGCACGGTTTGTAATTAAATACGAGTGCTTTAGTTCAGAGAGGATATTATTCAAAAATTGAATCTTAAGAGGAAGTTATCCGATGATGAGGGCAGATATAATTACGTACTTTGGTAAACTGTATTCTTTATGTTAATGCTTGAATACAAGAACAAAGTATATTTGATTTGTGTGTGTTGTGAATATACCCTTTTTCACATCCAAAAAGATCCCACGTCCCTGAGATAATTTAAGTTCTTCCAGAGCATCGGCTAGCGTCTCTCCATTAGGTGTCTTGGAGCTTATTGAGGCAGGGATAAACGTTAGAATACCAAACGCTGCATTCTGAATAAGTATCTTCACTGGAATAATTTTACTCTTTCCGCGTATTTCTTCTTCCTTCTCTTTTTCGCCTCTTTACTTTCTTCGCCTTTTTACTTGGGATTGCTCCAATTTTCTTCTTTTATGACCCCTTTTCGTTTCTGCCCTGTCTGTGATGTCTTTCATTTCTATGTATGTCATATTTTGCACTATTAATGTTCGGCCCTAAGCCGCCATCGTGATTGTTTTTTGTGTTTACTCAAGGCGTAATGGCGGGATGATCCCTAGTCTTGTCCTCTCAGTGGTAAATGTACAAATTCTCCATCTTAAATGTTACAACTCTTTATTGATGTATATTTTATGTATATTTATTTATGTCAGGTCCTTACGCCTGAGCATCACTACAGACATTATTATTGTTGTTATTATTATTATAAAGCTCAAGGCCAAGTAAACAAAGTCTCACTTTATGACCGCAATAAAAAGTTCAATTTATGTTGGTTTACTTTCAAACTAAAAGAACATTGGTAATGGTGAACTTATTTTCTTATCTTTTTGACAACTGATATCCGTTCTCTGCGACCATTTTTCTTCTTCAGAGTGGATTTTTTGAAGACATATCCAAGGTGTATGTCAGTAATTCTGAATCTGACAAAAGAAATTCATAAGAAAAAGCGACTACTCGCACCGGTAAGTACTAGCAGATACAGAAATAACGCCATACCGGGACTTTTAACCCTCAGCTGACGACGCGGGAATTCAGCCACACTGGTACCGAAGTGGAGTTCCGTGGAGTCTTGAAATTTAGGTTCAAATATTACAGTATTAAATTGTATTTAAAGTGAAGGGCATTGAAACTTACGATAAATATAATTAAAGAAAATATTAATCAGCATATATTTGTTAATAAGTTATCTAATGAGATCATACCATGTGATTAGAAATGGTTGAGTAAAATTATGCATACCTTTAATTCAACAAATTTATCTTTATCATCAAAATTTATTGAAAATTTAAAAATATATTAATAAAAACTACTATAACTCTAGAACAGAAAATGAAGTACAAAAATGTTACAAAACAATAAAATTCTGACTCGAGTTTTTTTAGGAATCTTTTCTGATCACATTGAAACGTATTACTCATTAATGTAAATCCCGCTAGCTCGGTCGACGGGTTCTTATGAAATAATTGTTGCTACTTACTCCGGAACCAATTACTCAATCTTCCATCCATACGGAGTGGTGAGGAATCTGAAAATAATTCTAAAATGTCAACTCTAAGGATTGCATGTAATGGCAAATGAGAATCAGCTTTCTTTCAAACTATGAATTATAATTTATTATGAATGCCAAAGTTATCAACTATCATTGATTATTACACTTCATCGTTAGGTCATGACCACGTTTCTCGTTATTGCAATAACAGTGTTATATAACCTTTTATCATTTCTTGCCTGTTCCCGCGCACGTTGCTTGATGTCGCCACGTAGAGTAAATCAATCTTCCTTGTTGAAGTCCACAATGATCAGCAACTAAGTCGAAACTTCCTCCAACCACTTCACAAGCACTGCTTATATCTTTGTCTTGCGCGTTAGGTGGGCACCTATTTCAAACTGATTACTTTTCCCAGGTCGGAATAATATCCCTCTAATATTATTTTCTATCACCTAACCTGGCCATTCACAATTCACTGGTAAAATTTCTAAGTTAAGTCTTGTAACACCACCCTACTCTATAAGAAGCGGTTCGCCCCGAATAGCCTAGATTAAGCAAATTCGGAAGCTTACGCCAATTGTACCTAGTATATTGGTGGCGGGCCTCAGAATTTTTCACAGCACATCACGTGTGTTTTTTTTTACATTATTGCATTTATGTGTGCATGTGCAATGATGTCTTATAAAGTTTCTCGAAAACTCAAAAGTTTTCTGTAAAAATGAGCTCAAATTTTCGCATTTTCAGAAACGCTTAAATGGCAATTTCTCAAAAACGACTCCAAATTTTTTCTACGTTTTCATTCAGATAGTGCTAAATGCAGTGTTTAAGACGACATTAGAATCATTTGACTGTACTCTTTTGTTTTAAAATTACGCAAAAATGTCAATATCTCTGACGTCATGATTATGAACATTTCCAGTGATTTGTTTACATTTTTGCATTTATGAGTGGAAGTGCTTCAAATGACTTCCAATGAAGCTTTGCGAAAACTCTTTCGAAAGTTTTCTGTGAAAAATAACTTCAATTTTTTATTTACACCAACGCTTACAATTTCCTTAAACGCGCTCCAAATTTTTCAACTAATATTTCTATGTAGGACTAGATTTACACTTCTTTAATATTCTTAATGTAATATTCCAGTTTTACTATTAGGAATCCAAAACTTTCAAAGAATAAACTTTTGGTGGCGATAGATGGCAGCTGGCAGGAGGATGAGGCATGAAAGGAAAGCCCAGACCATATAAATTAGAAAACTAACTAGTACGAGAAAGCCTGTACCATTCTGTAGCTCCACTAGTTTTTTTGACATTACAAAAATACTGAACGTCACACTCCGATAAAAATAACGCACTCGGTTGGAAACAAATCTTCGCTATCACCAGTTTACAAACTTCAATGGCGCCAGCTACTTGCTCTACATCGACCTAATATTATTCATTAATTACTACATTATATATCAATAAAATTACAAAGTGGAAACCCGTGCGATTAAATAACACGGGACGTAAAGCCCAAATCTTTCCTTGATTGGATATTGACCTCGTTGATCTTTGCAGACAGGGAGAGGCATGCATTCAGGGTATCCTCTCTAGTCTGGCCTGGAGTGGCCAGTTCAAACCCGTTCTCGCCCTGCGCTGCCTCGCCTGGGCCTGATGCAACCCGTCTTACCGCACGTTTGTGCGCGATGCCAACATTTCAATTTATTATTTGTACAACGTACAGATACTCTCTGTTCATTCTAGTGATAGGTACTGCATTGACAGACGAGGGGTGCGTTCATAGCTTTCTCCTATTTTCCCGTTACAGATTCCCGGCAACGCTGCGCGGATCACGTAAACACGCGAGATAAACAAGTTCCAGATTATAATTGAATGGCCCTCGTAAAATGCAGGAATGTACCTTCAATGTTTGGGAAAGCGTCGAGGTCGTAGCTGAGGTGCATTTTGTGAGCGCGGCGAAGGCAGCGGCAGATGGTGTGGGCGACGACAGAAGGGGGGAGGTGAGGGCGGCGGTGACTTCGGTGGACGAGCGATGACAAGAGAGAGACTAAAGAACTGGCGGTGCGGGGAGACGGTCACAACAATGCGGAGAGTGCCAAGCGCTCAATATACTGTTACGTTTTTAGGTGGTGAATTAAAAGTCTCGTATTATTTTCACAAAAAACGTTTATTTTGTTTCTTAACACAATCACTGAAAACACTTGATTATTTATTTACACTACACTTCTCTTCCTTTATTTACACTACACTTCTCTTCAGTTATTTACACTACACTTCTCTTCAGTTATTTTACACTACACTTCTCTTCAGTTATTTGCACCACACTTCTCTTCACACTCGCACAGTCCTAAGCACTGGCCACAGTTCACTGCACTGATCACAGTTCGATGCATTTCAGTCACCGACCACAGTACGATGCACTGACCACGGTTCACTTCACTGAGCACACTCGCTGCACAGCTATTCACCGCGATGCACACACTTCAAAGTTCAGCTTCCACTGCGGACTCAAGACTGACTCGCGGTCGCCGGCCGTCGCGTATTTATACCTGTCAAGACAATCCAGAACCTTCCGGACACCGCGACTGTTCTGGAGTAATCCGCCGGCAGGTGATGCAACCGCGCTCGCGGGCAGCTCGTGGTCGCCGGCAGATGACGTAACCCGAGACAACAGGGACCTCGGAGTGGCGCCGGGGGATGACGCAATATTCGTTACAATACATTTAGGACCCCATCACTCGGAATACTTGGCAGTGCTTCTTCTGGCAAAACATTGGTTTAAATTGAGGTATTAACACGAGTGACACAGAGACCACTCGGATTAACTCGGCAGCGCTTCCGAGAGGCGCTTCTGCTGGCAAAGTATTGATTTAAATTGAGGTACCAACCGCCACAAGCGAACAGTGGCGGTTGGTGCCCCAACAGACTGGAGGTTGCACCTCCATCGAATGACGGAAATGTAATTTCGAAAATTCAAAATACGAATATATAATAAAAATGTAAGCAGTTCAAAACAATTAAAATTAAGTTAAATAAAAGTCTATACTGAAACTACTTACATAGTTTTATGCGACGTGTCCGCGCACGTGGTTCTGGCTTTGATTTTCACTGGGCACTTAAGACTCCAGCACATTGCAACAAGCGCTATTGCTTCGACACATTTCACACAAATAAAATGATTTTATTTCGAAAAATTCACTACCTGAGTACATTTGGCAATAATGAAAGATCGACACATTCAGCTGCAGCCACACTGGCTTCCGCGAACCACTAAGTACGGCCACCTTTACCCAAAGAACTCATCACATGTACATTTTGAATCAACAAACCTAATGTTAAATGAAAACAATGTCTCGAAATATTATAAACAACGCATTGAATGTCGTCAATAATTGACTGAAGTTTTGTACTTTCAATAACAAGCGAAATTTTTAAAACTACTTTGCAGCGAGTCACACGAAGACAGAATATGGGTATTCCCCTGAGACTCCCTCCGTCGCTAAACAGCGCTACTTGACTGGTTGAGCCATATGTTGCCATGTTAAACGGAAATGCTAAAGAGTAAAAACCGTAAACGCAGTAATACAGCCAAGAGCATGGTGCAATTCCTGGCAATGCACCAAACACCGGAGAGAGCGCCAGTTGGACGCTCTTTGGTTTCAGAATGATTTCATACACATGGATATTGCTGTAATGACTTGGATATTCAATGTCCTTAAAAGGAAAATATATATTCCTAAGATATTATAAGAGCTTTTTCATTTTCTGGGGGTTGTGCAACCGTGCAACCTAAGCATGAGCCGCCACTGCAAGCGACACAGAGCCTGTTCACTCGCACTAACACTTCCGAGAGGCGCTTCTGCTGACAAAGCATTTGTTTTGAGCCCCGACAATTCCCTTTGACGGACAGTACAGGACAGGATAAATTGAAAGAGGCCATATCTATTGCAGAGACCAAAAATGTATTGAATACCGGTAAAAAATATCGGTATTTTCCCAAACCTCTATCAAATACCTTTATATTTTATATCGGTAAAATACCTTTATAGAACGTCTGTCTTGGTATGGACGTCCATAAAGGTTACACCGGTATTTTCAACTAAAAGAATGTGGCTCACACTATCCACACAGAGAAAATAGAAACTTCCTTTCGTTAATCATTTTTCGAAATGCTTATTAAACAAGCACGCACACCCACTCGCACGCGCGCGCACGCACGCTCGCACACACACGGGCGCCCACTCACATGTGCCTTTTCCCTCCCTTCCCCGCACTCTTTTTCTCACTATCCCTCTCTCTCACACACATACGCATACACACACACACTTGGCAGACAATTTCCTGGGGCCAACGTTTAAACATCCGTCGCTCACATTTCAATGCTCCACACCGCGACAAGACATTGATAGCCTGGTTGTGTATAGTTCTTTGACCTCTGACCGAATGATTGAAGACGCACGGTAGACGCCCGTGGGTCGAAACCAATGATGTATATGATATAGATCGCTCACTGACCCGCCATATTTGAAGCCGAGATTGCACGTGGCAGCCATGACAGTTGTTGGCAAAAGGCTTTTATGAAAAGGTTATGCTTATTATCAACGATCTAGATTATCCTAGTATATTCTAGCTCGTATATTATGCGCCCACAAGACAGACTAAAACTGCATATTTCTGCTTTCTAATCACATCGAAAACTATTGATATTTAAGAAACTTAATAAAAAATAATAATTTTTTGCTTAATTATTGTCTGACTAAAACATAACCCATACGTCACAGAAAAATCATGTTAGGATCTATGAGAAAGGACAATACATATATTTCATACAATGCCAAAAACAAGCTGTTATTTGCATTTTTTAAATTACTGATCTCTTAAAAGTAATTAATTTAGCCAGGGTTTGACGAACATGTTTCCCGTCTATGATTACACAACATGTAATTATACAAAAAATGTTAATAAATATAAAAAACATTGATACTAAAATATGTTCAATACAGTGTTCTAAGGTGTATCAACCAGTGGAGACTTTTACTTAAAGCAGAAAGGTCCAAAATGTTCTGAACATAATCTCTCTCTTGGGGTTGGTGTCCATCCTTCATCGACACAATCCACTTTTTGAAAAAATCCTCGTTTTTTAGAGGAAAGCTAAAAAATCAAGGTTAACAATAAAATTAAATGTCGCTTTTGTAGTACATTCTAAAAATAACTCAAGCAATATTTCAAAGTCGTATCTTTGTTACATAGCTATGAAAGTAATTCCATATCCTTTTTTTAACATGTTAGTGCAATTGTACGCAGCACATGAAACAGGCATACTAATGAATGCTCTCACGCAGAATGCATAACAGAAAAACTCCAAATATTGGCAGAAACAGTACCTATATCACAACGATAACACACGCACAAGAGTATGTTTTGCCAACAACTGTCATGGCGCAGCTGACTTCACTTTGCCCTATCCATAGAGTATACACGTGAGTCATCTATATCTTATACATCATTGGTCGAAACGCAGACTGCTTACGCAACGCGCTGCCCTCGCTGCTTTTCAAAGCGCAACTATTCCTGCGAACGGACGTTTATTTCTTGGTAAGGGAACGGGAATCTCTTTGAAAACACTCATTATTCGATTCTGATTTCACAACTTTCTACTGCTTTGAAATGATTCATTGTAACACCAAAGTTATAAAACGTGTTTGATATTTGCTATTAATACGTTTATAATTTTTTTACATAATTGTGAAAATTTAATTTAGTTAGAAAAGTTGAAGAAACTCACCCCCTATTGTACACTTACAATAATATCCTAACACGAATACTTTGTTTTATTTCCACCCAACAATACTGAATCATTTAGTGAGTAATATTCCAAACATTTACTAAACACCATGAAAAAACACATCTCCAAATTTTGAAGTGCTGTGGAGTAAAAATAGTGTTTTAGAGGCGTTTTGCATCACGCCCTTCAATGACCTCTGCACCTCCCGCAGCGGAAAAACCTATGCATTGTCAGCGCCAGGACCGCTAGGCGACGTTATCAACCGGTGCCAGATTTGTCTAGCGCGTCCGTTCTTTCACAAGTGATGGCACACCGGGAGCGGTGGCTCAGTGCATCAACTGATATTACTGCAGCGACTCTGACCGGGAGGTCGTAGATTAGAGTCCTGACGGCGGCAGGATTTTCGACACTAGGTTTTCGGCTAGGTCGAATTCAGTTGAGGAGAATTCTAGAGACGTCTACTCTGATGGGTAGTTTTCCGTGGTTTCTCTGATCAAAGCCAGGCGAATGCCGGACCAGCATCCTAACAATCGAACCCGCGCGATCTTTCCTATTTCTACCTTGTCCTACCTCACCCTTTACACACACACACACCTACAATAACATGCACTACACTACCACACATGCCTGGAGACCGGACGGGGACTTAGAACTTCCCCGACTGTGGCAGTACACCGCTGGTGGAAGATACCTGGTTAGGGAAAACCCCGTTAGCCGACGGTAGGTCGACGCCGGATCTGGCCAACCATGAGCCGCATGCGATCTTTTCTTATTCTTTGTCCTAATCTCTCTCCTTGCACACACACTGCCATGCACTACACTAACACACTTGTTCGGGACCAGTCGAGAATTTAAAGTTTGTTCCGTCAGGGGCGACACACACTCACGATTCTGCGTCGCAGGAGGGATAAAACGTGCACTTCACAAACGGGGCTACTGACAGCTGTCGTGGAAACTGTCGGAAACATCAATGAACCAATCTATCTATCAATAAATCAGGAGAAGTCGGAGTTCCTCTCCCGCTAGCATGTGAAATGCAGTGTCGAACTCTATGTTGACTTCAGAGGCATTTCCCTCCCCTCAAAATACATCCCGATCAATGGGAAGAAACTCTAGGCTCCGACTGGTCTCCCGAGATATCTGGTTGTGTAGTGCATGAAAGTATGTATGTATTTCAGGCGAAAGGATGAGGAAGAAAAGATAACGTGCATTTAGGCCCGTTTGGGCATTCGCCTGGAACTGATAAGAAAAACCATGGAAAACTACCGTTCAGGGAAACTGACCAGTAGACTTCTTTTCCAGACAACGGCAAAGTCGATCTAGCTGGAATTTAGCTAATGTTGAATATCCCACCCTCCCGTCAGGACCTCCCACCGGGAGCGTTTGCTCAGTGCATCAACTGATGTCACTGCAGCGCCTATGACCGGGAGGTCCTAGGTTCGAGTCCTGATGGCGGCAGGATTTTCGACACTAACTTTTCAGCTAGGTCGAATTCAGTCGCTGTCTGAAGGAGAATTCTAGCGGCCGGCTGCTCTGATCGGTAGTTTTCCGTGGTTTCTCCGATCAACACCAGGCGAATGCCGGAGCAGTACACTAACAAACGGGCCACTGGCCGCACGCGATCTGTCCTGCATCTTCTTTGTCCTATTCTCTCCCCCTACACATATTTACACTACCACATATACCGGGAGGCCGGTCGGGAGCTTAGAGCTTGTCTCGGCTGGGGTGGTGCCCCACTGGTTGGAGAGCCCTGTTTAGGGGGAAACACCACTAACCGACGGTAGGTCGACGCCGGATCTCGCCATTCAGCAGGGGACGATCATCGCCATCTCCAGAGAAAAAAACATGCATTAAACTAACGGATTTAATGACCAAAGCAGTTGACGCGCCCGGAAACACGAAACCTAGGACTTCCCGGTCAGAAATTCTGCAGTATCAAAGGTTGATCCTCTGAGCCATCTCAGCTGTAAATATCACAATAATTTCCCCCAAAATCCGATATCATTCTACTGAAATACCGGTATTTTCTCATTATTACCGGTATAATATCTTTAAATAGATGTATTTTACCAGTATAGAAATGGTAACATTGTATTTGACGTCGATAACCGGTATTTTTTAAGGTATATCTATACCGGTATAAAATACCTTTACCGCTATAATTTTGGTATTCGGTCCCTAGACCATTATAGTGGATTATTTGTGCGCGAGTTTCAAATCTGACACTGTATTTGCACTCGTTTTCATAATTACCTTTCTTTTGGGTGAATATAGCAGGAATAAAAAATGAAAAACCAATACATTAGCTGTGTATTGCTGTCGATTCTCACTTTACCCACTTTCCATCGGCAAGCATCACATCTCCCCAGTTCCTTAATTCCTTCACAAACTACGCAAGTACACGCACCCGTTCCGTCTCTCGAGTTCTTCCTCTCACTCAGGCAGTGAGCCCGTTTTCTCTCGCGCTGTTCGTACCTCTTCTCGCTCGCCGCGTTACCCTGACTCGTTCAGAACGGGTCAGTCGGCAACAGCCATAGCTACCGCGTAATTTAACTGGCTCGGCCGCTGCACACCTGTTTATAAACGCGATGCGTATATATATATATATATATATATATATATATATATATATATATATATATATTACACCACCACCAGTGTGGCAGCCATCAGAAAGAATGCTCTTTCGAGCTTTGAATATCTCAGGGGGCAGGATCTTTAGGGTATGAGAAAGACACACTCAGACACAGAATTAGGTAAAACAGTAATATATTCTTAAAATATTGCACAAATCAACCCATTTACACTGTCACAAAGAGAACAAAAAATGCCCAAATGCTGGCTGCGCGTTTGAACGCATGCAAACCACTGATGATGAGACCTCTTAGAGAAATTTTCAAAAGAAATATTTGCTTATGGTTTCGCTCTTCGCCTAGCTAGCGATAATTTTCCTTTTAACACCCGTGCACGGAGTTATTGCTTGGCCAATACTAGTAAATGAAATTTAATTGATTTTTTTACACTTCCTGAATTAATTTACCAGCACACATTATTACAGTTCTTACTGTATTCACAATACGAAATTTACTCGACAATTACATACAAAATGAGGAACAGAAATTAATTATCTTTAATACAGCTTCGGAATGAAATGTACTACCGGCGTACGAGGTCATGAAGTACTTCGCCTTACTCAATTTTAAGGCGAACATGCAAATTTTAGTATTCTGGTTTCTGGTGCCAACACTACCTTTCTAGTCCTGTCTCCCACCTCAGTTTTATGCAAATTTCTTTGGAAATTCAGCCGTGCCGCCACTCGCGTTCCTGCAACGTAGCCCGCTTCGATGCTGCTCTGAAGGTCACGCGGCCTCCTTCGCGCCTGCCACCAGATCCAGGGACCAATCTTCTTAACGCCCACACCAGATTCACGGTGCATTCTTCTTAACACCCGCCACCAGATCCACGTCTCGTCCACCTTCTTGCGACACGAGTACGCGTATTGCCCAGTCTCTCCACGTGTGCTAGTTAGCGTGCCGCCTCACTAAATCTTTGCAACAACTCTCGCAGTTCCGCAACCACAGCCATTGATTCGTCCTAATTTCACAGTTCTTACTGCAATCTCCTATAATGTTCTTACACCACTTAGCCTCGCCACTCTATCATTTCCCACTTCCTAACACCTCCAGAACTACCGCTTCTCTCCCTCAACTGTTCCGCTACCTTACTCGACTTCTCACCTCGGCGTCTCACACAAGAAGGGCTCTTTTCCTCGCTGCTCCGCCGTTTAAATGTTGCAGTGACGTCACGGCACAACCCTACTTCGCTGCCCATATTGCGGAAGTGCACCGCCGCTGCACTTCGGGCCGCAACTAACAGGTAGCGCCTTTTTCGATCAGTAACCGACTTTCTGTCATACCTTCGCTCTCTACGTCTCCGCCGACGCTGCGTGGGCGTTGTGGCGTTTGTGGTGATGCCCCAAACGTCACTATATATATATATATATATATATATATATATATATATATATATGAGAGAGAGGAGTAACCCCGTGTGGTCAACAACTCCACACTATTTCTTTTCATCAGGAAGACCCCGGGGTGGGCACCTCCGCCTCTTTGGGCTTTTATCCGCACCCCTCGCCGAAGCGATAAGGCCGACAGGCTGATGGCCGGTTCCAGCGGGAACCCAGTGTACCTTCGCGGCAACCTCTCCATACAGTGGGGGCCGCCCTGCTAGCTCTCAGAGCTCTTAGCTATCCATGCTAAAACCGGAGTCCCGACAATGCGCCGGGAAGAAATTCCCTCCTCTTTGCCCAGAACATCGGGCCACTGCCACGACGAAACCGAGAGCCCAACTGGGGGCCACCTGGACTAAGGCCCAGGCGGCTCGGAGCCCCCGTCCCGTCTCCCCAATGCTTACCGCCAGCTCACGACGTGGGTAACGCTGGTACCGGAGCAACCTGACGGGGTAATTACTTCCCCATCGGACTTTAAAGTGGGATTCAGAATACTCCGGAAAGCATCCTTCGGACAATCCTGCTCCAAGGTCGACGCGCCATAGGCCCAAATGGTGGGTGGCCGGTTGCCCGGCCAACAGGAGCTTAGCATCGCCTGCTCACTGCCTGCACCTTCAAGCTAACGACGTGAGCGGCGCCGCGAGACTCAGGGACACCACCAGAGACCGCGACAGCCTACACCACCGCGATCCCTCCTGCAAGGTATGAAGAACGATAATTTAAATAACAATATTTTCCACTGGACTCTAGAACCCGTGCACAGATAATGAAGTTACATTTGTCCAGAAGCAAAACAAGGGGATCATCTCAGCTTTTGCTCAGAGGATCAGGGAAACTGGACGAAAAATCTAATCGAGATGGGGGTCATTGACCCAGAGGCTGCGGTACAAGACTCGTTACAGGTTGTTTAGAAATATAGTCATATCTCAGGCGCGAATGAACATTCGGGAAATATATACAACAAGCAGTATGAAAGCTGACTGATTTTGAACGAATTGAGAACGCGCAGCATTATGATCTTAATTTTGTGTTCAATTCATCGACGTTCCATTTCAGGTCTGAGTGAATTGAGAGACCTAAAAATGTTGTTGTCATTAGTCAATGGCACACCGTTCATTTTCAATGGAGAACATAATTGTTTATTTGAAATGGACAACTGCATGAAAACCGTTTTCTTTTCATTTACTATTAATTTGTTATTACGGAACCAAGTTTAAACATCTGATATTGTACTATTTAGTTTCTTTATTGAAAAGAATATTTGTATCATCCGCAAAGAGAACTTCTTCCGTTTCAAATCGTCGAGGGCATATCTTTTACGTATAGTAGGAAGAGGATAGGGCCTAAAATCGAAACCTGAGGGATTCCACGTGCATTTGGCAGAGTCGGAAATGTGTGTACATAATTTTCTATCATTCCGGTACTCTCGAGATCGTTGTTTAAGGTACGAACATAACCAATCTAGGGCAATACCACGGATTCCATATGATAGTAATTTTGAAAGCAAAATGTCATGATCAATGACGTGAAAAGATTTTGAAAGATCTAAAAATCCAAAAGGTGCTTCATTTTGATCCAATGATGAGGCCACATCTTTAAGGAAAGAGAATATGGGTGTTTCCGTACATTTTGATTTTCTAAATCCATTTTGGCAATCTGTAAGCGCGTCATGTTTACTGAAAAAAGGTATCCATTCGTACGTAAAAAAGTCTCCCCAATATTTTTTAAAAAACTGACAGAAGAGAAATGGGCCGATAATTTTGAATTCCATTTTTGTTGCTTTTTTGAAGAGCGGCTTAATCTTAACTGTTTTGAAAGTATCTGGAAAAGTTCCGGTGCATAAGGATGCGTTAAAAATATGAGTTAATTTTAGGCGCACAGGTCCTTAACAAATAATCGGGAAATTCATCTAAAACGGACGAATATTTATTTAGTTTACCGATTATTTTGAGAATTTGATAGGAAGCAGTTTCGGAAATGAACATCGTGTCTAAAATATTTGGAGAAATGTCTGATGTTGAATTTTGTGGCCGAAGACCCTTAGTGAGATCGGCAGGAATTCTCGAAAAGTATTGGTTGAAAGACTATCCACTGTTGCCGGATCGTTCACAATTCTATCGTTATATTTTAAAACAGTCTCTACAAGGGTTCTAGTTAATTTGGTCATATTTTACTACTGCGTTTTCTGCTTTTAAATGCATTTCTCACTCCGGATTATTTTTTAGAATTTTGTATGGTACGAACATTTTCGTTTAAGTCGAGAAGAAACACTTTGGGGTCACTAATTCCCTCAATAACTTCACAAGATATGAAAAGTTCTTTCGGCCTAATTAGGTAAACATCCAAAATCGCGTCCTGCCGCATCGCGTTCCTGACTACCTTGACTAATTCCTTATCCCAAACTAGTCTGTTAACAAGTGTTTGGACTTTCCCTCGCTCACTGCTCCCTCCCAGTTTGCGCTAGTAATAAATGTTTCCTCCAATAATATGATGACCATTTTCATTTCCTGTTCCTGTATGATATCTTCCAAAAATTCGACTGAATATTTGGGTTTCACTACTTGGAAACCAAAAATTTGAGAAATTTTCAAAAAATGTAATTTGGGCGGCAGATGGCAGCAGGCATGGAGGAGGGCAAGACTGTACAATACCAGTCCACAAAAGGAAATTTGAAAACTTTACTACGAGGTATGCGCCATTCTGTAGCACCTCAGAGTTACTTCTTCGTATACGTACGTATATACGGAATAATATACGTAGTATAGAGACAGTTATGTAATGCTGCGTGAAAAAACGGCGAATAATCGACAGAAAAATTCATTGCCGGGCCCTGAATACAAGAAAGTTGATAAATCCAGGTGCTAAATTAAGAGAAAAAATCCTCTAACACGTGGTGTACCCAGAATCCCAGTTTTGTGTCTTTGATGCCAAAAAAGCAATTGAAAGCACAACGTCCGTCCGTCTATGAACACTACTAACGCCTAAACCATCCGTACGATCTTTTATAAATTGAAGAATCCCCAGTCGATTTGGTAACGTCGAGCATGAAATATAAGTCAACGCCCGCGACCGGAAGAACTTTAAAAGGGAACGTTGGTAGGGAGAGGTAAAATAGTGCATGGAGCCAGCAAAGAAACTAAAACTTTTTGCCATTTTAAGTAATTTTGTCAATAGAATTTTTATAAAAATCGTGTTTGGCATATGTTATTCACAGTGACAATAAATTATTTGAGAGTATTATGTAATTAGCATGCAATGTAGGCTTTTACGGCCGGTTTCTACATTATTTGACATTTCCGGATTTGTAGGCCGTGGTCTAACGGAGACTTCGAGTTCGTGAATGTTAAATATGGAACTTGGCGAAATTCGTGAATTAGGAAAATTGACAATTACAGTTCGAGGAGTACGGTCGTCAACTGTTTGAAACAGCACAATTTAAACTTTTGAATAAAACAAGATATGGCGAGGTGTCCATGCGTTTACCTAATGAAGTGTTTTCGGGGCTAACAGAGAACCCTAAGTTATCGGAATCGAGAAGATTGTCGTCACATTCGAAACCTTTCGAAAGGACGCCCATATTCGGAAAGAAACAGGAACATAAATTCTAAAGGATCTCGGAGTGGAGATATAACAATCCAAATAAGTTACAAGTGTTACATTTATTACAAACCATGAAAACATACAAAATAAGTTTTTCTTGCTGTACAGAAACAGAGATTGCTGCAAGAAAAACAATACAGAATACGAATATAAGGTTGACAGACGGAGAAATGCCGTCTCAATACGAAAATGCTGTGAAAGACACAGGAACACAATTTTAAGGCGCTTCCAACAATAGGCCTGAACCTTGTACAGCATTACTGTATTCGAGACATTCCCTGAACAATGTCCACTTTAGGACGAGGACACGAACAAACGAAATGACAAAGAAGCCGACCTCGGCTATCTTTCAATACAAAAGAAGTGATATACAGAACTATTACAAAAGAGCCATTCGAAAGTTAAAACCAAATTTAGTATTAGTGCATTAATACAAAGTTGTATGGAAATGGATCTTTTACCAAAACTTATACCTTGTTACCAAATTACGAAACAAGCAGGAATACTCTGGAATGAAAACCGGGCGGTCAGAACCCATGCCCTGGCCTCGTTACGGTGATCGTAGCCCTGACGAGAACCGGTGGCCTATCCACGTCGTCTTCGCAGAGCTAGACACCAGCCGGCTTCTTGCCCGAGCGACAAGGTGATCGCTCACGGGGCGAAATTTGACGCAGCTTTTTGTAGGCCACGGCTGAATACCGTACGAGGCCCAGCTGACGCCTTGCAACGAAGCTCAGAACTGCCGAATGCGACCAAATGCCGTCTTACTCACGACAGGAGCGATTAACTATATCAATTAGCAATGCACAGTACAAAAATGGCACACCGCATCAATTTCGGGTGCCAACAAACAACAAACGCTGCCTAAAGCCACAACGCAGGCTAACAAAACGAAAAGCGAACAGAGTAAACCTGCTTTACAACAAAGATTAGTTCACACAACCATCAAGAAACGACAAAATACCAAACATTAGATCCAATTCCATAACAATAAAACCATCATTGCCTAAATCAGGCTGAAGCACTTATACATACATAAAACCACAATAATACGACTCTGAAGGAGTCGGGCCTTCTAAAAACATAATTAATGGCTCGTAACTATGAGAAAGCGTGCGCCAGGCACGCCATACAGGATAGAAGTGAAAAGGCAAAGGGTGAGGGCGAAAGGCAGTGTGCGCGGAAGCTCACGGGATTTTATAGCTCTCCCAGAAGGAGGGTCGCCGAAGCGTCAGCGGGGAAATATCGATACATTCATAGAGCAGTACAAACTCCTTGCCTACGAAGTTTGTTTGCCCCTAACAGAGTAGGCAAAATGTGATGCATGCCAGCAAGGCTAGAACTAAGGGGCAATGCGATGGTGGAGCCCCTGGCAGTACTGCCAGAACTAAAAGCTGGTGAATATGAAATAATTTTCATTTTGCCATAAAAACCTTAATTTTGAGGCTTCAAAGGCAAACAAGGTGTCTGTACAACCCTAAATTTACTATAAATTTCAGATTTTGTTGGTAGAACTCGCTACAACCAATGGTTCTCTTGTAATAAATAAAAACCTGTTTTGAAATCAATAAAGAACTTTACACATTGTACCAATTTTTCTCAGAGTTAAACCAACCAAAAAATTAGATGTTTATAACAAAATCTTAGGTTTTTGGAACCTCATGGCCATGAGATCACAGTTTGAATTTTCCAATTTACTATTTTTGAGAAAATTGATGACAAAAATTACCCATATATTAACATGCTTAACCTAATTACAGGATACGTTCTTACAAACTATGAGTACAAAATCTTCTCAGATGAATGTTGGCTTCCAGATGTTGATGTAGCACAAGAATTCAGTAACTGTGATCACTTAAATTTTCAAATTTAACACGTGAATGGCCACGTGAGCGGTACTGCTGGCTGCCGAGTTTTGGTGTTCCGAATTACTGGGTACTATGTACTGTTTAATTTTTCACATTTTCTGTTGAAATTGTTTTTGTGTTTGTAAATCCCGATGGCTTCCATTGGAAATATCTTGTAGTGTGTGGAGTAGTGTCTGTTGCTTCAAGTTTGATCTTGATCACACCTGTTTGAACCCCAATCATGCCAGAGTCTTGTGAAAATCGATGGCATGTCCGAAACCTCCGTGTGGTGCGCCATAGTCGAACGGTTGGCGTGGTTCTTGTAATGGGAGATGTTTTCCTAAGACGTTCGGACACCGTGCGCCCTGTCTCGCCGATGTACGTCCTGTCACAGCTGCAGGGAACTTCATATACGACTGGAGAGATGCTAAAGCGTCTTTCATGTGTACCAGGGCGTTGTGAAGCTTGTTGGGAGCTGTGAAAACCGTCGGATGTTATTTCGAAGCAGTTTTCCCAACCGGTCGGTGCCACAGCGGACGTAAGGAAGCATGGCTAATTTAGTTCTAACACTCTCCTCCGTCTCCGAAGTGACGGGGTTGCCGCATCCTTTAGAATGATCCGTTGCAAGGTCAGCGCTCGTTTGATCGCAGCTCGGGTGTAACCGTTGGCTCTGAACGCATGTTCGAGTTTCTTGAGTTCATCCGGCAGAGAGCGCTCGTCGCACACCTTGACAGTTCGTGTGGTCAGTGTCTTTAATACGCCGAATTTCGTGGACGGTTGGTGATGCGACTCCGCGTGAAGGTATCTTTCCGTGTGAGTTTTCGGTAGACCGAGTGTTCTAAGATGTCTTCGCGCATGCTAACAAAGACGTCCAAGAAGGGCAGACAGTTGTTCATTTCGGTCTTTGTAGTGAAATTGATATTGTTCCGGTAGAGTAAAAATTCTTGTAGTTATTCGGGTCCGTGTGGCCAGATTACAAAGGTGTCGTCCACGTAGCAAATCCAGAGAGATGGTTTGTGGGGACGTTCCGAGGAGCCTCGTTCTCAAACACTTCCATGAATAAATTGGCAGCGATGGGTGACAGCGGTGAACCCATAGTCGCACTTTCCACTTGTGCATAGAACCGGTCTTGATACTGGAAGGTGAACTTTAGGCAGAAGGCGGCCAGTTCCGCCCATTCTTTCGGTTGGTGCATTTGCCGTAGTTTTTGACGCAACATTTCCACGGCCTCGTTCACCAAGACTTTGGTGAACAGACGTCACGTAAAGCTGACCAGCAAGTCATTCCTGATTAGTCTGGTCTTACTTAGTACGAGTGTGGGAGAAAAAGTTTTTGTAAGCACTTCTTTCAGTCTCGCTTAAATCTCGACAACTAAGCGCTCTACAATCATATACATCATTACCGTCATACGGCATCGAAAATACCATCATAGAAAATTAATGAGAACAAATTCAATACAATACGAACATGCATTAACATTTTTCATAGTTCTGAGACGCTGCAGCGCGCCGCAACATGGCGACTTTTGACCCTCTAGCAAAAATGGGCAGAGAGCACGCTCGCATCGCTATTCGCCAGTCGTTTTCAACGACGAAACTAAAGCGCCGCCACCAAATAATAAGTCGGAGAGGGCTTTTTCTCCGTTTGAGCCGAGCGCCAAAAGTCGCCGTCTTGCAGCACGCTCCAGTGCCTGAAAGAATTGTCGAAAACATTTAATACATGCATTGCATGTAAGAATTTGGACTTAGTCTTTTGTATATCGAGATAATTTCTATAATTAGCATAGTTGAGATGAAGCGAGAAACTGAAGAAAAAGTTGTTTTTGTTTGCAATTTTGGGAAGCCGCCATATCTAGAAGTAGCGAACCACAAATGATAATTCTGTACTCCCAAAACCATACGGAACAGGTGAGAAAAACTTCCGAAATTTTCTTAATATGAGTTGGGCCCTTTTAACACCAAGTGACTGGACTACAACTGAAATCGCTTGAAGTGCGGGAGGTGGAGACGCGAGGAGGATGTGGTCAACATTTCCAGGGCATTTCCCCGCATCTTTTTGGCGGGATTGGACTAGAGCAAAGACGCCAGTTCTCGCAAAACTTCCACTTCAAGTAATTTCCGAAGGTTGAATGGCAACCAGCCACTGCGGAGTCATTTTGTATGCTCTGTATATTTACACACATTCGATACATCATGGGCCCAGTCCTTTACAATTTTCAATGTTTCTGATACTATAATAACAATATTAATTAGCTCATTGTTGTTTCCTTGAAATTGTTCAATTAATCACGACCGGATATAGACACCAGGTGTGCTTGTCTACATCCAATTGCTCTGACCAGAACGCTAAGATCAATATTTGAAAGGCTTTGGTATTCTTGGGCCTTTGTTGCCAATAGGCATTTGTCACCATCCCATCACTTTGGATTTGAAATTCTTGGCGACAAAACCAGCCGTTTCTTATTGCGCAATTTGTTCCAAGCATTTCACGTTTGATCGTTCGAAACTGCCACGTCAATTCTGAACTCTTCACTCTCGCCACCAATTTTTTATTTTAAAAAATACTGAAAATGCCAATCTTTTCAAGGAAAGCTAATATTTGCTTTTCACATTGATACACATACCTGAATTATTACCAAAATTATTTAAATTTTGGCAATAAAATATCGTATTTCCTTAGCAAATAAACCACGCATCAGATTTCATTTATTGACAATTTACACGAACGTTCAAGGCAGCCTGTTCATGATTCAAATTACCGGTTAGGTCCGGTCTCATTTTTACTTTCTCGTATACGTACGTATATGCGGAGTAATATATGTAGTATAGAAAGCTATGTAATATTGCGCGAAAAACATTGCGAATTTTCGGCGGAAAAAATAGATTGTCGGGCCATGGTAACGACAGTGCATAAAACTAGTTGCTTAATTAAGGGACAAAAATCCTCTAACACGTGTCGCCAGAATCCGTTTTGTACCCACAATGTTGCTTAATCACAATTTTCTTAAAAACCGCAACAAATTTTTCACTGAAAATTTCTATTTAGGATGACGTTTTACTCTTCTTTAATAACCTTGTATTTCGCTTCTATTAAGAAACCAAAAAGTTGAAAATCTCGAAAAAATGTACATTGGGCAACGATAGATGGCAGCTGGCAAGAGGATGGGCAAGACCGTAAAGCCAATCCACACTAAGGAAATTAGAAATTTTACTGCGAGAAAGTCTGTACCATTTGTAGCATCTCTAGTTTTATTCTATTGAAAAATGAGTTAACATTACACTCCTCTAAACCGGCGACCTCAGAGCGGATGATTTGGCTCATGAAACCAGTCATTTCATAGAATTAAAATAAACATCTGAAATACTTTTTATCAGTAAAAACAATGTCTAGTTAGGTTAGTATTAGTATAATCAAGATGTACTCTGGAAGAACTTCCTTTGTAGGTAAAAATTTAACATGATCTTACTATGTACAGAATAATTCGTAATTGCTATACGATTTATGTACATATATTAAATAAGCCTTACTAAACCGGCCATTAAATAGTATATTCAGCTCAGAACTTTATTGTATATTTAAAAAACTGTAAAAGTAATAAATATTCTTCGCTGATACAGACATGTCGCGACGTGCCCGAAACATCAACCTCGAGACGATCGGTTAAAAGGGAGTGCACTGGGGTTTTCTCCATTGATGTAACGAACGTGAAGGCATCCGCTCATTTCTGCGAACACTCACCCGTAAGGAGAATGGCGACAAATTATAACCTCAAACTTCTAAGGCGAACTGACACTCAGCTCTTTTATAAGGAGGTTCCAGCCTTTGACTTCCGCGATAAACAAAACATATTTCGGCCTGACAAACGCCAAATTCTCAACGTACTTCAATCCAAAATAACTTTTTGTCAAACAGTTAATCTCACTCTAAGTTTCTCTACCCCATCATGTGACTTTCCATTCGTTACGGCAAGGAATAAAATCCGTAATGTAATATTCATTTGTAGTACATTACATGCAAGACAAATACCTCTTCACAAAATGACTTCTCTTACATTTACTAACATTACACTTAGGGTTTTTACATTTTATTTGCCCTAACATATAAACTAACACATAAAAGTATATAACCAAAACAAACTCTCAAAAACATTCTACATGTACATACATTAATGACAAAAGTTAAATTTATACGCATTTTAATGCGCCCACTAATTTGACGTACTTCACATGAACCAATCACACATCTTGAGTATAAATAACACATTTATTTAAACATAATACACAATTCTTAGCAGTGAAAAGCAATAAATTAAATATTATGAACATAAATACTCGAAGTAAATATTTATGTAAATAAATGGGTATGTTGTGTAACAATATGGTCAGTCACATTCGACACCCGCAGCCAACATATTTCGCACCGATATTTATTTTCATGACGAGAATGACTTTTTGATTTTTTACGTTTCCTATGATTACAGGAATCACTCTCAGCTTGTTTGTCTCCCTTCGTTAAATCTACTTCAACATCTGGGTTTTCCTCTACATCTTTTGATGAAAGTTGACTTTTAGAGAGGCTTCTGTTTTTCCTTTCTTGACTAATCTGCGTTTTACTAGTCTTATGAAAGTCTTCCGAAGAAGTCACTGACCGAAATTCTGATTGTCTACTGTTCTTGAACTGCAACACCTTTGAGTAAGGTATGTCTAATGTAATTCGTATTTTCTTGGATTTGTCAGGTGAAAATGATTTGACTCGATGTGAACTATTCTTACATATATTATTTCCTTTTCCAGGAGACCTTTCCGTCGGAACAAGTCTTCTTTCGGTTGTTGTATTAATTGAAGGGGCAGAGTAGTGTTTTACCAGATTGTCAACACTGGAAGTTTGCTTTGTCTCTGAAACACTTTTGCACGAAATTGGCTCGAGTACACCGTGTTCATTACCTGAAGAAGCAGCAAACTCATCAAGCAAAAGTTCATCGATTCTTGCCAGTTTCACTATAGCATCCCTCACTTTCACACTTTTGTCTCTGTCGTTTTCCGCGAGCGAACGGTTGTCCGGATGTCGGGGGATGGAGGCAATCCTGCGGGGCGAGAGAGGTGGCGTCTCGCGGTCGAAAAAGTCAGCAGGGAGACGGCTCGCGACGCTCGTCTTGCCCGGGCTTGCGGTATCCAAGATGACGCAATCGCTTTCGCTGCCGCTCTCGCTATCGCTGTCCCTCACGTAGATCACCTCGCTGGAGAACCTTCTCGCCCCACCGTTCACTTTTTCGTCATTGGTAGCCCTGAAAAATAAAAACACGTGAGTACTTCTTACTAGCCTAGTGAAGCGTCTCTGATGCTTTAGTTTTATACGAATTTTCATATAAAATTAATCTAGGTTTATTAAATAAATTAGGATTTGAAAAACGGACAGTTCATCAGCAAACCAAGACAACGAATGACACACAAACGGTGGATAACTGTGTCAAACCACGATAGATGGATTCTCGGCGATTATTTGTAGGATTCGGTTGCTGCATTTTAAGTACTGAGAATTTATTGGGTCACGGATTTTACAGTACTACTCGGCGCTTCTGCTTCGCCTGGCAACAATGGATGAACAGATGGCAAAATCATCCACAAACTACGATGCCTTTACAGGATCTCGCAGTCGACGCTATACCATTGATGGCAATGGCAGTGACAGGGCTGATCCTTGGGGGATACCATTTTCAAGAGGGTGACAACGAGAAAGCCTGTCACCCACACGTACACGGAAGGATTTGTTCGAAAGGAAGTTTTGGAGGAATAGAGGAAGCTTCTCCCTAAATCCCCAAGAGGGCACGGTTTGCAGAATGCCGTGCCTCCAAGGTGCCATAGGCCTTTTCTTTATCGAATATGGTCACAAGATCAACACGAACGATGTAGAGACAGCTGTTGCCAGCGAAACGAGGTGGTCCAAGGTTGACCGATTTCTCCTAAGCCCGCTTTGGATTGGCGTCAACAGATTTTTATACTCCGAGGTTCACACCAGACGCTGATTTACCATGCGTTCCAGCGCGTTGCATACAGCTTGTGAGGGAAATAAGTCGATAACTTGATGGCAGTGATCGATCTTTTCCTTCTTTGGGAACTGGGACGATGACTTCTCGCCAAAAGGTAGGGATGGTGTGCTCTTCCCAGATACGGTTATAGAGCAGGAGCAGAAATTGCGTGGTTATTTCGGGAAGATGTGGAATAAACATTAAGTTGTGGATTTCGTATGGACATTGTGTGGTTCTTTTTGCAAGCATCAGAGCAGAACACATTTCATACATGAAGGGGTATTGTAATCCTCATGTGCTCTGCTCGAAAAATCCAAAGCGCGGTTTTCCATTATTTCTTTAAGCAAAAGGAAGTTGGGAACAGTTTGCCGAACTCGACACATTTTCATAGTGTGTGACAAGTTCCTCTGCAATGGCGTCTCGACCTGTGATCATTTGCCCATTTTTAAGAACACCTGGCACTGAGTTTGGGGAAGGGTATCCTTTAGTTTGACGCACCTTCCTCCATACCAGACAGGTGGCGTATGGCAATTCGGAGAGGAGACGTATGCTCTCCATGGTGCATTTTTACTTTCTAAAATGGTTCTCCTCGCCTTCGCTCTGCACCTCTTGTAATCAATGAGGTTATCCGAGATTGGATAGTGTTTTAAACGCGCCAACGCTTTCTTACGAGCACCAACAACCCTTAAGCAATCCACGTTCCACCACTGGACGAAAAAGTGTCGCGATTTGCCGGTCGACTTGGGAATTGCAATGCCTGCAGCTTGTAGTACAGCACTCTTAAAATGTGCTGCCATTTCTTGCGCACTGACAAACTCGCCCAGTGTGGAATGTCAGCCAGTCAGCACGCCGGACACCATTGAGGGGGGCGCACCAACCTCTCGAGCAAGTCCATCAACGTGGACGATAACGAGGTAATGGTCGCTTCCGCACAGGTTAATCTTGTATGGACCATTGCAGGACGGTTGCATCAGAAGGGCTGCACAGTCCCCGTGCAGACGGCGGGGAGCACAGTCCCCGTGGCGACGGCAAAATGAGTTGGTTCACCGGAATTCAGAATAACCAAGTTCACTATTACCGATTCTAATACACTGCCTCTCGGACAGGTGCGGGAAGAGCCCCAGATTGGATTGTGGGCATTTACATCCCCGACTACCACGAACGGAGAGGGCAGTTGGTTTATCAAGTCCAGAAGTTCATGAGCAGATATTCAGTCCTGGAGGGATATAAATGTTGCATACAGTGAGTGTGAGGGATGGGAAGTGCACCTGCACATACACTGCTTGAAAGTCGGTCTGAAGAGGTACCTCTGTGACTACAGAGGCGAATCACCTACCAGTGAAGAAACTCCATGAGCACGGAGACCATCATCCACATCGAACCTGTAAGGGGACAAACCACGAACAGACAAAGGACGGGGTAAGGTGAGGTGAGTCTCTCGGAGACAGATTATCAATGGATACGGAACAACAACAGTTTAAGATCGTCCCGCCGCGAGGAGAAACCACTCATGTTCCATGACATGAGAGCCATGATGGAATTATGAATTGTCTTTTTTCCTCCGATGTTGGGAACCGGATGCGCGAGATTCCTCCCTAACAGGAGTTTCCTCCGAAGCCGAGACCTCCTGGACATTGCCAGGGGCTGGATGCTAGCTCAGTGCGAGTTTCGGAGGGAGTAATACGTGGCTTTGACGAGCATTTTGTGGCCGGGTCTGAGGCAGATGTGCATTTTACATCTGCTTCCATTTAAAGAGGATTGAAAAAAGGTTTGGTCGACTGCGACGACTGGGCTTTTCTATCTTATATTTACAAGGGATGATGACCCTCCCACTTTGTAGGGGAGAGGCATCTACAGGGAGGTCCACTGCAGACACCTGATATGCGAAGCTCACCACTTGGTTCATTCCGTTTGGCAGCCCGCTGCAACCCTCGGTGTCTTTCACGGCATCGGAGGAGTGGAGAGACAACAATAGGGTTCCTCGCTTCGTACCGACGTTTGGCCTCAGGAAAGGACACTTAGTCAACTGCTCTGATAATCTGGATTCCTGGTTCCCTCAGAAAAGTAGGGCATTGCTTATAGTTGGCCGGGTGGCCACCTTCGCAATTATCACAATGCGGTGTAGTGGCGCAAGGATCAGGTTCGTGCATCGTTCTCCCGCACTTACCGCATACCGGGTTATATGCCATGCACCGCTGTGTATGGCCGAACCTCTGGCACATAAAACACCGCAAAGGGTTGGGAACATATTACCGTACGTGAAGCTTATAGAAACCACAGAGATCTTTTGAGGAAGAGTTGGAAAATTGAACGTCAGAAGTGGGGATATCTCGCCCGTGGTCCCCCCTCATGATCCTATAGACTTCCGTCACTGGTTCTTAAAATATGCGACTAAATCTTCCTCACTCTCCGCAGAGAAATCCTCATGGTTGACCACTCCCTTTCAAAAGTTCAGTGTTGGGTGAGTGGTCACTTTCACCTGGGGGCCGGCAATCTGCTTAGTTCTAACGATCTTGTCTATCTGATCATCCGAACATACTTCAACGAGTACCGTTCTTTTGTCGCACCACAGCTTATACCTTTCCATATGTTTCTTCAATTGCTCGCGCCGAAACGGACAGCACAAGATTTTCCTTCCTCAGCACATGCCATGAGGAGGAATCTAGGTTTCTTTGGCCTATCTTCTTCTAAGAAACTATCAATAGTTCGTTCCGGACCTGTCTTTATTGTGGAAGAGAGCGGGGGAGGTTTAGTATCCATGAGATGGATATCAGATTCATCCCCGTGGTCCCCAACCACCACGGAGCCCAAGGGGACATTCCATCGGAGTGCCAGGGTTGCTACGGGGATATAGTGTGGGAATAACGGCGCTGCAGCACCGTGGATCCCCCGCTCACCCTGGAGTTCAGTACAAGACCTAGTCCAAGCCGATTGATCGGGAGTGGATTAGCTCCCGCCCGTCTAGAAGAGTCCAAGGCCAAAGCAAGGGTATTGAAACCTTGCCTCCCTTTCCTTGAAATGTTCCCCAAAATACGTAAACGTATACGTAAACAAGAGCAAAGCAGAACGTAGCACAAGGTGAGTAGTGGGGAAACTAACAGACCCCTCAACCGCCAGGACACAGATTCCCTTCGACACGGGCGGCCATACATGGCAACACATGGGTGGGCGTTCAGCATAGAGGGGTCCCGTGCAATAGAGGAAGAAAAGACACAAGATGTTATAAAAGAATGAGAATGAACAATGGGGAGACGAAATAACTTGTGAAAGAAAGGAATACTTGAGAGCCCTCTCTGCTTCCTCCCGTCAGGACGTGGACCAACCCAGCTTGACGGGTGGGTATTTGTAGCTAAAGATGTTTTCTTCTCGCATTTTATTACCAACGGAACAGTAGAGTTCAATTCCGTCAACTCAAGGGAGACCTGAGAAGCTGCATCGCACATAGTCAAGTTTTTGGAGTTTCGGTTTGGGTAGCTTGATGTTGCTTTTGCAAGGCTTCATCACAGTTCTAGAGAAAGACCGCCAGTTCTACAGGGTTTCTCACGGAGTTTGGCCTCGTGAAAAGACCCTTTCTCACACATTCTGGTTTCTCCCTCTAAAAAAGTATGGAACTTGGGAGTTGGTCACATGGTCTCCTTCGGGTTCCACTCCGCGCTCTCATCTGTCACAACCACATCCAGCATTCTGCCAAGCAACATTATTGCATGTGGTCGCACTTTAGGTATGTAAAACAGAGCAAGGAGTTCGGGATATGCTGTCAGACGCGAAGATCGCAGTATCCGCAGATGATCCTTTCTGGAAGAGCTTGGAGATTGAACGTCAGGATCAGAGTAGGAGTGGGGCTCTCTCTCCCATTCTCCTTCCTCTTGATTCTTAACACCTAGCTGACACCTTCACTCCTGAAAAAGGAGAGAAGTTCCTCCTCATTCTCAGACGCAAAAGTCATGGTTGACCACTCCTTTACAAAGGTTAAAGGAAGGGTGAGAGGTCACTTCCACCAGGCCGGCAATCTGATTAGTAGTTTGAATATATTCTATATGACCATCGGTGTGTACTTCAAAGAGAATACCATTCCGTTGGCGTACGAGCGCTTGGGGTTTTCCAAGAGATTGTTCCATTGGTCGCGCAAGAATGACTGCGCTCACATTATTGAGTCTTTCCTTTTTCCGTGCATGTAACTAGAAGAAACAGCTGTTTCTTCGGTTTCCCCTTTTCTGAGAAAAAGCATTTAAATCTAGTCTTCTCATAACATCGCCTCTCCCTTCTGAAAGAGGGCAAGTATTTGGGTTTTTTGCTCCATTGGATAGAAGAATTTTCGTCTACGTTCTTCCCGCCCACGATGGGGGGCATATAGGGGGAGGCAGTGAAATACAAAGGGTAGGATAAAAGACAGGATGTTATAAAAGAAATATAACGGACGGGGAAAAAGATGACTGGTGAGAGAAAGGAATACTGAGTCCCCCGTCCGGACGTGGAACAATCCATTTAGCCGGGGTTCACAATCATAGTGGGGGTAAAACAGCACTGCCCCGCCCTGGATCCCCCGCTCACCCTAGTGTTCAGTGCAAACACACACACACACACACACACACACACACATATATATATATATATATATATATATATATATATATATATATTAAACGCACCGCGTTTCTGCCTAAAGAAACGGCGATATAACAAGCAACAACGCGGCAGAACGGTTGCCAGAGGGCGCTCGCCAGCCACGAGAAACGGTTACGGGCGGCGAAGGGTCGGTTGGCCCAAAGGCACCGTGGGAAACGACGCAGCGAGGAGTCAGTGTCTGGCTGGCCGCCGGTAAGGAAGGAGGTGCCTGAGACTGCTCCGCGTTCGAACAAAGTAAAAGTGTCGCGAACGAATGAGCGCTGAAAAAGTGATTGACGGACAATTTGTGCTAGATGTAACCACCGTTAGTAGCTCGAATGCAGTGCCAGAGTGATAGCTATTATCTGGAGTAGTACAGATCGAGAGAACTTGTGTGCAGAGGAGTACACCACGAGCCTAGTGGCCTGGTGAAATGGTGAGACACGTATCAGCAACTGTACTTTGAATTATTAGTGGCGTTTATCAGCTCGCGGAAGATGACATCAAGAAATCTGGGTGAACCGGAAAGGAGTTCAGCGAGGCGCCGAGGCACCGTGGGAAGATTACGCTGGAGAACGTACTTCGGAAACGCAACGCCTCGCATCGGCTGGTCCCCAGTGGAGCGGACACAGGCAGACAGCGAAGGAGCACGAGGCAACCCGAGAGTCCCCGAAGCCGCCGACGCTCGAGGGGGGAGGATTAAACGGTAAATATTTCCTCGATCGATGTAAGATCGAAAGAACTAACAGTGATTCTGGGTGAGGTAAAGAAAAGGATAAAGACCACCACAGATATTGTAATCAATAGTGATTTGTATAGAATAATAAATAGTTCATGTTTATTTTGTTCACGGAACAGTGGTGTTTGATTAATAACCCCGAGTCCATTCACGAAAAAGAACACCTGTCCCTTACAAATAAATTTACTGCGAACAAGCCGGGCTACCCGGTACGTCACTATATATATATATTCTAACACACCCACCTACTACCTTACACACATGGTGTGGGCGTGATAGAATGAATGCTCGTAAAGCGAGCTTAAAATTCTCAGAAAGCAGGATCTTTTGGGTATGAGAAATGTCTGAATCCTGATGACAACACACCCACCTACTACCTTACACACATGGTGTGGGCGTGATAGAATGAATGCTCGTAAAGCGAGCTTAAAATTCTCAGAAAGCAGGATCTTTTGGGTATGAGAAATGTCTGAACCCTGATCACAATGAATCAGATAAAATACGAATAAGATGAGCATATATTCAATGAAACAAATTACAGTGACGCAATTGTATAACAGGATAATGCACTTTAAGTAGTTGGTCACTGAAAAAAAACAGAAAACAAGGCAAAACAAAAAAATTGGCATCACCTTGACTGCCTGAGCACACTTTCACCAATTACAATTTACAATTTGCTCATTCCTCTTTCTGAATTTTCATCTACCAAATTATTTTACTCTTTTTACTCATCTACTCAAATTATTTTACTCTAGTTTTTCCGTGCACGGTTTTTAAAATGAATTTTAAACTTGTTTTAAGAAATCCCGTTCACAGGTGCTAGCCTTGGGCTTCGCACTCACAATAACACTGAACTTTAAAGAGAAAAAAACAATAAAACGTAATATACACGTTACTTAAATCTGACCCCTTTACATATCACAGAAAGCAATACACACAATACAATAAACTGACTTTTCCAGATAGTATCAACTGTACAACATGTGAAAATCATAAATTATTTAAGTAAATTGATTGATTGAGGTTTAAGGGCGCTTCAACTGCTAAGGTCTTTTGCGCCTGTGTCAAATTATTTTAAGACCAGTGCATAATATTGCAGTTCCAAGTTAACAAAGAAAATTAAAATCTTTAATAGAAAGCAAAGTAAAACTGAGAAGGGACGTATCCTAATAAAAGGGTTTGGCAGAAAAATTGCCAGATAGTTTTTTGTCTAAAATCTCGGGCTAAAAGCCAATAATTGGCATTACCATCTTCTCTCAGATAAGGCTGTACAAGCCAGTCTCTCGGAAAAAGCCAAAAAGCTTGCAGAGAGAAGCTTCGTCATTACTAAGAATCTCCGCAAGGGAGCTAGCAAGGTCATGCCTTCAACGGCTCTCTCTAATCTTAACACAGTGTAAGAGAACATGCTCCACGGTAAGATCTATTTTGCAGTATTCGCATATAGGAGGTGGGTCCCCGTGGAGGAGATAACCGTGGGAGAAATGGCAGCGACCGATTCGGAGGCGTGTTAAAATGATCTCCTCTCGCCGAGCATCACGAGATGAGGAAGACCAAGGATTTATGGAATCCTGGATTCTCGTTATGCCACTCTGTTTGCCATTCACTGCGGATAGAGCGTTCTATAAACAGCTTAGTATCTTCCGTGGGGACTGTGAAGATGTCTAATTCTCTTTTCTTCGAGGCAGACTTTGCTGCCTGGTCAGCTATTTCATTTCCTCTTATTCCCACGTGTCCAGGGCCCCAACAAAATACCAAAATATAGTGGCGGGCCAAGAGATGGTGGATTTGCTGTTGGATGGTCATTGTCAGTGGGTCACAAGACGAGAAGGAGGAGATGGATTCAAGAGAGCTTTCTGAATCACTGCAGATAACTACTTTCTTTAGTGACATCGATCCAGCCAATTTAAGTGCCTCCGAGAGCGCATACTTCTCTGCGGTATAGACGCTGCACGAAGAGTCTAGTCGAAAACCTTGCGTGGATCTACTGCAGTAGAAGGCACATCCGACTTTGCCGTTTTGAGAGGAGCCATCGGTGTAAATGAAGTAATGGCCAGGATACGTAGATTTTATCGCCTCAAATTCCGATAAGAATGTACTGGGGGAGTTAAGGATTTAGGAAGGTTAGACAGTCTAAGATCTATTATCGGCCGGTGTAGTTTCCAAGGGGAAACAAGGTTTCGGGGGGGTTTCACAGGGTTGGGTAGTTTTATATTAAGCTTCTGTAAGAGCTTACGGAGACGGACACCCAGGGGATGGGGTAATGACGGTCTACGCGCATATAAAGTCAGGTGGGTAGGATGGAGAACTGCTTGACGCGAGGGAGTATCAACATTGGATAATTTCGCGCCATAGGAGGCAATCAGAATATCCCGCCTTCGGCTCAGGGATGGTTCTCCAGCTTCGGCCAAGAGGCATTCGATGCGACTCGTGCGGTAGGCGCCTGTACTAATCCCTATGCCAGCATTGTGTATGGTATTTAATGGCCGGAAGGTTGATGGAGACGCTGACTCCTACACTATGCATCCGTAATCTAAGATAGGGCGGATGAGAATTCTATACTGAAATAAACTGCAATATATTCAAACAAACTCGGTCGAGGAACCTGAAAAGCAAATATATTTCTATCGTGCTACTTCATTGCTAGAATTGGCTCAATGAAAATCATATATTCATTTCACAAAAACATGGAAATTTATTAAACAATTTAAAACAATTTTGGTATTGTATAACTTTACCCAATATAAAATTAAACGTTTGTCATGACCGTTCCAACTTTATAATGTCTTCGCGCACTTTTGGACCATCTTTATTCATCTCCGACGCCGCAGTCCTCAGGTCCAGACACCATCTTCTCTCTTTTCTCGGAAGCACACTTCGATCACCGTTCGTCAGATCAATAAACTATTTGCTGCTAACATTCCAGTCCAATCACTGACAACTTCGCCCAAGCCCTCAATGTCCCTCCAACTCGTTCACTTGAAATATTTTAAGCTCCACTGTCACACTTAGTACTCAAATTTGATGTTCTCTCAATATCCATTCCCTAGTAGATGCTTACAAGTCCCCAAAGAAAAAAAAACTCCTAACATTAATTGGAGCACGATCCGTTCACGAGCACGGCATCAGTCAGAATGAATGTCCCTCGTATTCTTTCAGCCCTGCAAAGCTCGGTCCATCTTTTCGATTGTTTTTTTGCACACAACACTTCGTACCTAGCCAATCCCTAAATTTCTTGCAAAACGAACTAGCCGTCTTCACGACTGTCACTGCTTTTTCGGCCAATGCCTGAATTCTATACAAAATGAACTAGCCGTCTCCGCGATTGTCACTGCATGAAGATGTTGACCTTCACGACGGCTCGATTACCGTTGCTATGCTAGCATATTCACATAATTTATCCCCTTTAATTGACGCCATTTATAATAAATGTTGTACAATATTCAGTGACATATTGGTATGTCACGATACAAACGCGAGACAAACACGGTCTGCACCCCAAGAGCTACCAGTAAGAGTGCGAAGGAGATTCATAGGTGATACACTTCGGCCCTGTAGTTTACGGACGTGTTTTCGCCAGGTTAGGCTCTGATCTAATGTGAGTCCAAGGAAGGTTGCGGATTCAACGAATGGAAACTGCTGTCCTCCAAGAAAAAGGTCGGGGTGATAATGGAGGTGATGGATTCTGCAAAAGTGCATGCAAGTGGTTTTTGAGGTAGAGAACTTGAATCCTGTTTCTTCGCTCCAATCCTGCAGTTTGTTGAGCACAAGTTGTAGTTGCCTCTCAATAAATTGCACGCTCTTGGAGGGGCAAAATTGCAAAATCGTCAACGAACAGTGATGCTTTCACAGGCTCCTGGATAACTGATGCAATACTATTGATAGCAATGACAGAGTGACGCTCAAAATTGATCGCTGGTGAACACCGTTTTCTAACTGGTGACTAGAGGATAACACGACGCCAAGACGGACGAGGAAAGATCTTGATGAAAGAAACCTACTAGAAACAAAGGGAACCGTCCCCTAAGGCCCCAAGTATGCAAGGTGCGAAGAATACCGTACCTCCAGGTGGTGTCATACGCTTTCTCTATATCGAAGAAAATTGCTACCAGGTGCTGACGTAGCACGAAAGAAGTGGAAATCTGCGTAGCGAGGGTGACTAGGTGGTCCATGGTTGACCTGTGCTTCCTGAAGCCACATTGGAGAGGTGTAAATAGGTTCTTTTGTTCCAGGAGCCAGACCAGACGTGTATTTACCATTCGCTCTAAAAGCTTGCACACACAGCTTGTGAGCGAGATTGGGCGGTAACTTGAGGGGGTTGTTCTGTCCTTTCCTTCTTTAGGGATTGGGAGGACGATGGCCTCACGCCAAATCCTTGGTATAGCATGTTCAGCCCAAATCTTGTTGAAAATGCCGAGGAGAAACGAACGAGCGTTTTCAGGTAGGTGTATCAACATTTGGTTATGTATCTGGTCTGATCTTGGAGCAGAATTTTTCGCACAAGCGAGGGCACCGGAGAGTTCGTCCATGGAGAAAAGGGCATTGTAATCTTCCTCCACGCGACTCGAGAAGTCCAATTTACAGTTTTCCATTTTTCTTTTCGTGTTTTGAAAGCCAGAAGAATAGTGTACGGAGCTGGAGATTTGTTCGTAATGAGAGGCCATTTCTTCAGCAATTTCTTGTGGAGAGGTTAGAGATTGCCATTTACCATAAGCCCTGAAATAGACGGCGAAGGGAGTCTTCCACCGATCTGTCGGACCTTTCTCCACACTAGTTTAGGGGATGAACGGCAAGAGTGACAAGATGTAGGCTCTCCAAGACGCAGCCTTACTTTCCCGTACCGTTAACCTAGCTCTGGCTCGGGATCTTTTATAGTTTACTAGGTTTTCCATGGTTGGGAACCTACTATGTTTTGCCAATGCCCTCTTCCGATCCCGCACCGCGGTGGCACAATCAACGTTCCACCATGGCACAGAGGGGGATGTCGTGTATGGCCCGACGACTTCGGGATAGCAAATGAGGCCGCATGAAGGACGGCGTTATTAAAATGGGCAACCATAGCATCGATGTCGTTTGGGCAGTTTTCCGACATTGGTAATTCTTTCTTGCATGTTTCCCACTCAGCTCGGTGGATTAGCCACCAAAGAGGGCGGGCAACGTTCAGATCGGGAATATCGAGGTTGACCCGAATGGGAAAATGGTCACTGCCATGCAGGTCGCCAAGGACAGTCCACTCGAAGATTGTAGAAACGGAGAGACTACAGAGAGCTAGGTCCACGGACGAGACACTGTTAGAAGCTACGGTAAAGTGTGTGTTTTCGCTAGAATATAGGAGAATTAAGTTTTGGTTATCTATGATATTTTCAAGTAACTTGCCTCTCGTGCACGACCTTGTGCCACCCCAGGCAGGGTTGTGGGCGTTGAAGTCTCCCACAATGAGAAAAGGTGTAGGCACCTGAGAGAGCACATCTTCCAGTTCTTTTTGTGACACTTGTCCAGGCGGGATATAGACGTTGCAAATGGTAACGGAAATAGTTCGCAAATTTACACGAACGCAAAATATCTGCAGAGTGGTTCGTATGTCTATTTCTTTCGATACCAAAGAGTCTGTGATAAAAGTGGCGACACCGCCATGGGCGTGGAGGCCATCGTCTACGTCTTGCCTGTAGCAACAAAAGCCGCGTAGAGAGAGGGAGTGCTCAGAACGGATGTGTTTCCTGCAGGCAGATAATCACAAGTCTATGTATAGACATTATTAACTTCAATTCGTCTAAACGGATACGAAAGCCATTTATGTTCCATGAGAGGAGAACCATAGTTTCTAGTTCTTAGGTTTTGGTTCTAGGGCGGGTTATGTATCAGGTATCTTTTTCTTCTTTTTCCTTCTTTGTTGGACGGTAATGGCTTGGTTCATGCGGAGTTCCTCATTCCCGGCAGAGTCATCTTTACTGCTTGAGAGGGTCGCATGTATTGGGACACCACGGTCCCTTGAGACAGGCGACCTAGATCTAGCAATAGGGCCTGTCGGCCTCAGCTTCTCTGGATGTGTTTGCGTGTTTGTTGAAATATTTATGGTTTTTGTTTCAGGCTGGACAAGAGATTTGGTATTGGCATCTCCGCCGATGTCATCAAAGGACACCTGGCAGGCAGCATCGCGCAAAGTGGAGGCTTTAGGCGTTTGGGTTTCAGAGTTGACTTTCTTATGTTGACCCACGGTGTCAGGAAACTTCGGGCCATGTCCACGGGGTTTCGCGTCTGGTAACGGCGTCGTGCCTCCGGAAAGGAAACTTTCTCAGAGACCCTGATCTTCTGGATCTCTCTTTCTCTTAAGAAAATGGGGCACTGGTTGGAATTAGATGGATGTTTTCCACAACAGTTTACGCACTTTGCCTCGGCGGAGCAGTTAGTCATTACTAATCTCCCTTCCACAGTGCACGCAGACTGCGGCGCTCATGCAGCGAGGTTGCGTATGGCCAAACCTCTGGCATTTAAAACAGCGCAGAGGGTTTGGAACATACTGCCTAACACGGAGATTGTAGAAGCTACACGATATCTTCTCTGGTAGCGATGGACGGTCGAAGGTCAGTATTAAGAGTTGAGGTAGGAGTGAGTACCCCATTTACTCTCCGCTGAATCCTGTAAATCTCTGACACACCATATGGCTCAAAGAAGGCTTTCAAATTTTCTTCCATTCGGTAGAGAAGTCTTCGTGATTTACCACACCCTTGCAGAGGTTTAAGGTCGGGTGGGCGGACACATGCACCTGGAGGCCGGCTATTTCTTTGAGGTCAAGGATCTTGCTGATCTGTTTGTCAGAGCGACATTCAAAAAGGATTGTGGCGTTTCTCTGACGGACCACCGACTGAAATATACCAAACATTTCAATTTCCCTGGCAAGTTTGATTGGGCTGACACACTTCATAGTTTCATTTTCTCTTTTACTTGACATGAGAAAGCGGGGCTTAGTAGTTCGGTCTGACTCATTACTGAAAAAGCTCTCCAGATTAACTTTTCACCAACAAATCTCCTCTTCCTTATGGAAGAGGGCGGGGGTAGGTTTTTTATCCATTAAGAGGATATCAGATTCATCCCCGTGGTCCCCATCCACCACGGAGCCCAACAAGGGGACACTCCATCGGGTGCCAGGGTTGCCACGGGGATATAGTGGGGTACCACAGCGCTGCCCCCGTGGATCCCCCGCTCACCCTGGAGTTCAGTACAAGACTAGTCCAAGCCGGTTGATCGGGAGTGGGTTAGCTCCCGACCGCCCGTCTAGAAGAGTCCGTAGCCAAAGCAAGTGTATTGAGACCCACAAGGAATGTTCCCCAAAATACGTAAGAGCACGTATCCCTAGATGCCAAGAAAGAAGTAGCACGAGGAGAGTAATTGGGAAACAGACAGGCCCCTCAACCGCCAGGACACACATTCCCTCCGACACAGGTCGCCATGCACGGCAAACACATGGGTGGGCGTTCAGCATACAGAAGGGGCCAGTGAAATAAAAGAGGGAGAAGAAAAGAGACAGGATGGTATAGAAGAATGATAATGTAAAATAGGGAAAACAAAAGCGACTTGTGAAGGAAAGGAATACTTGAGAGCCCTCTCTGTATCCCCCCGTCAGGACGTGGATTCAAGTAACCACCTCGACGGGATTCAAGTAAAATTGTACAAGGTATGACCTCTTTGAATGAATTCAATAACACGTGCAGTAAATTAACTTGAAACAGCCACTCAAATCCTTCGGAATTCTTCTCCCACCTATTCTGGTCGTTTCACCCACTTTTAACACAAATTGTCGTGTATTTACTGCTATTCTCTTTCCCCAACTGATCGCCGCATAAAAGTTGCCAGTTCTTTTACTTCAACAGCTACGCATCGTTCGCTTGTAGGTAACCTTGAGGATTTTCTGCCGCTCGCAGCCCCGCGTTGCCACTCTTCTTCGCTTGCTGTCCCACGACGTTACAAGTTTCCTTCCCTCGAACTCCGGACTCCGCGAAGCCTCCAATTTCCACACCTTTCTCCCGTTCTCCGGACTAATACGATTCTCGTTCCGGTCCAAATCATTCTCACCTACGCTTCGCTCTTCCTGGGGTCGTCCTTCTGCCGCGCCTCGTACAAGTTTGTTCGCGCTTCCAGCCTCGAATAATTAATGTTGTTGGATTTATGCTTTAAATGCCTACCTACCACACTTTGGGCATGTGTGGTCTCAGCGTGCAATATGAGATGCTGGATTTAGTTAATGTCCTGTGCGAATTTTACAAATTTGAAATTACTTCGAAATCAAACAGTCACTTTACTTGCTCTCTCAAATATTGTGAATGCGAAGAATGTTTGTGCACTCCACTTCTTAATTACCTCACTTTCGAAGATACGCTTCTCAAACTAACTTCACTACCAAGTTAAAATAAACTCCTATGCTATCAAGTTACAATCGCCTTCAGAACTCAGTCTAGTCACTGTCGCTGCTGCAATCTAGTCGCCGTCGCTGCTGCAATCAAAGAGGTCAGTCTAGTCGCCGTCGCTGCTGCAGTCATAGAGGGCTCCTCCGAGGCGCGCCGCGATACGTATGGTACTCGCACCTGGGGAAATTTTTGATAGGTAAATATTCTGTTTTCGTGACCACCTGGAAAAATATTATTCGCTCGTTCGGGCGTCAGAGTTCGAAAAGTTGTGGGTAGATGGCGTGTTAACAAGCCATCACTCCGCCGCGTACCGTACTCCTCTCTGTTCGTGGGCTTCTTTTCGTAGCTGATGGTGGCGTTATGGGGTTGTCTAATCCCATGACACTATATATAACTTAATAACCCGTTACATAAATAACTTACAAATCCAATATTAATACTTTTATAAAAAATTGTAAAATTTTTTAGGGAACGATTTCTATAGGCGACGCTCCGCCTTACAGCCTTTAATGACGAGCCGCGCCTGGTCGACAGTGGGATAGCTCCCGACTGCCCATCAAAAGTCCGATCCCTAAGCAACTATTGAAGTCTCGTACAAGGAATGTTTCGCAACATACGTACATAACGTATCCTTGCATAAGGGGACTGGTTGGGAAACAGACCCTTCAAACGAGAGGATACACATTTTCTCAGACAAGGATCGCACGCAAACGGGGGGCAGTGATATAGAAGGCGTAGAAGAAAAGAGAAGAGTTTATAGAAGAATAAACTATGGGGGAAAATAAAGATGGCTGGTGTAAGAAAAATACTTCAGTGTCCTCCCTGCATCCTCCCGTCTGGACGTGGACCGACCCACCTCGACAGGGAGTATTGCGAGCTTCTGCCGAGGCTAGCTCGCAGTGGTTACTCTTGGAGACCGAGGCGTCTCCGGCGGATCCGTGTGTCGTCTACCGATGGCAACCGGGGGGAGGGTCTGGCAAACTAAGAGGAAACCCGATTATAAAGGGAATTCAAAAGGGCTGTTGGATGTACTTGTACGCCGTTTCTCTTTGGATTTATTCGGGTCATCCTTCGAGAGTTACCTTCTACAAATATTGCAAATATCCTTTCGCCTGATATTAAGGCGTTCATCCTTTTGAATGCACCCGTAGTTGTGTAATTGAATATCCGAGTTTACTTGTTTGGCTAAACCATTTGGTAAATAATTTTACTAGTCATGAAACAATTCTTCTCAGGTTCACAAGATCACTTTAAAAGTTACAACTCCATCGCTGGAAAAAATTAAATACCATCTTGGAGGACTCCTTTGAATACCGTTCTTCCTGGACCAAATCTTGATTTTCTCCGGATCATCCTCGTCATCAGAAAGTAAACACACAACAGTATCCGTGTCACTGTCGCAGTCCTTCTGAACAGCCGCACACTCCATTTTTCAGCACAAAGCTAGGAAGTCACGGGCACAATGAAACAAATATCTGCAACAAACATTTCCAAACATTTTCAATGAAAGGCAATCTTTTAAACTAAAAACCATCACATATTACTAATAAAGAGGAAACCTGTATCGGGTAGAACCGTACAACACTATTTTATTATCAATAGTTCTCTCGCTAGCTTGCTTTCAGGATTGATGTCGCGAGAGCAAGTACAATTAGCTGCTTATGAAATCTATAGAAAAATACCCTGTCGAGGATCAGAAATATTGAGATCACTCATTCTCAGCTCTTCTCCGTAGTATCTGTGGTGCGTGTTCTGGGGATGTTTGCTGTTTTAGTTTCGGTGTTCCGTTTGTGGTAACTAGAATGCCCTCTTTTACAAAGAAACTAATTTAATACACAATTTAATTTTTATAATAAAAATAATTCAAAACATTTAACAAAATTACATCACTTTCATAGCGTACTTTCAATTGCATAACTCTACAGGGATTTGCAACGTGCCTACCCCAACTTTCGACTTTTAATTCAGTTTTCCTATTACCACAACATTACCTAACAGTAAAATTACTGTTATCCCCACCATTGGAACTGGAATAAATAATGTGTTTAGGGTTTAATAGAAGAGCGTGAAATGAAAATAGAAAAGCTTGAACGATAAAGTTTCAGAGACTAGGTGACGCTTCAAGCAATCGTTATGATTAGAGCCTGGATGTTTGTCTTTTTTCTTTGTTTCTTTGTGTTATTTCCATGGAAAATAGAAGTATGATTGGTCTGTCTGGTCTGATTTTATCTACAATAACTAAAATTTTGCAATTTTTATGTTGGAAATATATAGTCCTTTTAACTTTTTAAACCCTTTTTCTCTTTTACGTTAGTATTCATATTATAGTCACTTTCCCATGTATTTTCCTTTTGTAATAATTTATGTGTACTTGCTCTCCTCAAAGATTTTTTACGTCACCTACTTGCTGTCTTATTTCTTACAGTTATTCCTATGATGCGTTTTGCTATAAATATATATTTACTAGCAAAATACACAAACAACGAAATAAAACACCAGATGCGAAAGAAACGTTAGTTTAGTTCCAAGGTCAACCGCTTCTTTAAATACCCTCAGCAGGCAGAATTGTCTTCACGGGGCGCTCAAAGATAAGGGGTGATGGAAAGATTCATCGGGTTTAGTTACTTGACAGAGTTCGCTGTTTGGGTTTGACCGCTAATACTCCCAGTTTATTACGTCCATATCTAACTGTTCAATAGGTGAAAAATGGCGCGGGAGTATGGTGACAACCATTTCAGTACAAATGGAACTACTCTGTAAACAGCGAAATTAAAATAGATGCGAAACAGCTCTTTAATATTTAACACTGCAATACAGCAAAACAAAAACAATGACTAGAAATGTTATGTAAAACCGCCAACAACCATCCAAGAGAATTTCGTCACAAACGTTGACAAGCTAAACTTCAGATTTTAACAAGGATTTATTTACGACGATGTGCTGATGTAGCTAAAACTGTGCTGGAGATTGCTAAAACATCCAGAGTGTTATTTGTCAATGTTAATATTTGCTATTCGAACTTTAAACAAGGTAGATAAACAGGTACATGTAATCGTCCCTGCAGTCTTTTCCACGATTAACCGCGTCTCTCAATATTTAACATCCAGCGAAATGTGTACGTGTTCCCCCGCCAAAAGTGAAGGTAAAGCTTGCTCGATCTGAAGTTGCAACTACCATGGTACTTGTGGTTCTTTCATTCCCATAACCAAGATTCTAGCTCGACAAAGACTCGCTTTAACTCTAGTCTTAATCAATCCTAGTGACGAGGCAGGGGCTCCCCCAAAAAACGACCAGACCACGAGTGACGAGACACTTGTTATCACACCGATATGGCCGACAGACATTGCCCAACTTACTGAAGTGCACTAGAGTAGCCTGTAAATACCAACTCTTTTAGTATGGTATTAGCAGAGAAATGGCCACACCTACATATGATTTTGTTTCGGAGTGCGCCACCTACTACGGTCATTAATGCCATCCTATACGTTAACTTGCAGAGTTTTCTCCACTTATTTCGGTCAGTGGGACAACGACCCATAAAAGACTTGCTCTACGCTCCAACTGGTCTTCCGACTCATAGTAGTGTAAGGTAAATACGTAATAGTGTTCGAGCAAGGGAGAGGAGTAATCAAGGATGCGGGAGGAAACATCACGCACGATTGATAGCCCAAAGGTACTGCATCGACATTCGCCTAGTACTGTTCGGACAAACCCCGGGAAATTACCGATAAGAGCAGCCGACAGCTAGAATTCTCCATGCAGCATATGAAATTCGATAGCAGTTTAAGGGAGCTTCAACATTTAAAGGCATCGGTCTTTGAAAAATTATCGTAAGAACGTATTCCATTGTGTCAACCGAAAACATTTAAAATGATCTCTAGAAGCGCACTAGTCCAAGATTTGTTTTATATTTTCGTGAAATTAAGAGCACATTCTACCAAAGCTTCCCGTACACTGATAATCTAACGTTTCATACAAGCTTTATATCGTCCGTGGGCATTGTAGTTTCCTCGTTGCCAAATGTTCTGCATAGTGAGCTATATCATTTGTTATTTTCGCGGGCCAGGAAATAAGATACAGAATAAAAATTTGATGATTAAGGTTTAAGGGCGTTTTAAGTTCTTACTAGTGTAGTGAAGCGTCTCCAATGCTTTAGTTTTATACGAATTTTCACATAAAATTAATCGAGGATTCTTAAATAAAGATTTGAAAAAAAGAGATTCCTCATCAGCAAACCAAGACAACGAATGACACCCAAATGGTGGATAACTGTGTCAAACCACGATAGATGGATTCTCGCCGATTACTTGTACGATTCGGTCGCTGTATTTCAAGTACTGAGAATTTATTGGGTCACGGCTTCACAGTACTACTCGGCGCTTCTGCTTCGCCTGGCAACAATGGCGCCTAAATGTCGTTTGCTCTAACTTCACTCAACGCATGCGGTCGCCACCCATTCTGACTTGCTGCCGCACGCAGCACTCCTTTAGTGTCGAACGCGAAACTAGTTAGGTCCGTTTCAAAATGGAGTTATTGACTGTCCGGACTAAAATAGACTAGATAATAAAGATAACTGAATACACGTTTCGATTTATAGGTAGGCTAGATAAATAAAGTCGAATTCAATTCGCAGAGAAATCACGACACAACCTGAAAGTCATAGCATCGGTCAATTGTTCACTTCACCGGGGGAAAGGAAGAATTCGTGAGTTACATCAACATAAGAGCCAGCCGCAGCAAGGCACCCTTCAGATAAAAACCGATTCAGTGGCGCGTTCGAGTCGTCTATTGTGAAGGCTGCCATTTAGAACAGTTGGGTTGGCGGTGGCAAGAACGCGCGTCTATGCTGTTGGTCGCTACTAAGCGCCAAAACAGCGAGATCACGCCGTGTGAATAAGTGCATTTAACTAATGCTTCGCTAGCAAACGCGCCACCTGGAAGCGCTGTGTGGCAACTTTGAAGGTGCCCGGACAGTGAGCGGATTGAGTGTTCAGAGCCACTTGGGTTAACTGTCCGGTGGCCCGCAGTTCGGCTCCTGACATCTTGGCAGTATCCGCTACCCATGCGTAAATGAGAAATTATAATTGTGAGTAGGGATTCCTATTAACACAAACCACCAGACATCGATTTCGGTAACCCAGAAATTTGGTAGTTCTGAGATGGCGGAGAACTCACGCAGCAGTCTCTGCGCTCACAGTGACTCACCAATCCTTTTCCCATGTTCAGCGACGTTCGGAGGTCGCTGTGTTTGAAGGTTTCTACGTGACGTCACTGTGACCCCAATAATGAAAGGTGCGAAGAATGCCAAATCTCCAGGTGGTGTATGCTTTGCCTATAACGAAGAAAATGGCTATCACATGTTGACATCGCACAAAAGAAGTGGAGATCTGTGTAGGAAGAGTAATGAGTCCATAGTTGACTTGTTTCCTGAAACCACACGATTAATGTAAAATTTCTCTCTTCCACGAGCTAGGCCAACCACGAGTTCACCATTCGCTCTAGACGCTTGTAAACAGCTTGTGAGCGAGATTGGGCGATACGTTGATGGGTGTGTTCTGTCCTTTCCTTCTTTGGCAATTGGGAAGATGGCTACGCGCCAAATAATGGGAACGTTATGCTCCATCCAAACTTGGTTGCAGATGCGGAGGAAAAGACGGGCCTTTTCCGGTAGATTTTTCAACTTTTGGTTGTGTATGTGGTCTGGTTCTGGAACAGAATCTTTCCCACTGGCGAGGGCAGAGGAAAATTCATCCACGGCAAAATAAGTCAATCTTCCTCCAGACGATTGGAAAAAGCAAATCAAATTCTCCATTCTTCTCTTCGACCAAAAAGCTTGAGGAATTGTGTAAGGAACTTGAGATTTTCTCGTAATGAGGCCAATTATTAAGTGAAGAGTGAGATTTCCATTAATCAGATAACCTTAAACGGTGCAGAAAGGTTTCCTCCGCTGTCTCACCTTGGCCATACTACTTTAAAGGTTAGAGCAAGAAAAATGTAGGCTCTCTAGGAAGCGGCCTTACTTTCTCGCATTACGACTTCAGCTCTGGCTCGCTTTCTTTTATAGCCGATCAGATTTGCAGTAGTGGGAAACCTATTGAGCCTCACCAGTGCCCGCTTTCGATCAAGTATCGCGACGGCACAATCGGCATTCCACCAAGGCAAAGCGACGAATAATTGTCTGACATGTTTCTTTCCTTCCTGAATGAATGAGTTCGATGAATTTACCAGCGAGATGGGTGAACGTCTAACTAGGAATATCAAAGTGAACCAGAGTAGGGAAATGGTCACTCCCGTGTAAAACTCATCGACAACATTCCACTTTAAGATAATAGATGAACTGCAGAGCGCAAGATCGTTTGACGAGGAACTGTTAGAATCCATGGAAATAATGTTGGGGTGTAAGTCAAGTTTGCTGCAAGCAGACTAATGTGTTATGGCGGAAAATTGTTAACCATAATTCTTCTAAATCGGAACGGGATCCATTTATGTTACCCGAGAGAGCCATGGCTGAAATTTAGGCGATTTTCATCTTTTCCATCTTCCTCTTCTGAAAAAAGCTTTGAGCACTCGCAGGAGGATATTCCTCTACAGCAGAGTCGTCCTGACTGCTGCTACAGGGTGGCTATCCTTGAAGAGGAATCCTGATCCCTTGAGATGTGACCGAGATCTAGGGCTATCTCTAGATCCCACTACCGGGAAATCAGGTCAAAAACCTGTTTTGGACCCGATTTCGTTGACACAAATTTGGGAATTTGTTGCTAGTGGCTTTGGCGCTTGATTACCAACGGAACACTTAAGTTCATTTCCTTCAATTCTTCAAGTGAGGCCTGACAAGCTGCGTCGCACGATGGTAAAGCTCTTGGAGTTACGGATTGGCAGCTGGATGTGGCCTTCGCACGCTTCATCACGGTACTGGGAAAAGAACAAGAGATATTTCTATGGATTCTCGCTAATAACGGCGTTTGGCCTGGGGAAAGGATACGTAACTCACACGGATCTTCTGGGTCTCTCTCCTTTAAAATGGTAGAGCACATGTTGGAGTTAGCCGCATGGTCTTCTTCGCAGTTCACAGTGCAAAGTTGAAGCACAGGGTTCGAATGCATGATCTGCGACACACGCATACCGGGCTTACTGTTATTCAACGTTGCGTACGCCGAACCTATAGCATTTAAAGCAACGCAATGGGGACCGGACGTACTGCGGCACGCGAACATAGAATTTGCAGATAATCCTTTCTGGGAGGGTTGGGTGGTTGAACGTCATGATCAGAGTGGGCTTGAGGATTTCTCTGCCATTCTCCTTCTTCAATCTGAACAACTCGATGACACGATAGATCTTGAAAAAGGGGAGGTGGTTGGTTTCCATACGATGAATAGTAATTCATCTGCGTCCTACCCATCCACCATAGAGACCAACACGGGAACACTCCACTAAGGTGAAGGGTTGACACATGCTGGGCTGACACAAAGGGGTGACAATGCTGCCCCGCCCAGGAGCCATGTCTCATCGAGGGGTTCAGTACAATACCTACTCCGAGCCAATCGATCGGGATTGTGTTGGCTCCAGAGCGCCTGTCAACAAATGTTCAAGATCAAACCAAGCGTATTTAAGCTTACAAGGAATGTTCTCCAAAATTCGTAAACGTATCCCTAGGAGCAAAGCAAAACGAACAAGTGGAGTAGTTGCGCAACAAACACCCCTCAACCCTCACGACATATTTCCTCCGACACAAGTCGCCAAGCACGACAAACATGGATGGGCGTTCTGCATACGGGGGACCAGTGAAATGGGTGAAGAAAAAAATGTTGAATGAACGATGGGGAGAGAACTGGTGAAAGGAATACTTGAAAGCCCTCCCTGTATTCCCCGCTTAGGACGTGGACCAACCTACCTCGACGGGGTTCCACTCTGTTTGCCCCGCTCCAAAAATGGATTGTTTCAAAAAAGTCTTAACATCGAACGATGGTACAGCAGGCATGTCAATATGGCTACTGCACGATATCATGGCTACTGCACGTCACCGATTTCGCAGCCTAGTCGGCCAGCTCATTCCCCGTGATCCTCACATGTCCTAAAACAAAACTGAGTACCAGATCATGGACGACGCGAGACACGATGAATCAGTTTGAACCGATTTTGTCATTTCAGGAAAATTTCATGGTACGACGAACCATCTGTGTACAAGAATATATGATCCGGATACGCTTCCCTCCATTCTGAAATTGCATCTGATAAACATGACTATTTTTTTTTGTTTTTTTACGATGAGTCTGAGGTCGAGATTGGCGCAGAGATTTCAAGAGGGAGTGGGGCCACTTGGCATCACAGGGGCGGGACATCGACATTAAGTTCCTGCAAAAGACTGCGCAATCGAATACCCGGGGGCTGGGGCAGTGATGTTAGAACATATGAGATATCTTATTTAGGATGGGTAATTTTTCGGTGACGATGGTTAAAAAGGCTTTGGCACCATACGACGCAAATAGAATATTCCGCCTTCTTTTCAAGGATGGCTCCCCAGCCGCAGCAAGAAAGCACTCGATTCGGCTGCTGCGATATGCGTCTGATGAGAGGCGGATATCAGCGTGGTGTATGCTGTTGATGGGTCGGAGAGTGAAAGGAGCTCCAATGGCATACACTTCACTACCGTAAACCAAGGCTGAGCAGAGGAGAGATCTAAATAGCCGCAATAGGGTAATGCAGCCGGCTCCCCTTCACTTACCACTCAGCATACGAAGAATATAAGGGGGAGACATCTGGTTTGTAGTGGGCGGATATAAGCATGCCACGTAAGGGACTTGTCAAACGTGAGCCCCAGGAACCTGGCAGATCTAGGGTATGGAAGCTAATTTCCTCACAAATAAAGGACTGGATTGCTATGCAAATGGTATATTCAGCAGAAATGCCCACCAGTAGATAGAAGTTAAAACCCGTTAACGTGCTCCCTTCGTGGAGGTTGTTGAGCACCAGTTGAAGTTGCTTCTGGTTATCACTAATGCTGCAGGATGAAATGGAAGATGGTAAAATCATCCACAAATAGCGATTCTTTTACAGGTTCTCTCATTACCAGAGCTATACTGTTTATGGCAATGGCAAGCAGTGACACTTAGGACCGTTCCTTGGGGGATGCCATTTTCAAGATGACTACTAGACAATTTGTCAACACAATTTCGGAGAGATCTATGCGATAAAAAATTTGAGAAATGGAGGGTTCCCTCAATCTCCACGAGTGCACAGTTTCCGAAGTGCCGTACCTCCAAGTGGTTTCTATTTTGAATAGTACGGCCACAAGGGGTTGTCTCAAGACGAATACTGATGAAATTTCAGTTGCCAATACGAGTTGGTCCAGAGTCGACTGGTGTTTCCTGAATCCGCTCTACATTGGTGTCAGCAGATTTCTGCACTCCAAAGTCCAAACCAAAAGCTGATTTACCATCCGTTTCAGCACTGCAAACGCAGCTGGTAAGAGAAAGACGATAGGTCGATGGCAACGACCAATCCTTTCTTTCCTTTAGAGCTGGGAAAACTATGGCTTCTCGCTATAGCGAGAGCTCCCTACTCTATAGAGCAGGGATGGTGTGCTCTTCCCAGACGAGATTGTAAAGGAGGAAAAATTGCATCGCCACATCAGGAATATTCTGAGGCAATTTGATTGTGTATTCCATCAGGAACTGGTACAGTTCTTTTCGGTAACGCGAGAGCAGAGCAATTCCATCATGGAGAAAGATGTAATCAGCAAACACTCTGCAAGAAAATTCCAACGGACTCTCCATCCTCTAACCAAAAGAAAGGCAGGAGCGTAGTTCGTCGTACTTAACATGTGTTCACAGTGTGCGGAGACATGCTCCCAACGGAATGTTTTTGGCTTTAAACTGTTTCTCCTCGCCTTCGCCCTGCATCTTTTATATTCAATGGGGTTATCCAGTTGGATATTTGAGTCGTGCCAGTGCTTTTTCACGAGCACTGACACTGAAGAGCATTTCACATTCCACGACGGGACCATGTCGTGGTTTACCGGTTGAATACGGAATTGTGATAGACGTAAGAAATAGTATAGCGCTATTAAAATGTCATTTCATCCACATTGTCAAAGGGACCATCTGACATTAAAATTATTCTGGAAAGTCGACCAGTCACCACGTTGCATGATCCATAGGCGGGGGAGACCAAATCCACGGCGAAGTTCACGGTGTGAATAATAGTGAGGAAATGGTCGCTTCCATACAGATCTAATAAATGGTCCCGTGCATAGCAGTAGCGAGTGAAGGGCTGCAAAGGGCAACGTCTATCGCCGTGCCCGATTTCGTAGCTATAGCGAAATGTGTTAGTTCACTGCCATTGAGAATCACCAGATTAGTGGTATCAATGAGATTCCAAAACGGTGCCCCTTTGAAAGGAAGGAACCGGGAAGAAACCCCAAGACGGCTGAGTGTTTGCATCAACAATCAAGAAAGCTGTGGGCAGTTGGTTTCTTAGACCTAGGTCTGACACCTTTGTCCTGCAGGGATATAGATGTAACATACAGTGAGAGTGATGGGAACACCTGTACACACACACACGCACACACTGAAGGTCGGTCCGAATAGGGACCTCTGTAGAAAGCAGCGAGTCGTGAACCAAGGGAATGACTCCGCCGTGAGCACGGAGACCGTCATCTATATGAAACCGCGAAAGATGGAAGGGGTGGTGGAACAGGGTGTGTCTCCGGTAAGCACAAATTGAAGGCAAATAATGGGATAGCAACAGTTTTAGTTCTTCAGTCGAGAGAAATCCACTAAGATTCAGGATAAGAGAGCCGTAGTAAGGGTTTAAGACTTTCTTTCCCCTTTTCCATTTCCGCCTCTACTACCCGAAGGTGCGAGTGTGCACCCCAGCTGAAGTTTCTTCCTACGCAGACTCCTGAGCACTACTCGTCAGGTTAAGAGATCACTCTGAACGAGTCACAGGAGCCGGTGAAGGTCGTCGGAGTTTGGAGGATCGATCATTTTGAAGCATTAAGGCTAGAGGGCCGAGTGATATCAACCTTCATGCGGGGCTGGGAAGTGGTTGGTTTTTGTGTAGTTGGTTTTGGAGAACAGCATGGGTAGGAGTTGGGCACTATTTTCTCAACTTGCAGAGGCGATGTTTCTTCAGGGGGGTCCACAGGAGACCTGGCAACTGAAGTGAGCAACTGGGGGAGTAGCAGATGGTCTGGCAACTCGCTGTTGCTTTCACCGTCTTGACCAGAGCACCTGGGATCTCCAGGGTTCTTCGACAGTTATCGGCTTTCCGCCTCAGGAAAGAGCACTTTCTGTCAGATCCGGTGCCCACGTAGGGCACTTGTTGGAAGTGGCCGAATTTGTCTCCACAGCAGTGGTGATGCACAGGGATCCGAATCGTGCGTGGATTTGCCGCACTTAGCGCATACAGGGCTTTCGGCCATGCACCGTTATTGAGTCTGACCAAACTTGACACTTGAAGCAGAGCAGGTGTGGCACATACTGCCGCACATGGGGATAATAAAAACCACAACTAATCCGGTCTGGGAGAGATTGAACGTCAGGATCAAGGTGAGAGAAGTGGTCGCTCTCCCATGCTCCTTCCTCTTGATCCTGAACACCTCAGTGACACCCTGGTTCCTGAAGGCGAGAAGTTCTTTTTCAGTTCCAGACGTGAAATCATGATTCACCACTCCCTTACATAAGTTAAGGGTAAGGTGAGTGGTCACTTCCATTTGGAGGCCGGCAATCTTTGTTTTCATGATCACTATTTGCTCAACGGTTCGTGCTTCGAAGAGAAAGGTTAGATTTCTTTCACACGACTATCGTTGGAGCTTACCCAAACTGTCATATATGGCTCGCGCAAGACGAACTGCACTCGTAAATTTTTTTCCTTCTTCGGCACATACCAAAGGAATCGAGGCTTCTTAGGTTTATCTTCTCTGAGGAAGAAACTACTCAAATCCCCGTTTGTTCAAAACATCGCCTCCTTCCGGAAGAGGGCTAGGAGTTTGTTTTATGCTCCAGGGAAATGAAGCGGTTTCGTCACCGTGCTCCTCACCCACTACGGAGGCCAACAAGCGGACACCCAATTGGTCTGCCACAGTTGACAGATATAATAGGGGATGCCATAACTGTACCCGGCCGCGGACCCCCTGCTCACCCTGGAGTTTAGTGCAAGACCTAGTCCGACCCGATTGATTTAGCTCCAGACTGCCCGTATAGAAGAGTCAAAGGCCAAAAAGTTAATGACCTTGAAGGTACAGAGATATCCCCTCAGTTGCCAGTGTTCACCGGTGTTCGCACACCGAACATGGCTAGACCGAGTCTACCCACAAGAAACCAGGGTTTGTGACAATCTGGAACGCATACACTGACCCAACTCCCAGGCACCCTCACCCTCCGACACGTCACCATGCACGGCAAACATGGGTGGGCGTTCAGCAAAGCCAGTGCGGAAAAAAGTGAAAATGAACATAGGTGTCACGAAATGAGAAGTAACATAAAAAATGGAGAAAGGAACACGTGACAGCTTTCTCTGCATTCCTCCGGTGTCTTCGTGTTTTGAAAAGAAACTACTTAAATCAATAGTTCTTTCCGCACATCTCTTCATTGTGGAAGAGGACAGGGGTGGTAGTTTGGTACCCACACGATGGATAGTAATTCATCTCCGTACTCCCCACCCACCACGGAGTCCAAGGGGACACTCCGTTGGGGTGCCAGGGCTGACACGGAGATAATACTGGGGAATGACACACTGGGCACACCCTGGAGTTCAGTACAAGACCTAGTTCGAGCCGATTCATTGGGAGTGGGTTCGCTCCCGATTGCCCGTCTAGAAGAGCCCGACCCAAAGCATGTGCACTGAAGCCTACAAGAAATGTGTCCCAAAATACGCAAATAACATTACCCAAGGGACGAAGCTGCAATGTAGCACAAGGGGAGTGGTCGGAAAACCAAAAAACTAAATTGCCACGATACATTCCCTCCGGCACGGATCCCCATGCACGAGAAACCTGGGTTGGCGTTTAGCATAATACATGAGGGGGCAGTGAAATAGAAAAGGGTAAAGAAGAGACAGGATGTCATAAATGAACGACGGGGAGATGACGTGAAAGAACGTGGAAGCCCTCCCTGCATCCCCCCGTCAGGACGTGGGCCAACCCACCTCGACGGGAATTAGTTCCGAAAATTGTCACAAAATCTTCTACAATTACATTTGTTTCTTTCCCCAACTTTGTACACTTAAAAATATGGGGCGGATTTTGATAACCTAAAACATCGCCAAAAAATTCAAAATCAATAATATGCTCTTGAAATACTTTAAAATGCCCTAAAATTAAAGAAAAATTTAGTAAAAATCTTATCAAAACCAGTTCGGATGAACTCAACCTGATGGATACGTTACTGATGTAATCGAGGCTTCTCCCTTTCGTTCAAGAGAACTCAGCTTGTAAACTTTTATTTTAGGCTGTTCTTTACACGGAAATGTCTTCAGTTATCCCCAAATCAGCTGAACCGGGAATGGCGCTGATACGTCACAAGAATTACATACAACGGCTGTCAAAACAATTTCTGAGCGAACAAATCGAATAGGCTACTGAGTAATTCTGTGAAGAACATTTGTTGCATCTCGTAAATATTATTGGAAACAAGTACCATTAAAAATGACATTAAAATCGATGAAATCAGCAAAAAATGCAATACAAAGGACGGAGAAATTACTTATTAGTCGTAATCGACAAAAAATGCAAAATAATGACCTATAAAAATTTCATTTCATTTTGCGATAACATAAAATGAATTTCTCAACTAAACGGCATTTTTCTAAAGTGAAAAGAAAAATGACATTTCATTAAAATGCGCTCCCTACTTGAGAACGTAAATGTGCAAAGTCGAATATGCATGTGCTTCCGTATCTAACATTACTCAGTTCTGGTTTTCCTCGTATTCACTTGCTTCAAATTTAATAAGTTAAAGGTAATACTGTACGTAGGAGGTATGGCAAATGTATTATTAAAAACACGGTAATACGGACGAAACAGTTCGCTTTCGTTCAAAGCAGTATGACTACTGATAATTCTGCCATAATGTTCTGTTGTGTTTCACACGTTTCGGACAATCGAACGTTGCCATCCTCGTAGAAGAAAAGTATGGCACCGAGGTCCGAATTTTACTGGGGTTCAATCAACGCCGCCTACATAGAGCTATTTGGGTGACGTTGGTTTAATTCTCCGTCTACCCACTGCAATCGCAGCGCTAAAACACGTTTTTGGAATTTTTTTAGAATCTTCTGGCCAGGTACGAGAACAAATTATCAATTCCCCATCAGGAGACCGAGACGCGTCGAATGTCTCAATTGGTGCACGGGAAATGGTCTAACCGGAACGTATCCGCGCGCTCACACACACTCGCAGTTACTCAAATACTGAAAAGAGATTACGCAGAAGCGATACTCATAATGCGACTAGTTAGAAAAGGATGGAAAGAGTGGGTGGTTATTCCAGGACTCAAAAAAAAGTGTGCTTATAATACACGCTGCAATCTAGCGGCGAAGAAACGAAACAGGTAATTTGGCCACATTAATGGAAGCTCTGGCATCTCGTGCCTAAGTGTATTCTAGATTTCGCCGATTTTAAATTTAAATCTCTGACGGAAAGAAATACAATGTCCACTATGTGGATTAGCCCTGAGGACTTGTTCGAATATCGTAATAGACAGGCCAGCGGACAGGTGCCAAACTTAAGCCTGTTTCATACGGTCATTTTTTCATTATTTTCCTGTAGAGAAAATGAATGAAAAAAGGACTGTCATTTCTATGCGCTCTTTCGGAACCGAAACTGGATGAACCAGAACGAACTTTTTTTCGGTCATTTCGTTTTCTGCACGCATTCATGATGAAAAAATTTCCTCTAAGCCGCAAAAAGCGCTGAAGATCAATTGAACAGGACAACTATTGCAACAAATTAAGTTATATTAGGACGGAGCACAAAACGAGACAAAACAGTGCTCGTTTTATTTCTCAGTACATAATCACTTCGAATTACAATTCAACACATTAAACGCTCTCGAAATTGTTCAAAAGGAACAAATCGCACCACATGCATAGCAAACAAGAGACGGTTCCAAAAAGGGGCAGGTGTGCGCATCAAACTGGATGAAAAAATTACTATGTAATGTTTTCAAACAAATTAAATCCAGTCATGTCCGTCATTTTTCAATACCTACGAAAAAACAAAAATTGCGGGGGGGGGGCTATCGTCACATGCATCCCAATTCCTCAATTCACAAATTTTCGCTTTCGTTGTTTCAAAAGGGCTATTTCTTCGACAAGCCTTACTCTCGAAGTATCACTTGTGCTTTGACTTGAAGCTCCTTTCGGACACCATAGCTAAGAAATCGTTGCAAACGTTGTGTACCAACGGAGTGGTTCTCGCCAAAATGACAGGGGATACATTTCTTCTTCTAATAGACAAGACGGACAGCGACATTCAACGTCAAATCGCACAAAAAAATTAACCTTATTTTTAATCATTGTCTAATTTTTCTATTTATTATATGGATCAAATAAGTTAATACGTGAATTTTTATTTTTTTCTAAATATTTTTTGGAAATATTGCGTGATGAAATTTGCTAAAAATGACGCGCATCACTAACTTAAAAATATCACATATATGAATACACTAATTATAGAAAATCCGTTCAAATTCCATTCGAAACTTAAAACATGTTTAATTTTTGAGATTTTGCAAAACATTTCCTAAGTTTTCAATTTATTTTAAAAATTTAATTTTGAAAATTAAATATTTTTGTAAACTCTATAAGCAAATTTTTTAATAATAAACGCAATAAAGTATTGTTGACAACTCCAGAAAAAATAAAAGTGGGATCTCAGTAACTTTGAGAAATATTAATTTCTTGCGAACCAGTGTGCAGTAGATTGCTGCAACAGACACGTTTCTTGAGTTTCTGGCGATGGCTTTCTTTGGCTGAAGCAGTAATTTAAGTACTTCAGGTGGTGCAACTTAACGATTGTGTTTGATTATTGCAAGACGGATTCCTGACTCACGTTACGACTAATATTTTGAAATTTTCTGTTCAATCATTACGCACTTCAAATATTTCTACTAGCTTATCTTAGAATTCCTGAACTTTCGACACAATGCAGTTCTAATGCCTTACCGAATTTACTTTGAGGTCTGGACAAAATTCCATTTTCTTCATCCAACATTTTAGCCACATCACGAGTTTGGTTGCTGCGAAGTGTCGTTTAATTTCATTGTATCTCCAACTTTCAAACCTTGTCAAAATTTGAATTTTCAATATCTTTAATTGCATTAATTTATGGTAAAGCATGGGTATAGACTAATATAAGGTGTTAACTATAATAAGTTCCTGAGTATTTATTTTCCATAGAAGTATGTACAACTAATCTTACAATTCTACAGGTAACACGTCCCTGTCTCATCGTTGTTAACTAAGGGGCGGATTTTGATTACTTAAAACTTCGCCAAAAATCTCCATAAAATGCATTTAACCCTTTATTGCGTTTTTTTTACTTGCAATAATTAATTTTTATTACTTTTATTCACTTCAATTATGGGAAAAATAAAAAAATCATAAGTAAACATAGCTTGAGAAAAACAAAACTGTGTTACTCCTTCAACAAAATGTGCTATATTTCACGGTTTAAAAAAACAACGTTTTTATCGTTTAGGTGATAAAATAAGTATCAAGCAAGTCAATAAAATAAGTATTATTCGTATTTTTGTTTATTTTTCTAACAAGGTGTCGTTTCTGTTATACGGAAACAGTGTATGTTATCAGGAAGTACCGATTCACAACGCCACTAGATTACTATCACTATCTCGTTATCTTACCGCGTTTACCGCCTAACAATACACAGGGTATCATATGCGCATGATGTACATCGTGTAATATAACATAGTTCATAATTAAATCATTAGAATGTGTTTATGATCTGAAAAACATTACGTTATAGCTGAGTTACACTATGGGTTTTAATGCTTTTTAGGGTTAAAATGCTTTTAAAATGCCCTCAAACCGGAGAAAAATTACGTAAAAAATTGATCCAAAACAGTTCGGACTCAAGCTGTTGGATACGTTACTAATGTAATCGAGGCTTTTCGTTCGAGTGAACGTTTGGTTTGAAGTGTTCTTTACCAGGAAATCTGTCTTTGGTTATCCCGAAATCAGCCGAACCGGCAATGCCGCTAATATACGTCAAAATATATATATATATATATATATATATATATATATATATATATTGTGACGTATATGACGTATATACACACACACACACAACGGCTGTCCAAACAATTTCTGAGCGAACGAATCGAATATGCTACTGAGTAATTCTATGAAGAACATTTGTTGCATCTCGTAAATATTATTGGATATAAGTACCATTAAAAATGACATTAAAATCGATGAAATCAGCAAAAAATGCATTACAAAGGACGGAGAAAGGTAAGAAATAACTTATTAGTCGAAATCGACAAAAAATGCAAAATAATGACCTATAAAAATGGATCATTTCCTATTGTCATAAAAAATGAATTTCTAAACAAAACGGCATTGTTCTAAAGTGAAAAGAAAAAAAAACGACTCATTAAAATCCACCCGCTAATTATCACTATCAATATTTCTGCAACATTATGTCAATAATTTATTACATAAATTGACATTTCAGAAACTGAAGAGGACCTCACAATGTAGGTCGAAACGTCTGTCAAATATATATTAATTTTAATTTACAGGAATCATCGTTTTTATTTTAATGTGTGGTTTATCCAGTGATCCCTGATTTATTACTGTTAAAGTAGGGAACACTGTACACCTTTAGAGAAGCGTGGAGGGGGAAAGGTGCAGAATAGGGGAGTCACCGTAATTCCTCCTTCAAATTACGCTAACCGCTCTGATAGAAACGAAAACATACCGATAGGTGATTTTCATGGCTCGCTCTTCGTACACTTTATCCCCGCCGCATTGTAATATGAAATTACTTTCAAAGCCCAAGTTTTCTCGCTTCGCCCACACGGAACCAAGTCACAGCGAGGCTCGGACCTTCGGACCTCGCTATAAACCACCTATCCATCGCAAAATTATCAATTCACTTTTATAAGAAAACCTCGCGAATTCAATCTAAGCAGTTGCAAACAAGTGAAGAACACAATCTTTATCACAGAAACACACTACCATGATCGCAGCACTATTTCGTAATGAAGCTCCGACAAGGGTGAAATTGCCTCTCCTAACTATCTAGTTCCTGTAAAAATATGTACTTATTTACACGGAAATCCGTTCCCTAGTTATGACCATCCCTCGTCCCCCCCCCACCGTTATTTCCCCCTCGCCGGAGCGGCGCAAAGTGCCGGTTTAAACGACTTCCTGTTCTACCGTTGTATCGTGCTCTAGACTTCAGAGAAATTATTTCAGCAGTGTAATTTTGACGATTTATTTGTATGACCCCCGCTTTGCTTATAAATATATACTATTTTACATATATTTCTCACTATCCTCCCCACCGGATTCCCCTCAAAAACCCATCACCCATCGCCCCCTCCACCATGGATTTCCCCCTCTCGCAAGAGGGGATCCCGGGGCAGCGCGAAGTGCCGGTTGAAATGACCTCCTGTACTGTGTTCTAAACTTCAACTTCACTATCTTTCAAGAATTAAAAGTTTATGATTTTGTTATATTATTATTTGACGTTACTTAAGCTTTAATTCTACAACCTGATTGAATCAGTGTCTTGAGAATCAGCCATGCAATGTGTTATTAATTTAAATTGTATTCTATGCCTCACACTTCTCAAATCAACAAATAACATTAAATTAAATGACTTAAATGCATTGTGTTCACATGCGTTGGATAGGCCTAAATAAATATTTAATTAAATTATAAGGATGTACACTTGACGGAGATAACCACATGATTTTGATGACATCCGAAGTGGAAACTTTAAAAAGGACTGAACAAAATTATTAAGAATGGACAGAGAATACACACAATGAAAGCAAACAGAAATGATTTAAGTGCAAAGAATATTTGAGGACAAATAATAATTGACAACAAAATAATAAAACAGACATCCACCTCAAAAAACAAAAATAAAATTTACATCACAAAGAAAATACAAATGAAACTTTAAACTAAAAACATCACAAACCTAACAAAAATATCATCAAAAATTAACTTTTTCAATTTATAATGCAATTTCATTTAAAGATTCCTTTCGTATATTTTGATATGTAAACTCAAATTTATATATTTTGTTTAATCACATGTACAATTGCTTTATTTTGTATCGTATGTTCTGAAAGACTATTACCAAGATAAAAGATGTTTTAAAATAGCAGAAAGGAAATCAAGAATTTTAAATGCATCTACAATTCAAATTAATATTCTAATATCAATGAACACTTGGGAACAAATCCAATTATAAAACTGGTCAGCGAGTCTGCTACTTATCTGCATAAAATAAAACACGTTCATTATTTTTCCCACCAAGCAGAAAATAAATAATTCATGAAGATACCAAAAAATGTATTATAGAAATTTTCTTAGGACTTTATACTAGTGATGGTAGCAAATATCAAAGGCAACAAAAAAAAAAAAAACCTCCAAGCTCGATGTTGGCGAGGACTTATGAAACCAAAAATTAAGAAAATGGTCAAGAATCTTAAGCTGGTTAAAGGGACCGCCACAAATAATTCAATTATAACAAGTGCATTGCACCTGACTAGGAAACATGACAAAACAACAACTCTGTATGTATATAAAAAAGGAAACTGCGGGCAAGTAAGAATGGAATAAGTAAATAAAAAAAAAGATATCTCAAGGCAGTTCTGGCTGTGGATTGTCAATTAAAAACTTTCAATGAAAAAAAGCAACAATTAAAAAATAACTTGCACATTTAGTTCAAAGTATTCAAACATAAACACAAGAACCTGAAGATTTAAAAGATTAAAGTTTTAAACACTTTGAACATTAAGGTGCAAAGTTTAACGGGCATCTACTTGTCACAAAAAGCATTGGTAATATTATAAACAGAATATCAAAGATTTCTACAGGAATCGTAGACGCAAAAACCTCGACAATGCATACCAAAGTTTAAGTCGTTATTAACTCAAAATACTGCAAACACTAGCTCAGTAAGTCTAAATCAGCTTTCATATATTTCAGAAATAAAAAATATCGCTGCCTAAGATCAGCACGTCTATTTTAAAGATCTAATGGCACCGGAATTACAAGAGTTGCGTTTGCATGTTTGACTACGTATTAACCGTGTATGTATTAAACCGCACACAATTCATAGTATTCACAATTTCTATTGATACAAACCTTCACTGATCACTAAAAACTATAATCCTCTTGTGGGGGAGAATGCAATGCACACAGCGCAGAACACAATCCATTTCCCGCGCATTCTACATCTACATTATAATACATGCCATCCACATGGGACAGATGGGACACTGGCTGATCACAAGCAAAGAGTTTATAACTTAGATACACAAAGATCAAGTGGGGCACAGAGCCATCATGGTGGAAATAACAAGGTGTAGCGCTCCGGAGGATGCGCAGTGGCAGCCAATCACGTTTGAACCCAGGGATAAAGCGAAAACGGCTGGCGCACGTGTTCATTCATTTGCTTCCCGTTTGCGAAGGAGATAGGACGTGTTTGGCAAGGCAGTGCGAAAGCAGTGGAAGATCGTGGTTTTGTTGGCCAAATATTGTAGGTTAGGTCAGGTCATTGTATTTATTCACACTTTTTGTATACAAGACCTGAAATATTTAAACTGCGAGCATTTCATGAATATCACCAATGAATTAATATTGAAGGTCTTCACTAAATTAAACGAGTAATTTTAATAACAAATATAGTTATTTTAAATAATTTTCAAATGTCCGCGCCTACGTAGATAATTTGAATTTGGTGCACAGTTGGTAGGATATAATATTATTGGTCCACAGTCGGCGGCATGCGCACCGCTTCACCTTGTTATTTCCACCATGAGAGCCATGTTATTCGTTAGTAACCTGAGCAAGTGCTCAGAACTCGCTTAGACCATGGTGGAAATAAATTATTTCCACCATGACTCAGACCATGATTAACGTTCTGTAGTTGAACCACACATTATTCCAGCATTACTTCCTATAGTGCGGTTTTTATTACTCTGCCTCTCGCGATCCGTCTCAACGGGGTCGCTGTATTTCACGTCTTTCTTTGAAGTGCCGCTAGGTGTCACGTGATCGCGACCGCATCAAGCAGTGCTGCAGATGAAACGACTCTAGCGGCACGACCGAGAAAGATGCGAAAAAACAGGCCATAATGCCGCCGTGGAGATGGGCCTTGTAAAAGAATTATAAAAAAACCCACTAAAGGTTCATTTTTAGCATCGAGAAATACATCTGTATTCCTACATGTTCTTAGTGTATTAAAACGTACCGCAAATTAAGAGCAATCAGTATAATAACTTAATTTTTTATATTGAAGCTTGCGATAACTTCGTTTTAGCAACTCAAAAGTCTTATGTTGTATGTGAAAGGGAAGTCTTTATTTGTACAACTTCCGGCAGCGCCAACTTAATGTAGATTCTACTGGGCGTACAGACATCGAGTCGGTTTTGGGGTAAATATTTTCCGAATTGGAAATCAAACAAGGGTTTGCAAAACTTAAGGATATATTTTGTAATTTTCCACAATAATCACATTAAACTAACCAAGGAATTTCAAATGAACTACATTTAAATTTAAAAACAATATTCTTCTACTTCGTTTTATCCCAAATACTCAAAAAGGTTTGCAAAGATGTTTTTATAGAAGAAAAAAACAAGTGATAATTGTAAAATATTTAGTATAGAATAGTTGAAGATAAATAGTATTCAAATAATAGAATAGAATGCATTACATAATTTTAACTTTCCAATAGTATAAATATTTCTTTTTACAGAAATTTAAAACAATACGAGTTTTCGTTTAGAAAGAAATTGAACCAAATTTTGTTATTTTTATTTCTTTAAATGAAAGGTATCCGGCCCTAGATGTGTTAACGCTTCGCCTTATTTATCAGCGCCCTGTTTCTCCAGAGGGCGTTGTGTTAACCTGCTTTATAGTAATAGATTGAACAAGTCTTCTATTCTAATATTTCTCAAATAATTCTAGTCTTCCATTGTCATCACTACCCTGGCGAAAATCCGTGTTGTGGTAGCCTGTAAAGCAGCTGTGCACTACGTAGTATCTTTCACTTCGTGCACTACTCCTGTCCGTAGTGTACAGAAGTCCACAACTCGTGCACTCTGCACAAATCTATTTCTCCTTGTTGGGGCTCAATATACATTTCAACGTCGCACACATTTCACTATACATTCGTACATTAAGGGCTGTTTAATATCCTGCATGCTGTACAAGTTCTTTACACATTCATTTCAAACACACGTTAATATCTTTATGTACATCAAGTAGCGCATGTGTAAGAAACGCAACGAGATCCGGGATCACGTGTTTTATTTAAATTGACAGTGGTGAATGTTATGATAATAAGGATTTTTTATATCGTTTCGAATTAATTTTTGGGCTGAAAAGTGGTCAGATTCGTTCATCTGCGCAGAACCTGCTCCTACTTGCGGAAGGTTTCTTTGTTTGCTATGATGGTGGAGAATTTGAACGGTGTATTTTTTGCCGATTTGCGGAAGTAATTAAGTAAGCCGATTTGCGGAAGGAGGATAAGTTAGAAGTAATTAAGTGATGTCAGGACAAAGGATTATTTGCCAGGAAAAGTGTTTGTAGTAGGTGCCATGGGCAAATTGATTTAAAAGAAAGAAAAGGTATTCGCATAAAATGCGTTGGACAGACTCAAGGATCGCGAGGGCCGAAGCCCCGAGCCTCGTCCTCAACTTGGACACGCGTAGCGAAGCGTCACAATTCCGCGGGAACTGCGCGCAGTGGCCGAGCCGGGAATTAGTAGTCGGAACCGAATCCACGGCGCTAGTGAACCAATCGGACCACTAACTACATTTCTACCAATTTTTGAATAATGACCCAACCTAACCTAACCAATGTTTCTTTCATTGGTTAGTATTATCCGTGAACTTTTTCTTGGGCCTTGTTTCGCTAGATGCGAGAGGTGTGGGAAGTTTGGTTATTTTGACAAAAATAATTTTATATCGAATTTCTGTTCGTTTTTCGATGCAAAATAGTTTTTATTATGCAGAAGCAAACATTTCTGGTTCTCAGATTTTGTCAATCAACGCTCTTTGCTATCATTTATTGGTACCTATTTCAACTAATGTTGGCAAAGGACTGGATAAGTACATATCATCGTTATGAAGTTCTACTGAAAGTCTGGAAGAAAAAATATAATTAAAATAATACTACTAAATCTACTAAGAAAATATTGAGTGGGATATGTCCCCTCCCATTGTCCCTCCAGAGACTGCCTTGTATTACACATCGTTGTATTACGCAACATACTTTTATTATATCTATCATACATATCATATATATATCATATCATACAAAACAAATTTTATTGCAATGAGCTTGCCAAAAAAATTCTAAAAATATCCAAAACAAGTTAATCATCAGCCTTGGGGGTGGATGCAAAACGTGGCAAATTGTTGACAAAAGAAGGAGGACTAGGTGAAATGTTTCCTGGCCGTCTTAATTCCTCTTTCATATCTTGAAGTTTTTTTGGATCGGTCAGAAAGTACACCCACAATAATCGCCGCCTCCATTCCTTAGGACTCAGGGCAATTGAAGTCTACACAGAACAAAGCAAACAAGTAGAATTAATAATACACAGTGGGCTTGGAACTGTTACAAGATAGATCCCATCAACCACAGTAAGTTTCCTGCTATTCATAAATATTTTCAAAAAAGAAACTTCCTGCACCTGGTAAGACTTATCTTGTTACTGCACCAAGCACTTCAAAAAAGTTAATAAAAATCATGATTTTTTTAAATCCAATTTTTTAAACTTAAATCCAATCTAAATTTAAATATTCAAATTAAGTAAAACATTGAGGTAATTGTAAAAAGACTGAAATATTCTCTGGAACACACTTATGCCTTAAAGGAACAAGCATTTGAATATTTAAAATCTAATTACAATGTTGGTGTAGAACTCATAACAAAACTTCGAAATTTGAATTGCCTGTTCCTTTTACTGGAACACTTTTATATCCAACAGTTATGAAAGAACTCATATGCATAGAGTGGTGGAAAAGTGTGCAAGCCATGAAAAAAAAGTTAACAGAAAAAGAAATGAACATTGTAAAACAAAATAAATTAGCATCAGCTTCTTCAACTAGTATGGAACGAATATTTTCCACATTTGGGCTTGTCCAATCAAAAATTAGAAATCACCTTAGAACAGAGGAAGCAGCAAAATTTAGTGTTCCTTCATAAACAATTAAATAATTTATAAAAGCTGTTATAGTTCATTGTTTAGTAATAAATACATACTTTAAATGTTATAATTTCTCATTCTTTTCTTTATTGTCTTAAAATTTTTAATAATTTTTTGTAAAACATAACAAATTACATTTTTTATGTTAATTATTTGATTTAAATCAAAGATGTAAATCATTGAAACCCTGCCTTCTAATATATTGCATTTCCTTAGTTCTTCCTATTATCACTGTATTCACTCCTAACTTACATTTAAATCTTCCCTCTCATCTTTTCTGGCCTGCAACGTTTCAAGTGATGCAGTAAATCCCAATGACACTGGAGACAATTTCTCCATACTGAAATCTAGATCTTCTTCAATTCTGGTGATATCCTTTTCTATTTCTGATAGTTGGACTTTACTAAAATAAAATAATAAAAAAATAAAAAAATGTAATCTAATACACTGCAATAAATTACTATCCTTCCATTTTCTGTTTATTTGAAACAAACCTGTAAATTAAAATGTTTTTCTTCTCACTTATAGTTAAATCCAGCTTGTTTTCATATTCAGCAATCAAATCTTGCAAACTTTGTTCCTCTGTAGGAAAGTACTTCTTAGCCAATATCTCTAGCATTTGAGGATGTATATTTTGTTCAACTAATGGCAATTCAAATTTCTTCTTGTGTTCCTCAAGACATGTCTAAAATGAATAGAATTACACTTCACTGACAATAAAAATGAAATGTTTTATAATGTATTATTTTCTTATTTTTAATATGTTCTTACATTTAGAAAAAAGTGGTTTGCATTCTTTGGAAAGAAAAGAAAAGGAAACAATTCACAGATGCTTTGTAAATTTATTCCTGGGACAATGATAGATATAACACACAAGGCTATGTGCACACATTATATAAGCAGACTTTGAATTATGTCAATGTGAAGCAATGTGATAATGTGTGTTTGTGATAATCTCAGGGAAAATGGGCAAAGAAAATACTACAACGAAAGAAAACTTTTGTAAAGTGTTAATCTTGTTAAGGTAAATCAAAGCACAACTTACAATTCTCGCTTTCATATTTGACATTTCTTGGTGAAAATACTCATAACAATATACTAGTGACTGCTGTACAGCATCACGGGGTTGATCCCAAAGAACCTTCACAACGTACATAAGGTCCAGAAGTACTTGCAGTTTCTGAAGAACATCAATACATGCCTTAGAAGCAGCTACGCAAGTCTCTCGATGCGCTTTGATGCATTCAAGAACGTGCAATATTCCTTTTTCTTTAATTTGAAGCTTTGTTTGCTTATCGGATAAATTTAAAATGTCAGAATAATATGCATCCAGTTTCTTCGTATCCATGTCTTCATTAACTGGGTTGCTAATAAAAGAATTGATAATTCAATTTAGGGTAAATAACAAAATATTTCTTACAGAAAAATATTAGACACAATAAAAATTATACTAAAATCAAATGAAAATAACAATTCTGAAAACAAACTGTCCTGTCATTCAACAAACACACACACCCACAGATGTATTTAAACAAATAAAATTAAAATTTAGGTTAATGTTTTATAATGCATTTTTAAAATCAACTTTGAAGAAATATCACCATTATGGATTGCGCATTTTGGCTGGTTTAAGGCTGGTTTTGGTTGTTGTTTTTTTCCATCACCTTATTGGTCTGTCCCTACTCCTTTTCCCATTCGGCTTGTAATTGAAGAGAATTTTTGGCATTCTCATTAAATGAACATGCCAGTACTAAGTACATCTATTTTTTCAGTTAGGTTGACGATTTTTAATTCATCTCTGATGTCGGTTTCTTTTATGGTCTAGTACTAAATAGCCTGCTAAAAGTCTAAGAAATCTCAATTTTTCTCTTGACTACTCAATGTTCACATCTAAGGCTCAATGTTACTAACACACTAAAGCTCAATGTTCACATCTATAAGTTATCTTTACTGCCAGTGTTTTATAAAATTTCAATTGGGTGTCCATATGTGTTTTTTGTCTGCAAGTCTTTCATATTAGCTCTGTACATATTCTGAAATTTCTGAATTTTTATTACTAATTTTTTGTCAGAATGAAATATTGGAACCAAAGTTGAAGTTATATAAGTTCAACATCTTTAGCATTAATTACTATTTTACACCCTGATTATTACCCTGGATTCATTTTCTTTGATGAAATTTTTAGATTATAATATTATTTTCTCCTATTCTTGGAAGATGATAGGCAGCTATTTGGAGATTATTGTTGGAGTTTCTAAAAATTGTTGGTCATTTGCAACTAAAATTGTATTTAAGAGTTCACTTTAAAACGGAACATTATATTTTCATGCTACTCTTTTATGGCTTGGTCAATATTATTAAAAAGAGTTGGAGACAGCAGAATCCCTGTTTGACAACAATTTACGATTTCAATCAAGTGTTGCATTGTTTCCTTGTTCATACATATTTAGTTATGCTTCAGATAAAACTGATTATTTTTTCTCTATCTAACTTACTGATAGATGTCGACATTCTTAGAATGAAAAATTAAATATACTGTAAAAATGACTTACTTTGGCTCAGAATATTACTGTACTTATTACTTTCTTCCTCACAAAAAAATTACAACTATATGTTTTACAAGCTGATTTGTCAATGATTACAAAGAGCTGGCAATTCAACTAGGTCACAGCACCTGAAGCAAACCCAACTGTAGTTTATTAACTACTATTGGAACTATAATTGGAACAAAATTTGTCATTGGTATGTACCTTGCATGCAATCCTTAAAAGATATTCACAAACATTGGTTGGATTGCCTATTCTTCTAAACGTCTCTTTGTTTTTGTCACCTCTTATTTCACTCACTCTCCATTCTTTTTTGGCCTCTGCACTATCCGTGCTTCTGTCCACATGAAGTTAGTTACTTTTTAACTATCTTGCATATGACATGTAATATTGAAAAATTTATGTAATGCTGCAGTGAAAAACAGTGATTTTGCAGCAGAAAAGTTTGTATTGCAGACCCCTGATTTAAAAAAAAGTAGAGACGATAATTCTTGTCACATGTAGTAAATTTCTTCCTCTCACACGCTGCATGGTCAAAATTCACATTTTGTGAGTCCTTGATACCCAAACATCGGTTTACAGAGAATGCATGTCTGCCTGTCTGTCTGTAAATAACACCAGCAGCTAAACTATAAGTAGGATTTTCACTAAAATGGAAAGTCCCCTTCTATTTAAAACTGAAGTTTCAATTTTTGGAAGTATTTTACATGAAGCCTCAAGGACATTTTCAATTTTTTCTCAACAAATTATTCCAAACTTTTTATTAAACTTTGTCATCGTATAGCATAAAGGATGGGCCAGGGGTCTCAGTTTCGCTAAAATATCTCAATTTTCAAAAACTGCAAAAGTTCAAAACTTTTTCGGTGTCTTCCTACAACTACAGTATTGAGGAGAGATTCTTCTTCTAAATAAAATCTGTTTTTCAAAATTAGAGCATTAAATGAGGACATATACTTTTTTTTTTTAAATTATGACTACTTTTCAAGTAATTTTGCCTGAAATAAAGGCAATTTTAAAAACAAGATTTGGTCAAAAATTTCAGCAATTTTTTGCTTTAAATGTTTTGTAAGGATAATGCTATATGCACATAAGAACAAGACATAAATGATATTTTAATGCATTCTATGATTTTTCAAAAGGTATCTTTTTATCTCACATTAATCTTTACATTATAGGCTATTTCTACACTGTTGCATTTGTGAACAAAAGTGCTTCTTTGATTTCTTTTGAAGTTGAAGAATGAAAGATTTCTTATGAAGTTTCTTGAAAGCTCAAAACTTTTCTGTAAAAGTCATTTTAAAATTCGCATTTTCAGAAATAGTGATATGTTCATTTTCTTGAGAACAACTTCAAATTTTTCAATGAAAATGTGCATATATATTACAGAATTTTACTCTTCTGTAATATCTTTAAAAAAATATTCCAATTCTATTAAGGGACCAAAAATTCAGAAAATGTGAAAAAAATTATCATTTTGGTACTGCCAGGAAACTGCTGGGAAGAGGGGGGGTAACACCAAAAAGCTGTCTAGACTAAATTAGAAAAAAGGATTGAAATATTTGTTGATTAATTCATGTCATCTCCTTACCTGTGTCCTAGTCCCATCCATTATTCCAAGGATTGTCCCACAAATCCATTGTCTTTGTAATATCCAAAGCATGATAAGTTCTGTCTCTCATGGCTCTGCATTCTAAAGAGCAACTAGACAGCATCTCTTCCAGAACAGATACATTTTTTGAGTGTCCAATCAATATTCAATAATTCCCTCTAACTCCACATTTCAAAGGCATCTATTTTTCTTTTATCCTTTTTTTTATTAGGGCGCTGTACCAGAGCTAGTATATAATACAATAGGATGTATCGTTTGCATTAATTTTACTTTTAATATACAACCTTGAGCCATTGGGACAAAGTACGGTAAGTTTAGATTAAAAAACAGGTACACCAGAAACAATGTAAACGTTTTTTTTTAATGTACATGCCAATATTTAAATATATAAACTGAAAGAAATACTGATATACTGAAGATCATATTTCATTAGATATCCACATTTCATTAACATCCAGTTGAGCCAAGTGCTTACACAAATTTTGCAGAACAAATCTCAGAGTTTCGATAACTATTGGGAAAACCTCTGTTTCTGTACCCCACATACGGCTGATCTGGATTTTCCAACTCTTATATTTAAGAAGCTTCTCTGCTTCCTTGGTTATGATGTTTTGATCACATGGCACAGCAACATCTACAAGAAGAAACGTGTTTTTCTCCAAACCCAGGATAACAATTTCTGGTTTGTTTGCTGCTATACAGCAATCGGTTTGGATTTGTTGGTTGTACAGGATTGTATACAGTCCAACAGATGTCAACGGTATAAGTGAGTTTTTGTACCACTTGTGGAGCATGTGTTTTAAGGGCAGTACAGATTAGCCAGAGGAGGTATCTACATATCCTCTCGTGCCTTTTCAAATATTCGTTCTTTGCTAGAATTGGACGGGCTGAATCGACATAATCAATGGTTTCTACTTGTTCCTGGCATATGCAGCATTTATCATCTTGGGAAATTTTGTTAACCGCTTTATCATAATATGTTCCCCACATCTGATCTTGGGCAGCTGCTTCTGATTCTGGCTTCATTTTTTTTTAACTTTTAAACCACATAAATGATTGATCTTTATTGATCTGCACCTTGTCCAATCTATTTAAATATTATCGATGGGGTGACTAGTCCTTCCAAGAGTTCTTAAATTTCTTTTGTGTCTTATATTTCATGTTAAGTAGAATTGGCTGTCTGTTATTCTGCAGGTTTTGCATAATCTTCGCAATGCTTCTTGCTACACTTACAATGCCTGTTTCCCATTCTTCAGTCAGTAGATAAATAACCAGCCTTATTAGTGGGTCATCTTCATGACTGACTACATACTTTACCAACCCAACTATTGCGTTGTGCCAGGAAGCTTCAATTTGTGTGAGGCCTCAGCCTCCTCCTTTACATGACACAAAGTTGATGTACATCGGCTTGAACCCTCAACATGATGCATTGTAAGCAGTTTTCTGGTTTTTCGTTGTTGTTACTATTATTATTATTATAAAAATAAAATAATATTGCCAACAAAATTTATTTCTATTTTGTGTTGGACAACAATGGATTATCTGTACTCACAGTCAAAAAGGAATTAAAATAATATTAGTTTTAACAATTCTATTCCTATAGCAGGTTAGAATAAATAACTTAAGATTCATATATTACTTTTTTATATTGAACTATATTTTAACATTTGGCAGTGAACAATTTCATTAATTTAGACAATCTAGAAATGAACAATGAAAATCATTCAGCAAGCAAAATTCTATGAGACAAAAACCAAGATGGTCCAAGTCCAAGAATCAAGTCCTGTCAAAAGACGAATTCTAGTTGTGCCACTGCTATAATTGGCACCCAGAAGGGGAACTGCTGGGGCAACTTGCCCTCTTAATTGGGGCGCCGCATTTTTCTCATTAAACATTGAAAAAGTATTTACTGCTAACTCAAAAAAACTACTATAATTTATTTCTGTTGCATGGAGAGATGAACAATTCAGTTTATATGCGGGGAAAGAGGGGACTTTTAGTTTGAAATAAGGGACACCCGTGGACTTAATGCCCCAGGCCCCTGGGTGCCTCTTACTGCTTCTGACACTCGCTACTGGTCTGGAACCTTCACTTACCACCCAATCCTTAAGAAAATAAATTCCTACCTCAAGATATCTTGTAGTTGAAGTTCAACTATTCTCAGCAGTTTTTCATTATAGCCAATATGTTCTTCACTTTCTTTAGCCTGAAGACTATTATACTGAGCTCGATTCAATCTGGATAAAAATTCACCATAATTAAATATGAAGGAAGAAAAAAAAGAAAAGGTAAGTAATTCATAAAACTAGTCACACATCTTCAAAGGCCAGATATAAGTTCTCTGTGAAATAATCAATAGCAATTTGATTGTCAAATTTGCTGTTGCAAAGATTCCAGAATTCTGTAAATCAACCGCTCAAAAAGGCTTTCAATTTTAATACATGAGAGAATTTCCTTCATGCATTTTTAAAGAATAATTTTGTGGTTTCAATAAAATTTACTAAATTTTTAGATTTAATTCCTAGGATAACTTTTGGCAATAAACCTTTTTATAATTGAATTTTAATTAAATAGTAGCATTAAGTTCATGGTCATGATTAACCTATACTGCAGGTTATAAAATACAGATTTCATTGAACAGATAATACAATTATCAGACTTTTCCAATATTATTACTGAATTATGAACAATACTTATCTTTTCCATTACACTGTAATGTTGTTTAAATTGCAAATTGTTCTTTATGTTTCAATACATTTATAACTTACTGGAAAATAAATTTAATAGTTTTTTGGCAAATACAGTTGACTCAAGTTATAGTGATAACAGATAAAGTCAACTAAAGTCATTGATCCTGTTTCACTTTACATACAAGCATAAGAAAATTCCGTTATAATGAACCTGAACCTCAGAAATACAACTATTCATTTAATTAATTAATTCCCTCCTAGAGAAGAATATATCGCCTCAATGAAAAACAAATGCTGTTAGCCGAAGGCCATCATAGAAGAAGTCTCGCTTGAGGTGAAGGTAGATGACTAAAAATGGGCACCTTACTGACGGCCACTCAGTTTCACTGTGGAAACAAAGGTCGTGTCCTACATGGGCTACAACTTGCGGCAGTCACATGCAATTGCTTCCTTCAGTTTCAATCTTGGGTGTTACTTGATATTCCATGGGATAAAGCGCATTGAGTTCTACGTAGGCATCAGGAAGCACACAACTACTGCTGCCTGGTAATATCTGCTGTGCCACGTGGAAAAGCGATCAGTTTCATTAACCGATTGCACCATCCCACTACCGAAATGATCTCTTATATTATTAGGGAGTAAAAAGGCCTTTGGAGAGTGGGACGGCACCAACTGTGCCAAAGGCATTGATGGGCATCAAGACTGCATTATGATACTTAGGGCTGTATTCATAGTTGACACTTGTACACTAAGTAAACGCTTAAGTGTTTCTCAAAAATAAGTGTTGACTATAAATATGGCCCTTTGACACAGAGGTCATTGCAGAATCAATTATGGAGAGAGCATGAAGTCTGGAGAAGAATCTACAGAAATTACTAATGAAAAGATACAAAGCAAACAACTGAAAAGAAACTGATTTTTTAAGGATAAATAAAGATATTGAAATTTTCAGTTCATGCTGTTAATGTTAGTCACCAGAAGTTCACTATAACCGGAGTTGACTGTTCTCAGATTGAATTTACACTCTTCACTTTTGCATTTAAAACATTTAAATTACATACAATAACATTTGAATAATGAAAATAATATTGAAAGAGAAGTTGTGCATTCACATGTATGTAAAACAAAATGAAATGTCATGTATGTAAAACAAACACACCCACATCCCCCCCCCCCAAAAAAAAACAACTTTGAAACCTTAGTATCTCATACCTTGGCTTCACAATTACTAGTTGCCTCAACATATCTGATTCTGCATCATAATTATTAACTGTAACACTTGATTCTTTGTTTTCCTGCAGCTCTCCACATGCACTTTCTCCAATCTGAAATATTAAAACTTAACAATGAACTGTACAAACAATAAAATTGAATATCGTTAATTTTGTCCAATAATTTATTTTATGAAGGTCAATGTTTATAAAGATTAACATGTATGCTGAGTTTTATGTTTTCATTATTCTCAACGTTTCGAGCAGGTTTTTTCGCTTAACTTAAGGAGATCTATAGTTACATAACTTTTTTTTAACAGTTAATAACATGCCATTGTATTATAAATACATAAAATTTCACTAGTTGAAATTTTTCTATATTAAGTAATTTACAAGAATTCAAGAAAACAGAGTCACTTACTTGCCTTATATATATTATGTATACATCTACAATTTCATTGAAAATAATTGCTCTGCATTAGCAGAGGGAGCCCGTTCCATGTGCTCATGCCGCCTCAAGCAATGGGCACAAATGCAGTGTAAGGAACCACAAATTTGGTGCAGCAATGGAAGAGATATCTACATGAGTAATTCATGGCGCATCTACCAGTTAGTGTGTCTCAAGTTAGGATGGGAAACTGAGACATCTGAATGCTGTGCTGGGACGGAATGGTTATTAAGTGAGCCATCAGTTAATATCTTTGATTTTTCTCAATCAATAGAACATGAGGCAAAACTGCCCCAGGGATCAACTTTTTATGATGAAAATCTCATTTAAAGAGAGGCGAAAAAAAGAAAAAAAAAGAAAGAAAAGAAGAAAAAAAAGGGGGGGAAGGGGGAGGGAGGAAAAAAAGTTTTAGCCGGATTTACTAAATCAATTTGCCCGGAGTACTTTGCACAAATAAAAAACGTGTTTTTATAGCTTCTTACATCAGTTTAAATTTTTTTGCAATTTGCATCTATATACCATACCACCATAATATTGAATCTAATTATTCTTACAATTTTCAATGGATGATAAAAATGTTTAGAGAATTTTTTCCATCGTTTTTATGAAGTTCCTTCGTTTTCTCATCTTCTGACACATAATCAGGATTAAATGCAATTTGTAGCCCTGCAAATTCTCCCCGGTTTCCCAAAATTTCAATCTTTTATCTTGTAATTTGCACCCGTCAGCTCAATATAAATTAAACAGAAATTTCATAGTTTCTTATATACTCTTTTTTTTTTTTTTTTTTTTTTTAAATTAAGTTTGGTTTTATTAGTTTTCATAGACTTTCTATTTTGTTTGTAGTTTATGTTTTCTAGAAAACATAAATAACGAAAAACAAAATTATAAGAATAATATTTCAACTTATTGTAATTTGAGTACTGAACTACAAATAATATGAGTTTATATACTTCGTCCAGAATACTTTTGTTTCTTTGATTTGACAGTTTATTTAAGAATAACACTAACTCCTGTTTCTTTACGAGACACAAGTATGAAAATACTTTGAAATCAAGCAAATGTTCAATAAACAACCGTTTTCAAATTAATCGTGTACCAATTTCCTTTGGTAAAAAAACCTTGTGTCACTACAGAGATGAATAAAGCTTCAGAAGGAACTCTAATTAGTTCAGTATTATCCACTTTTCAGTCAAATTTAATAATTTAGGGTAATACAGTAGAGTAATGTAATTGGATGATTTTTTTCTTCTATTTGGCTGTTTAGGTCTTTTTCAATCTGATGAAAGCATTTCACTCTCTTTTTAGTGAATTTATTAATAAAACTGCTGGGATAATCATTGCTCAGGAGAATATGGTAAAATATGTTTAAATTACTATTATGGTATTTTTTATCAGAGAGACCAATCGCTCTATTAACTACCACTCCAATTTTTTGTGCAATAGGAGGATGGGTTCTAAAGTTTAAAGATTTTCCTGTGTAAGTAGGTTTTCTATACCAGTTTGACACCAATAAGGATGGGCAATTATTAAATAATAATCAATTAGCATCTAATTAATTATTTATTAGATTAATATACATCGATTAATCGTTCTGAATTAATCTGATATAACTGATTAATTTTTCACACGTTTTAAATAATGCGTAAAATTGTTGATTTTTAATTGTAAATAAATAATTGTTCAGTAACTTAACTTGTTTTAAGAAAACCTATCTTGATAATGTGAATCATTCTCAATTTTCTGTCTTGTTGAATTTTATTTATTAAACTTACATGTTTAAGTCAAATTTAATGTTGTTATTTTAATGAAATCAGAAAAAGAATGTTCAACTAAAATAACGTTAATGTTTTTAAAATAAACACAGAAGAATGTAAACGTTTTTGCACAAAAAAATGCAACTACTTAATGAAAACTCAATTCTTTTATTTAAACCAATCTTAAAAAAACAAAAAGAATAGAAACATGAACTAAATACATTTTAACATGTCCACATTTTAGAATTGACAGAGGAAAGGAACAATAATTGTGAAAAATGTTCAGGAGTAAGGCAACTTCTCAAATTACTCAACACGAGTTTTGCATCAGACAATTCTAGGAAAGGAGGTAATTCTGTATTTATTTCATAATTAATACAAAACCATCACTAAAATATTAGAACATACATAGTTCATTTCATTAGGTTTATTAATATGAAATTAATCATGTATGTTTGTTCCTATTATGTTTTGCAGTTGGAGAGAGGTAAACAGAGGAGGAATTACGTTGCTAAATGTCAAAAGTAGAGATGTACTTTCATATTTTACTCATCTTGAATATTAATATTTGAATTAAAATAATGAAACTAAAAATCGGAAAAATTAATCGCAGTGTACATTAATCTGTGTAAAAATAATCGATTTCAATGTTTTGATTAACACATATCCTGAGGGATATGCCACATGGTTAACTCCTGTGTCCTGGGCAATAAAGCTATGATTCAAAACGTAAAACAAAGACTATCATACATATCAGTTTGAAATTGAAAGATCTTGTAGTATTGTCTTTTCTCTTTATGTTTGTAAGTATTTTATAATCATTTGATTGTAAGATAGTAGTGAGAAGAGAATTCAAAGAAACGTGTCAATTTTATATTTTTGCAGAAAGTAACAAAATATGAGGGGAAACCCACTGAACTTCATGACAACAATACTTGTGCACAATAATTATATTTTGTTGAGGTTCAAAAATAGTTCCAGTTGCAAATTTATTTATTTCCGCCTTAATTTTTCGAAATATACTGTGTTAAAAAAATTATGAAAAATAGTGTAGTTCAGTTGAGACTTCATTTACAGGAAATTTTATTTCATTGGTTTTCTCAAACACTGGTAATTCAGGTTGTTATCACTTTCACAGCATTCTAAAGGAAATGAGAACTCTTGAATTTGAGAAGATTCACCAACAGAATCATTTGTATCATTATTACTCTCCTCGATATAATTTTCATCCTCAAACGAGACAACAGTCAAGGAATGAAATCGTTGATATCAGAAGAATACAGTTCTGATCTATTATTCAATAACTCTTGAATTTCTAATATTGAGAATCGCTGTGAATTTGACATCTGTATATCTTCTAAACATCTGTTTGTCGCTAACAGCACGAACACTACTTACAAAGAAATACATTTTGAACATAATCAACAATGCCTGCAAGAACAAATATCTAATCACTTCCTGGAAAAAAATTGCAAATAGTTGCAAAAAATAGAACCACACTTAGGCGTTTGTCCTGCTTATTGATATGAAGAAGTGCATTCTAGGTGCCTATGAACGCCTAACAGACATTGATAGCCTGTCAAAGAGGATACATGTAGAACTAGTATGTCCACAGGACACAGCAGTAACATGAACATGACATATCAGATACATCCTTAGGATTGATAGTGTTACATCGTCTATCCCTAGTTCCCAGTTTGTTTTTTTTCTCATAATCGTAATCTCAAGAAAATTGATCTGTCAATTCTCTTCCAATTTAACTATAAATTTTACACTTTGGCCATATTAAATCTGGTTAGGAGTTCCTCCTCTTTATTTATTTATTAATTTTTTTAATTACGTCATCTGCATATCTTTTGTACAAAATGATTCCTCTATCAATATCAGAATTATTTACAATACTCAAGTTTCGCATCACTATTTCTGCTAATGTACCACGCACCTCCCTTCCAATTGGAATTCCTTCAATCTGTTTATATTTTACTATTAAACTAAAAAATAATATTATTTAAAATTAATCTAGTCTTTCTATTTCAAGTTTAGGAATTTTGGTTTCAAAATGTTTATCAATGCCCTCATTAATTAAGGAGTGTGAATCTCACTAACTCATAATTTGGTGCATCAATCATAGAAACAACTGATCGCATAGGTTGTGATTTCTTTATTATTACTACGGTTATTTACAATTTGGTATTTGTTCCTATCTTCTATCTCATTTTCAACTATGCCGGTGTAATTAACTACGAAATGACACTACAGCCCCTCCTTTGTCATAGTTCACTAGTATTATGTCATTACGATCCTTTAAAAATAGTTTTGTTCTTTCTGAGTCTTCTAACAATATTTTATCATGCTATCCAATTTTGTAGTTTTACTAACATACTTTACTAAACCAATTTCAACATTTTGTCTGAATACAGTCTGATTTTCAGGGTTAATCTTGTTACACTCTTTTATAGTATTAAGCACAACGTTTGTTTTGTCTGTTGGCTTAAAACTGAACGTTTTCCCTAAATGACTAGTATAAGTTACTAGTAATAAAAATAAAATACAAATACTTTTCCTGCCTTACCCAGTTGCAGGTCGTCTTCACGTGTTAATGACAAGCTCCACAAATCCATTCAGATCTTTTTCAGAAAATGGAAATTCCTATCAGAAACAATAGATTATAAAAGATTACAAAGGTATTTATTCACTTACTTCAGTACCCCTTATTTCACAAGTTCTTGAAACAAAAGAACAACATAATTTTTTAATCATGAACAGGTAAGACATACTTTTGTTTCGAAAGTGAACAAAAAGTATAAGAAAATGTATATTAAAAGCATGGTTAACATCATATTAACTTAAAAAGTTTAAGAAGTGAGTGTTATTACACTGGTTTTACATTTCATTAAATTTTGCCAACACTTTTGGTACTTTACTAGCTCTCAGGTCCCTACCGAACAGGGCTTTCTTAAGCCAGATGTAAGAATGTTATCTCAGAACTTACGCTGGCTGTGTCAAGCAGAATTACAGTGATTCAAAGTACTCAGCTAAATTTATTACACCAATTCATAATTTACCCGATTATGAGTCAACTTTGAATATAGGACGACCCTGATTTTAAAGAGGCTTCCTGAGAATTTTTAAAATTTTTAATTAATTCTTACTATTTAATCAAAATAAAATTGAAAATTGTCCTCTTGTCTAGAAAGTTACCTTACTGATGAGAATGTTAAAAGTTATTGCTGAACTATTATTTTCTTGTTCCTTAAAATCATCATAATCATTGTTTTTGTCACTACCCTCATCATCACAGGTGTTTCTTTCTGGTCCTCCTTCCAAGCTATGATATCAGAGTTTTTAGGCCCTTAGGAAAGCCTTTCATCAAATGCTACCTATGAACAATCCCGCTGAGGGAGAATCTCAAACAAATGACATTGTGTAACAAATTCTCGGCCTTCATTTTCACGTTACGTTTTATTTCACACAATGTCATTTGAGATTCTCTCTTTACTGACTCTTCAAAAACATTGATCTGAATTGCACGTCAAATATGTGGTGGATGCCGAGAATATGATCGCGAATATAATTACATACTGTAGATACACGCGGTAATTTATGCCATCATTTACAAGTTTCGTGAATGGAATGGCAATGTAAAAACTTAAACCCTAACTGACTAGGCATAATCTGCAAATATAAGACCGAATTTTTCAACTGAAATATTTAGGAAAAAACCTCATCTTATTATTCGGGAAAATACAGTACGTAAGTACTGACATGGAGTCAGAGTGATCATTACAACAAATTAAATATTGAAGAAGAAAATTTCAGAAGGATCATTGACAGCTGCCTTGCAAGTTGCTCACAACAAAGAATTAATGAAACTCTTTAATAATATCTAAATTTACACTGAAATACAATCTCACATGAAAATACAATAGCTTCATTCTGCTGGGTTTTGATGGTCTCAACAGTTCGATTTAAATAGCAATTTAAATCTAATGAACTTTTTTAAATCTCTGATTTTAAAAGAAAGAAAAAAGCAAAATCATGACGTTTAGAAACTCTTGCTGTGTAAAATTAGAAAAATATAAGGTGTAATAATAGTCTTAAGGTGTAACAAACATTTTAAAGATTATGCACTCACAAAAATGCTTTGCCTTGATTAAAATTGTTTTAATTTACTTACATAATCTTCATTGCTATTAATTGAATTTAATTCCTGAAAGAGGAGTTTTAACTCTAACCAATTCTGTCTCCATTTATCTTCCCCTTTTCTGATATGAGCCATTATGTTTACAGCATCTAATTTCTCTTTAAGTTCTTTCTGAGTCTTAATCAGTGTACCATGTTGTTGCCTGCAAAGAAACAAAACAGACATCAGTGAATATGAAACATACTAAAATCTTAAGAAACAAATTTTTTGTCGAGCCTGAAAAACTATGTAAATAGTGCGGCCCTACCTGATGCAATGAATTAAAGAACAATGAAAGCTATAAGAACCTGCTTTGATTGATTTCATGAACATTAACACATTTTTTAAAATTTGAAGCTGTTGATACCTTATAAAACACGTGAAATATGTATTTAATTAATAATAACAGTAATAATGACAACAATAACAACAAATATCATATTTGAAATACACAAATAAAAGAAACAAAATTTCTTAAGATTAACTTTCATTGTAAGACTTTTAGAAATATAGGATACATTACTCTGAAATGTACTCCCAAGAAAGATGGGAGTCAGATTTAGACAGTAATTTTTTTGAAAACTAAATTATCATTTTACTAATTCTCAGCTTTTTAAAAAGTGGACTTTTATTTTTAATGGAAACATCTTGAATTCATTGAAAGACAATATATATCTTATTAAATTTAGCTACAAATTTTTTATGACTCTCAGGCAAATATCTAACACTCCATTGGTCACGCTTCAGATATAAGCAAGCATCTTGAATTGTTAATTTTCTTGGATGTGATAGAGTGCTACACATTTCACAGTAGCTTCTTCCCTGTTGATTGATTGATTTCTGGTCATATCAACTGCTAGGTCATTAATCACATAAGTGTAGTGTGTAAGTAAGTGCATGTTTTCTCATGGGGAGGTGGCTGTAATCTTCCCCCGCTGGAAGGCAAGATCTAGTGCTGACCCACACGTCAGTTAGCAGGGTTTTCCCTAACTAGATAATTCCCACCAGCAGGGCACTGCCCCAGCCAAAAATACAGTCTAAGCTACTGACTGGTCTCCTGATGTATGTAGTGCAGGGCGTGTAAGGGGTGCGACTAGGACAAGGAAACAGAAGGCCAGATCAAATGCGGTCCATGACCTGTTTGTTACAATACCACGTCAGCATTCACCTGGTACATCGGAGAAAATGCAGAAAACTATTGATCAGAAGAGCCGGCCACTAGAATTCACCAGACAGTGGCTGAATTCAAACCTAGCTAGTGTTGAAAATTCTGCCACTGTCGGGATTCGAACCCTCGAACCTCCCGGTCGGGAGCACTGCAGTGACATCGATGCCCAAAACAACTATTATAATAACTGTTTATTTTGCACTTTAGTTTAGTTTAAATATATTTTTATCCGAAATATAGTGCTACTGTCTATGTCAGATTTAAAAAAGAATTACATTTGGTGTACGACTGATGATTTGGGAATGAAGAGCCCCTGAGAAAACGAGCCATTCATTAAACATATGTTTCATATTGTTATTAACCAATACACAAAAAGAACTAAGTCTGATCAAGTACTCAGGGATTTAATTTGAGAAATATATTTTTAGAGCTTATCATTCTGATTTGTACCACATATATAACTGTTGACATGTGTATAAATAATAACCACAAAAGCAATACTTCAAATAGTGCGTTACAAAGAGTTTAAATCCCAACCATACATGAGTAAATCTGGTGTACCCCAAGGATCTCATCTCGGTCCAGTACTTTTCTTAATTTATATAAATGATATAATCAACGCCTTTCATCATTCTTCTTTTAACCTTTATGCAGATGATTGTAAATTCTGGTGTGTTATAGAAAATGTAAATGGATCTGACTTATTACAACAAGATCTGACAAATCTAGACAATTGGTGTACAGATAACAAAACATATATAAATATAAATAAATGTAAAGTACTTAGATAAAAATCAAAATGACTTCGATTTTAAATTGGGAGTTATAATTGACAGAAACCTAAATTTCAATTACACATTGATAACATAAAAAAAAAATTTTAAAAAAGACAAACCGCCAAATTCAAATCTCCAAATACATTTGTTACATTATATAATTCTTTAGTAAAATCAAAATTAATGTACTGCTACAAATTTGGTCACCAAACGCGTCTTATATAATCAACAGGTTAGAAACAATTCAACATAAATTCTTTTCTTATGTGGCTTTTAAGATAAATATACCTAATCCTATGATTACTCATAATTATACTCAAATTTCAGAAATGTTAAAAATCCCCACTTTGAAATCTACAGTAGTCTACATGATGTGATATTTATGTACAAACTTTTGAAAGGATGATAAATTGTCCATCAATTAAAGAATTGTTCATCTCCTACGAAAACCTATTCAATGTCAGACACGCACCTTTATTGAAAGAATTCAATTGTAGATCTAATTCAATGTACAACTCAACTATACCTCTCTTGCCACAATGGCAAATTCATTCATAATTGAAAATATCTTAATTCTAATTTTAGCAATTTCAAAATTAAAGCAAGACGAGTTATATTAGTTAAAAAAAATTTTTGTTTTTTGACAAACATAATTACATGAATTAATTTTTTTAAGTTATAGTTATTGAACATTATAATTATTATAATTTCATATATTGCTGTTGAGTGAATGGTATTCTGTATCAATGTATAGGGCATAATGCCTGTTGTCAATTTCATTAATAAAAAAATAATAATAAAAATACTGTCTAAAGGATAGCATTTAAAGAAAAGGGCATTTTGTTGCAACATCTCCAAGATATATCTCTCATTTGAGAGATACTATATGACTATTGGTGACTGTTTTACAGTTGCAATGTGCATTTTTCGAGAAGAAGTAAAGGAAAAGAATGTATTTCTTAATGATTTCATACATTTTAATTCAATTTAAAAATCAGAGGCTAATATATAGCATGTACAACAGCATTAAAATTACTCCAGAATAATATGGAATTACCGTAGATGATCAATAGAGTTATCCCACACATAAGATTCTAGAGTTCTCAACTTCTTCTGAAGACTTTCAATAGCTGTTTCATCAATATCCAAGACATCTTCATTAATGCCATTTTCTTGCATTGTTTTTGCGACATCATCATCTTCTAATCCAACAGCTTCTGCATATTCCAAACTAAACCAAAATTACATTAGGCCGTATCACATTAAATAACTCTAAATAAAAAATAAATATATAAAAATATTTGTTAAGAAAATTCTAAAAATAAATAACACAGACAATATTCTGAAGTATCAGTGGCAACAAGTTCACATAACCAGTCATGGTCACAACTAGACCTCAACAACTAGGATGGCAAGGCACAATTCTGAATCAATACTTTTGAGTTGTATTTTTTGTTCATCTGTACGGCACAGAACCGTTATTATAATAATAAACAACAACATGCAAAATCCTGAGTTGACAATACTACAGGGTATGTTTTGGAGTTCTACCACTCAAGGGTGTATTCCATCACTATTTTTTATGAAAAGACATCTGATATGGATATCTTAAAAATATTCTATCAGAAAGTGTTCATTTACATGCTTACAAGAAAAAGTAGCTGGGATTAATCAGTTTTATGATGACATGAACAAAGTTTTCACAGAGAATTGAGGATTTTAAAGGCAACCACAACAAGATGATTTGATAACTTTTTTAACAATCATGGTTTGTCTTAATAAAAACTTTAAACTTACAGCGAGTTAAGCCAAACATGCACAGGCCTCAATAGATATTTTCTTGTCCATCATAGGCTTATCACACTAAATCCTTTTATCCTATTTAAAATAAACAATTTATTTTATTGAAATTGCATTCGCACCTTAAAGAATGAGATCAGAAGATTGATATTTATCTTATTATCAATCATTTTAAAATGTAGACAAATTTTTAGGTGACCTTGCCATTATGTACTGAAATTTATACAATTTTACACATGAACTGCATTTGCACAGAGCTAAGTGGTTGCTTGCGACATTATACAAACAAAAAGAACCAATATAAAAAAATGCTGTTGCTGCTGCTGTGGATGATTGAGAATTTTTAGAAGACCACTATTCAAGTTGCTCAATTATACAGTAGTGTGTTAGAAAAAACAAGTATCAAAATTCCAGGGGAAGTTTTTAGAGCAATGAATGCTTTTTATTCCATTTTCAAAATTTAATTTAAAGTATGGAGGCTCCCTTGTGGAAAATGAGCTACTTTGTTAATTATTTTAGTTTACACCTTAATTATCTTAAAGAGTTTATAAAGGTTGAAAAAGATTTATTTCTACATTCTACACGACCATTCACAATATTTAATTTACTAATCTTAAGCACTTACAGTTTAAATTATTTCTACTTTATTAATCACCAATCACAATAATATTGTATTATGCATTACATTGTAAGGGTGATTGTGGGAAAGAATAAATGAATAAGACTGCCTAAATTCTAAAGAAAATGATATCCACATATACAATGTCTGCTAACATGGATGACCCTTTTGCCTCAGAAAACTAATTGTCATCACTCTACGACAGTGATATTATCAGTGAAACTGACAATTCATAAATGTAAGTTGATAGTTGGGTAAGTTGCATTTTAAAGATATAAACAGAAATATTACTACTAGCAGTTTAAGAAAGAATTGTTGCAGAATAACTATAGATCACAGTCTCAAAACCAGATATTCAGCAAAAATGGTTAACAAACAATTAGAGACTACTGAACATTTTAAAAAAATGTATTGATTTTAACAATAATATTTAATATATTAGTTATCAGTTTACTGTATAATTCTAAAAGAGTAAATATGCCTGTAACAAGTTCTGTACCTCAGACTCTGGGTCAATGACCACATCTCAATCAAAGTTTTTCACCCAGTTACCCTGATCCTTTGAGCAAATGCTGAGATAGCCCCTTTGCTTCTGAGCATAAATGTAGCATGGCTATCTGCAAAAGTTTCCTAGAGCTTGAGCTCTAGAAAATTGAATGCAGAATAGAGTCTTTTAAATAACTGTACTTCCTGTTCCCACAGAAGCACGTCAATTCCTTCACACAGAGCACAGAAAGATATAATAGCCAAAATCTGTGGCTCATTTGCCTTTGTAATAATAGTTTTTGTTACAGGGAACAATTTTCTTAAGAATTCTTTTCAAATATGCTCATTGCTTACAAATAAAAGTATCCAAAGTTTTTTATGACAATCATTTATTTCAGCAATTGCACAACGTTGAATTTAATTCAATGGGATAGCTTCCCTCACTAAGTTTAGCACCTGATAATGTAACAAAACGAGTTATGAAACATTGTGCAATTGCTGAAATAAATGATTGTCATAAAAAACTTTGGATACTTTTATTTGTAAACATATATTAACAATCAAGAAGAAATATTGATGCTCATTGCTACCCGTATTCAGAATTCAATGTAATATTTATATAAGTGACGGTAGGGATCCCAGAGCCCAAAAAAACTTAAACAGTTTGCACTTCTTTCCAGAGTACCCTGACATTTTTGGATTAAAAATAAATAAAATATTTTAACAAAGAAAATAGGTATGATGTGGGCAGATACAAAATTAAGATCCCTTGACTGTCTAACAAGGCGTTTGGAAAAAAATATAAGAACACATTTTCACTAATGAAAGCAATGTTGAAAAGCTTATATTTATGGTTTGCTAGTACTTCTGCTGTGTGCATTGTAGCGATTTGAAATAAAAAGCTCCTGTATTTGGAAAATTTCTATGCAGATGCAGTTTTCCAATCTAGGAAACAGACTTCAAAGCTCAGTAACTCAACCCTAGCAATACCAAGGAATAAATGGTCCCATTCATTAGCAGGGGGAAGGTGGGAGCTCTGGAGTTCACAGCTTAAATTTTGATTCTATTAAAATACTAGACAACCTTCCTCAATTAATACTTTGCATTGGAAAATAGTTCATTCTGAGTTTTTTTTCAGCAAATTTTACTGTATTTGTAAAATGCATTCTGAATTTTCAGTTTTAGAATGAATTATCCAGATTTTTTTTACTGCCATCCAAAGCAACAGTAAACATCTAGAAACCACTCAAATTCTAACAAGCAGCAGGTTGCTACAAGCCATGATTATGGATAAAACATGACATAAGTGTCGATTTTCTTTTAAAACGTCCTGATCATTTTTTGTTGGAGATTTTCCTGTGCCTATAATGGTTTAAAAACATTTGTGTTTTGTTTAGGTACACAATCGCAGTGAGATAGTTTATTTTTTATTACATGTTTATTTTTTCTCTAAAATAAACTTGAGAAAAATAGCATCGTACTATTTTGAACAAAAAGACATTAATAATTTGAATGATTTTCAGGTACCTAAAAAAAACCATCGTTGGTGGACCTCCTCCCTGGCAATTCTAAGGTTAACCTGCATTCCATTAGATGTTTGTTTAAAGATTTTTGTGTGTTATTATAATAAACTCATTTTCATAAGATTTCTCCAAAAAGTGAGAAAACAATTGTGATTGCTATGACTCATTTTCCCTGAGAAGCAAGCAAACAAGTGAGACTGCTATTAGACTATGAGCATCATTAAAACTTCCATCATATGATTGGTGACTTTAAGTCAAAGTTTCAAATCCAGTTATCTCAGACCAGATTAGCACAGGAACAGGTTAGCACATTTTTGTCCTGAGTGCTTCAATTGAAAAGAAAGAAAGCTATTCATTATATTTTTAACACAACACTAAATAAAATTTAAGACCCGCTCCAAAATCAGACTATTAAGCGATAATGTCGCACAGCAAGTAAAATTACGGTTCTTGAGTTTTCAATTATGACAATTAATTTAGAAATCAAGAAAACAACATACCATTCCAGTTCTTCGCGTGTCAAAATGTTTCCAGAATCTATATTCGATAATATATCTAGCAAGAGATGAGAGTCGTCACAATTTTCGTAATCACCTGGGCTAAATCCCAATAATTCTAAATTTCTCTTCAAATTAGCATTCATTGTATTGTCAACTAGTTACAAAGCTACTCTGACAACTCGTCACATTGACACAGAGTACATTGACAAATCCCGCCAACTTCAAGCCAGGCCTCGAGAAAGCAGAGAGTACAGCCAGCGCCCTCTGGAATACAATAACCTCCTTGGTTTTCATAACGTGGCGCCTGGGTATCCTAGTCTTCTCCATGGTGGGAATAACCATGGTCTTCTCGATGGAACATGTCCAGAATGGCGTCACATTTGGCGGGAAAATGTTAGGTGGCAACCTCAGCTGCGCGCGTAGGCGATTCCTAGAGAAGTACTAAGTTTTTGGCTGTATTATGCGGTTGCCGAGGTGCGAATTTGTTATTTACAATGATTATTGCTTTCTTTCAGTTTATTTCGGTTCTGGCTATGCATTTCGTCGATAAATTGGATTCAAAAAACACTATTTGAGGGCGAACTACAGGCGAAGTAATCGTTGGACCAGCGATTCCAATCACGGTGTAAGATATATCTTACACCGTGATTCCAATCGATTGCAATCGTTGAAAAGGTGGGAAAGAACCGTTTATTGGATGAATCACTCGTTGCCAACACTAATGTCAAGTCGCTACCAGAGGCGGGATTCAGGGGGGGATAACTGCCCCCCTCCCAATGTTGGGTCAAGTTTCTTAAAAACATTTCGTTTCGCGGATCTTCGAATTTTTATCATAAACGATTTACTTTTTCTGTATTTTTAGAAGAAATTTAATAATAATTAAGCGAACAATAATTTTATTTAGCTGAGCTAATATGATACATTAATAAATTGATGAATTTAGTGCCGTAAGGGTGGGATTATGCTCAGCGTTACTGCAAATATCCCGTATAAATAAATCATTTTTCAATTATATTGCTTTTAAACGTTATTTACTTAGAAAATTAACAGTTTTGCGCATAAAATCGAAAGTTATAACACTCAAATTAACGTGTATTATGATTATATAAATCATTTCCATTCCTAGCGTTCTTAAATATTTCAAATGCCGAAAAATAGGTGCTTCTCACGAAAGTTTGTGGTCCGTGGTGCGATAAAAATTGTTTTTTTCAGCATTCCTTGTAATTTACGGAAGCGTAGTGAAGCGTAAACTGAAACCTTTAGACCATGTCCATGTAGAAAAACGATGTTCTTTAACGGATAAACAAGAAATTTGCCTACGCTGCGAAACGTACGGATTCGAAAAAGGAACCGACAGATTAACTTTTCTGTGATCCGGCAGTTCTAGCGTGAAAATGCAGTATGTTAGAGACCAAAAACTGCGCATTTACAATTTTTAAAAAAGGTGAAAATATACTAGTGATGTTGTGTAAAACAGTTTATTATATTGTATATTGTGTTTTTCCATTATAATGTAACTAATGCATGATATTTGTTTGATGCCAAGCGTACACTGAGAACAAATCGAACCTGTCATCTCAACTGAATGTATTTTTTTATACTCTATGTTATTATAATAATTTCATCTTTCTGTTATTATAAACGCGAATCTTGTTTTAATTAAAATGTCGGTTCCATTATTATAACAAAAAAGTTTCATTTTTTGACAACAGAACGATTTTCATTACAAATTTATAATAAATGCACACAGAACTAACTGTTGCAGCCATTTTTAAAGTGTATCAAAGTCAATGTGATTTAAGATGGGAAAATGGTTAAATTTGTTATTTTTTTAACTACAGATCAGCAATCGAAACTAGTGCTACGGAGTGGCACAGACTTTCTCGTACTAGTTAGTTTTCTAATTTCTTCGGTCTTGCCCTATCCTCTTGCCAGCTGCCAACTTTCCCAGTCCAAAGTTAATATTTTTCAAACTTTTCTCAATCTTTCTGTTTCCTAATGGTAGAACCGAAATATTATTTAAAGAAAATTTAAAAAAAGAGTAAAATCTTGTCCTATAAGAAAAATATTGGAAACTTCCTTTTTTTTAAATTTTTAAGCAATTTTTAAGAAAATGGTTTAAGCGTTACTGTAAATGCGAAATTTGAGACTTTTTCACATAAATCTTTTGAGTTTTCGAAAAATTCATTGGAAGTCATTTGTAGCTCTTCCACTCACAAATGCAAAAAAACGATGGAAATAGTCATATAAAGACGGATATTAAAAAATTAATTTGTATATTTTTTGAAAAAACAAAAGAACATATCAAAATGAACTTTTCGTCATATTAAATTATTTCGTCATAAAAAAATATTAAATTTATTAGCACAATCCGTACGAAAAATTTGAAGAAAAAGTTAGGAGCCAGTTTTGAGAAAAATGGCATTTGAGCGTTTCTAAAAATGTGGAATTTTGAGCTTGTTTTCACAGAAAGTGTGAGTTTTCTTGAAACATTTCTTAAACATTTTTGCGTCTACAACTTGACGCAATGTGTCTCCAAGCCCCTTAAAGGGCGTTGAGCGCTTTGCGCTGGGGAGTAATCCCCATTAATGTGCGCTATTGGGGAGTAATCCTTCATTACTAATATGTCATGTCACGTCGTAGTCAGTTGTCAAGAGGACCGCCAGGTAGCATCTCCGCGTAGGCGCCTCCTGCGTCACTACCCAGCGGCCAGAATTGGGAAGGAATATGTATAGGGGTGGTGTTTAGGACACTTTAAAGGGGTTGGACTAGCCATTGTAAAGCAGCCAAATTCGTTTTGTTGGAACAAATTTCACATGAGATTTGGCGGGAATCGAACCCGGACCTCAGTGGTTAAAGGCTAGCGACTTCGCTATGTGCCACATGCGGGCCTTTATCTGACTTAACTTTATCTAACATCAATTAGAGCACATTTGCTCGTAAATGCAATAACGAATTAACAAATCGCCACTAATTCAAATATTATCGACGCAAGAGAAGTCAAAAAATTGAATTTATGTCATTTTTTAAAATAAAAGAATAGAGCAACATGACATTTATTTCATTCACAGTAGCACTATCAATAAAAGTTTAAAGAAAAGATGGGAGCTGTTTTTAAGAAAATCTTGTTTATGTTATTTTTTAAAATTGCACATATTGTACGCAATACAGCGCGAAAACTACTAGTTTTCGAAAATTCAGTGTCAACTATGAAAATCGAACCTATGCCACCAATATAATCTTATTTCACTCTATTCTTACAAGAAATTTAAAGAAAAAATTTGGAGTCATTTTTTAGAACATTTTGAAAATATTTTAGGGCTTCATGTAAAGTACCCCCAAAATCAGTGGCGGCTCGTGGTCATACTATTAGGGTGTGCAACGTCTCTTTTCCCTCCCCTTCCTCCCCCCTCTCTCTCACTCTCACTCCTCTCTCTCTCTCTCACACACACACACATACACTTGCCCATACATACAGGCATACATTACAAGCATACACATATATTCATTAACATAGATAATGACAATTAGAAACAAGGCATCTTATGAAGTTTGATAACATGTTGAATAGTTCATTTTATCACCAACGAGGGTTGACCCCATTTCTTTTCACAACATCCGTTTCGACTTCGCTCGACAAGAACCCCTCCGAAATATTTACTACTTGTGTGGTGTTACCGCATGATTCGGCACTTCCAGAACGTTTTTCAAAGGATGTCAAGAAACACATTGATTCGAAACTTCTTTACTCGCACTTTTGCTATGGAGTATTTTCCATAAACTCGCTGTACAAATTTAAGCCTAAAAGTACAAGTTTATATACCCAATACTCAAAAAATCTGGATAGTTTACCGTCTACACTGACTGATGAAACACAAAGTCTGTGTCGCTTGAGTAAATGCTGTTTCTTTTCAGCAATTTTGTCTGTGACTTTTCCATTGATGTTATTTTAATATTTTCAACTTTATTCATTGTCAGTTGTACAAACACACTTCACAGAAAAACGAACACTTTAATGCGTTTTTCAAAACGCATTAAAAAGTAGCCTCCTACATACGTTTACACGACACATTTTGGTTTTCACATGATTAGGAAAGGATTTGTTATTGCAACTCCCTTTAAAATGTGCAAATAACATTCAATTAACACTATACTGATGAATGCAACACTGCACAGCAATGCGCTTGCGTTTCGCGCGCTACCGAAAAATTGCTTTGGAAGGGGTGAGAGCTCATTCAAGTGGAGAGATATCTCACACTTTCTTCCACCAATGCCACACTTACTTCCTTTAAAAACTTGTACTAGCCGAGTGTTATATCTTCCCGACATGTCAAGGCACTTCCAGAGGTCGCGCCTGCGCAGTAATATCCGCACGCTCCGCAGTGTGCTTCCAGCGCCCGTAAGCCACTATGTTCCCCCCTCTTTCCCCTTCAGCCCCGCCGACCCCTGCTGCTCGCTCGCATTTCCCGAGCGTGCTCCAGCCTGCTGTCACGAAGGGCACTGGCGGCGGACTGTCAATTGCAGCTTGCGAGCGGCGCGTGTTTTGAAATGCCATGTTTCGGAAACGCTCTGCGAGGTCTTGTATTCCCCTCATGTTAAGCAATGTTTAAGAAACATTACACTGCAGTTATTTGGGTGCGAACGTGCGAATACCCACGAGCCGCCACAGCCCAAAATTAATGAATATTATTCAAAATCGCAGAGCTTCGACTCAGACCAGTTCGGAAGGGATCCTCCAGGTTTCTTCCATTTGGGAAAAATCCTACATATGGTTTAGGCGCTAGTGTTGTTCACATACACCAAACCACGGAAAGACGTTTTGCCGTCAATCGATTTTTGATAGTTTAGTTTAGCGCGATTTCTTGTGCGTGCAAAGATTGAGCGCGGCTCCTTTTGTACCGCGAACTAAAGTGATAGTGTTTCGGGAGGAGGTTGTGCTCGGCTCCCTCAAGTGCAATAAATGATAGGATATGTAGGAGTAAAGTGCGGAGCTAATTTAGTGCGGAGCTAATTTTAGCAGATAGTAAATAAATGTCCGAGGATCACATCCGCTGGCACGCCATTGGCCCCCTTCGCCAACGTCACTGCCAGTCAGCAAATCACCAATCACCAGCACAGGCCCCTCATTAACTTCCTTCGCCGCCACCACGGTTAACCGACCAATCACGCTGCCTTCTGCGCTCCAAGCTAGTTCGAACACAGCCCCTGCCTCGTCGGCCTCTCCGACCTTTCAGAACTCTTCAAGCTCCTCCGCGGATCAGAAATTCGCCAAATCATTAATTTAGTTAAAGAAATTCTCAACATCCTCCGCGGCCAAGGCAATATATTTGAAAACTCACAGTCATAATCCCTCTCATTGAAAATGCATTCCCCTGAACCCCTCACTTAACTCACTATTCAAAATAATCTCCTGGAACTGGAATGGCGGTCTTACTAAGAAAAAAACTGAAATTCAGCAATTTTTATCCGACTACTCCCACCACGTCTTCCTCATCCAGGAGACATATCTCCTCCCGGCATAATCTTTTTCATTACGAAATTTCCATATTTACAAAACTAGTCCCGGGCCGCACCGCGGCGGTGGCACCCTAATCGCCATTAGACGCAACAGCCCACATACGCCTCTCGCCGCAATAGAAGCCACAGCTATTGAAGTAGAAACGCCGCAAGGAGCGATTACGCTCATCTCCACCTATAAGCGGCCTCAACTACAATTAGAGGAAGGCGATCTCGACACGTATCTGACGCTCGGGTCGTCAATAATATTAGCAGGCGATCTAGATGCAAAGCACACGGACTGGAGCTGCCGTGTGCGGAACGCTGCGGGAACTCGCCTGCTCTCCTACCTGAATCTCAGAAATCAGCTCATCATCTCCGCTACACCATCCGTCACTTACGCACAAACCCCTTCACCAACCAAATCGAAGGTGATATTCCCGATATCGCCCTTCACTCCCCTCATCTCACAATCACAATCCCAAAGCCTCTATGTCATACCATCTGGCCACCTCCCGATTTTCTTTGCCCTGCAAAGAGAACTCTTCCACGTCCCCGCCCCAAAACCCAAACCTGTCACCGATTGGGTGTCGTCCAAAACGAAAATTGCGAACAAACTCATCGGCAACCCAATCCTTGATTCCCCCCACAACATAGATCGTGCCATCACTCACCTTACATTTCAAATTAAAACTGCTTATCATGAAAATTCCCAATTACACGCACCTTCTCACAACACAAACCAAACACCCGTCGAGCTGATTCGCCTCATTCAGGAGCGTCGAAAGGCGCAAAGAGCATACCACAGCCCTCACGACCCTGCAGCGAAAGCGACGTACCAATCTATTCGTCGGAAAACCTCCAGGCTTCTGCGGGAGCACAGAAATGCAATGTGGGAAACTTAGGTAAAAATCTAAATCAACAAGCAATGTGGAAATTGCAACGGGTCTTACGAAGCCCACAGCCGGCCACCACAGCACTCAATCGCCCCAACGGCCTTCCACCCACCTACGACCCCGCAGTTAAAGCAGAGGGTTTTGCCGATACCCTGCAATCGCGCTGTTCCCCACCCTCTATCGCTCTCTCTCTCCCAGCCAGCGCCGCGGAAATCTATTACACACCCACGCCCCCCGACGAAATTCTGTCTGACTGATCACAGAGGATGAGGTAAGCGACCAACTCAAAAACATTATCACAAAACGAGCGGGCGGGCCGGATAAACTCTCTGGCGAAATGCTTAAGGAACTACCTCCTAAGGTCGCCCGTCTCTTAGCTTCCATCTACACTGCCTGTATTTCTGTGCAATACTTCCCCGCGGTATGGAAATCTGCGACTGTAACGGTACTTCCAAAATCGAACAAGAACTCGCGTCTCCCTGAAAAGTATCGCCCGATCCATTCCTGCTGATTCTAGGTCAACTCTTCGAGAAACTCCTTCTCAAGAGAATCCTGCCAGACTTCGAGCAGAGAGGAATCATTAGGGGGACGCAGTTCGGCTTTCGGAAGAATCGCTCCTCCGCGCTTCAGGCACTTCGCTCTCTTTGCATCATCTACTCTAAATCGCCGCTGTTATCTTCCAGCTCTCTCCTTCGATTTCTCTTTGGCCTTTGATACCGTCGACCACCCACTTCCTCTCCACAAACTTCGCCCCTACGTACCCACCTTTCTATTAAATCTAATTACTAGTTACCTATCATCTCGCTCCTTCTCTGTCATCTATAAATCTCACATTTCCTTTTCTCGCCCTCATTCTCGCCGGCGTCCCACAAGGAGCCGTACTCTCTACCTTTCTCTTCTCTCTTTTCTCAAATGATGCACCTTCCATTGCCGGAGTGAGCGAATTTATCTACGCCTATGACGTAGCGTGTGCAGTCAAGAGTAGCCGAATAACATTTACAATAGCAAACCTTCAGCGCGCCGCAAATGCAGTTGCGAATTGGAGTGCGGAAAACGGCCTCGCGCTGAATGCGCAGAAGTGACAGGCCATTCTCTTCATCCACAAACTTTCTCACAACGCGCACACTGTCGCTTCCAATCGCCTACACGCACACTCTCTCCCGTGTCAAAACGAGACAAAATACCTCGGGGTCTTCTTCGACCGCCGCCTCACTTGGAACACACACTTACAACGCACCAGACAAAACATGACACAACGCATACACCGCCTTCTTCCTCTATTCAGAAGCAAATCCTTCAGAATAAGCTAAAAATCTGCCAGTACCTCGCGTGTGTACGGAGCGCGGGGCTCTATGCATGTGAGGTTGGGCAACGGCTGCGGCCGCTTTCAAGCCCCAACCCCACCATCTTAGACACGGAACTCACAAACAGAAACACTAGCACCATCACCTCCGCCACACACACTTGCCACGGAGAGAATCACAAACATCTTCACCAATATACACCTCCACCCCCACTTCGAACCATTCACACAGTATACATGTTTTCTTCCGGGCTTGTGGGCCGTGGTCCAATTGGCGTTGAACTGCCAAACGTTTCGCCCACGACTGCGGCGGGCATCTTCAGTGGCGAGGTCTCGGGCGAAGTGTCCGGGACGGCGGCTGACTGGCGACTGTTGAACAGATGCCCGCCGCAGTCGTGGGCGAAACGTTTGGCAGTTCAACGCCAATTGGACCACGGCCCACAAGCCCGGAAGAAAACATGTATATTGACTCCGGCCGTGAAAGCCTTCAATGCTTTATACATTCACACAGTATTACAACAAAAAGTCACGACACAAACAAACACAGACATCATCTTCCAAAAACCACCGTAGAAATATTCACTTGCATACAACACACATACACACTTAACACCTTACACACTCAACTATACTCAGCACTAAAACACACCAAATACAGCCCCACACCAAGCACGCCCCAGCCTCCGCAGCTCACCAAGGTTTAAATGGTACATAAATTCATGCAATTCTGTTTTTATCATCACTATGTTCCATGTTCTACATCTTCTCAAGTCATCATGTAAATATATTATCAATTCATTTATTATTTATTTATTTAACGTCAAAAAACAGTTAAAAATGACGTGCCATGGGGATAAGTGAATTGTGTGCACATTTTCAAAATTCTGTGATCCCTACACTAAGTCATATACTACTTGAATTTTGAATTAAAAAAGCTCTCATGTAATAAAATCTATTTTCAAGGATAAATAAGCAATAAATTTGGGCTCTTATCCGTGTTGTCCTTCGGAAAAATACTTCCTGCCGCGACAACATGGAAACGATAATTTGAATAACTGTATTTCCACCTGAATTCTAGAAGACGTGCACAAATAATAAAGTTACATTTATGTCCAGAAGCAAAACAAGGGGCCATCTCAGCATGGGCTCAATTAGGGAAACTGGACGAAAATCCTGATCGAGATGGGGGTCATTGACCCAGAAGCTGCGATACAATATTTGTTGCATATTGTTCAGAATTATACAGTCCAATGGTAAATAATACATTAAATATCACTGTTAAAATTAATGTTACATTCCTTGTGATGCTCAGTATAGTCTCTAATTGTATAAAAACAGTAATGCAGCAGAAACGATTTCACTTCACTACGGCATAAGGACCTGCGGTGAGATCAGAGCATTCTTGATAACCTGGTAGGCCGAGACACTCTCAGGTGTTCACACGAGGGGGTCTTTCAACAGCATATCTCTGAGTGGACAATCCCTCGTTGACAAGTTCTGGATGAAGTCGCTGTAATATGTAGCTTTTCCCAGGAAAAGCTGGAGTTCTGCGGTCGTCGGTTTCGGCGCGTCTCGTACAGCTCGGATGTGCGCGTCTGATTTGTGAATATCTGACGCATCGATCTTGTGGCCAAGAGTTTTCAGGACAGGTTCTGCAAAGCTGCATTTGGCTCGGTTGAGCTTGAGACCGTGTTGGCGAAAACGCTCCAGCGCACTATGGGGCAAATGACAGCAAAACCTGGCAGAAATTAAAAAAACCAAAATTATTTAGGGTGAAAATTTCTTATGGTTTCGTGCAAAGAAGAACCTGGACGAACATGTCCTAGCATGTCACACCGCTTGGGCTGTCCGTCTCCACCGTAGAGCTTTCAGTTCATGCAGTGTTGTAGTGACGGTCGGACGTGCTTTTCATTAGTGAGAATTTATCTCTAGGTTCGTGGTGTTTTCCAGTCAGTGTGTGTGAAGAAAACCAACTTTTTGCAATGGAAGCTTCAAGTTCAGGTATTTAATGTTATTTAGCATGTGACAAACACAAAATCTAGGACTTAATATTAATAGAAATAAAACTACAAAGAAATAGCTTTTAACATTTAAAACTTACGTCTTATTTTGTGAAACACACAACTTTTTAATTATGTATCAAAGGTGATCAAGCCTTGATCTTTGTTTCTCGCTATTCAGTAATGTTCCAAATATATTATACAGCTGTTTTTTCTTGCTACTTTTTGCTACTTTCTTCACGGAATGATTTTTACGGACGTGTCTGCACGTAAAATACCGGAAATGAATTGTGTACTATGTGAGTAATTTTTTTTTGTTGCAGGCAAGAGTTCGAATACTGTTCATATCAAGAGAAAAGAACTTTTGGATATTATGTGGAGCTCTAATGAGAGAGAAACAGACAAAAATTTGATTTCTTGACTGAAAACTGAAGACAAGAACAAAGTGTGGTTCACGGTTTGTCAATACTACATAGGTTGATACGCATGTTTGAGTGCCTATTGCATTTGGCTTATAAGTTACCTATTAAGACGTGGCAAGCGCGAGGGAATGCTAAAAACACTGTGGCTGAAAATAAAGCTCGTATTCAGAGAGAGATTCGAGAACGCAGTGGTTTGATTGTGGATCAGCCAAAACCAGGATCCGGTAATACAAATACCAGAAATACAGCTCGACGGTTCTTTCAGAACCTTGAACTATCTGCTGAAATTACACGCATTGATGTAAATTTAATTAAAATGATGCAATAATTATGATTGTCGTATCAAGTGGCAGTGAAATTCATGTTGAAAAGTTTCGGGCTTTTGCTCAGAACACGGCTCGGTATTTTGTTAAAAATATCCATGGTACAACATGTCACCTACACTGCACAAGTATTTTATTCATGGACCTGATACTGTCTCGTCAGCTTTGCCTCCAATTGACAATTAACAGAGGAAGCTCAAGAAGCACTCAACAAAGATTTTAAGAAAAACAGAGAGCACTTCTCCCGAAAATGTTCCCGTGAAAAATAGTGATGTTTTAAATTTACTGCTCTTAAGATCAGATCCACTTATCACCAACAAGAGAAAATTACCTACGAAAAATGTGCAAAGCCTCCCAAAAGAAGCTCAGGAACTATTGGTTCATCCACCCGAACACGTTGTTCATTCTGAAAATTATGAGGCCCGCGCGGATGATGATTGCTATGACACAGTTCATACTATTGATAGCGATGATGATGATGATTTTTTAATGATTTAATATAATTTCACTATATTTATATTTGACTTTAATTTATGTAATTAGTAAAACCTTTCATTTTTTGCTCCCCCTTCAATAAAACGTAATGTAACGTTATTAGTTGTTTTTATTGTAATAGGTCCACTTCCTCCCTTCTTACTTCTTACTATCTACTCTCTCCTATCATCTATTCTATTTGCCCCTATTATTCATTGCCCCACCGTTGGGCGCCACTTGTAATGGTTCCTTCCCTCCCACTTGTAATGGGTTTCTACTCCTTTTCTAAAAACCGCCCCCCGTCGTGCGGTCACTTGTAATGGGTTGGGCGGCCTCTACGCCCGCCCGTTATCCGTTACGTTAATAAATTCCCTGCTCTGGCCCTTCTTACGAACAACCAATAAACACTAGCCTCGCGTTGGGTTGCCACATAAAACTTTCCTTTCCTCTCACAATTGCCCCTCCTGGCTTCCCTGGCCTTTTTCACTCACCTGGGCGTGGTCTGGCGGTGCGTCTGTACAGACGCGAGCAATCTGCGTTCACGCGCGTGGATCAGTCTAATCCCACGTAAATGATTGCGAAAAACATATTGATTTTGCGAACCCGGCCCCAAAATAGCCATGAAGTTTATTCAATCGCCTCCGTTATCATGTTTCTTTTCAATTTGCACTATTTAGTGCTGCAACACATGTACCTCTAACGGCACACATCAACACAACCCAGCATCAAAAACACAACAAAATAAACATTTCTCCTCCTCAATACACAATACATAGATATGTTGACCCCCACCTACCTGTGCTGTATTGCCGGCTAGCTCAGGTGACGGGTAGAGCCTAAAATTTTAGGTTGTGGACGGACTGGCTACGTGACGAGGTCAATTGAAAAAGTTTAAAGAAAAAAAAATGTAAATTTAATGAAATTAAAATGGTAAATTGACATTATTATCTGAGCAGTTTTTTTAAACCCTTTTTTTTTTTTCATCAATCTTAAAACTAATACGATCAAATTACTTAAAACAAATAAACAAAAAGATGCGCAACAAAAAAAAAAGAAAAAAGGGCCAATGCGCGGCCTGCACCTTCTGAATGTTGACAACGGTCCAGGTAAGCCTAAAAGGGCGTAATGAATGTTTGTTTTGTCTGTCGGGCTCGACAGATTATTAGAATCACCGCTGCGGCAGGAGGACGCTGGGGTGAACGGCCCCCAAACAGGCAACACAGCTGGGCTCCTTTCTTCTGGACGGCACCCCCTTTGGGGGCGGAGGGGGGAAATTCCCTCTGCAGCCTGCTCCCATTCAAGAGGTAGAGTTGACCACGACATCAGCTGGGACGTCGGCGGTAGCGGTGACGACAGATCGGTGACGACGGATCGTAATTTTCGTAATCGCGTAACTTGCGATACACGGCGCGGCGTAAACGAGCAGAGAACAAATAACATTACTAGATAAAGTTTTTTTTTTTTCAATCTAATGACACGCGGTGCGATAATACCCAAATCGCACTCTAATCATGCTACTTCGCGCTATCCTAGCCCTACACAACTCGGATGACCTCCGCGTCCCACCCCGTACAACATGAGCGTCCCCGCCTCTCTGTCCAAAGACCTCCCGTTTCGTCGCCCTCAGCGCGTCTCAGCGCCCCGAACCTCTTTCCCCCAATTTCCATGAATGTTCTAGAGTTTCTACAGAAATTTTGGAAGACGTGTTGTTACTGGCCAGTTACTACGCCGAAAATAATATTGCTCCAATCAGATTACGCGTCTTGCCCGGTAATTTTGATGGAATTTTCCAGAACGCCTCTCTCCCCACTTCCTGTAAACAAACACGGAGCGGTCGCCGCGCCGCCCGCGTGGAGCCTGGTCGGTGGTCCTGAGGGGTTTTCGGAGGCGTTATCTAAACACTACCCCCCTTGCTCGGCGACGCAAGGGGCGGCGTAGATGGCCGTGCGAAGTGATTTGGGTCGCACCCGGTTGGGGCACGCACCCCTGAACAGATAAAAAAAATAAATGTATTTTTTTTTTTAATCCAATATTCGGTTACGTCATTGCCCCCCCCTTTCCCGGATAGAGATAAAAATCGGTTTGAAGAATCTTAATTTTGAAAAATTAAGGTTTATCTCGTTGAAAAAAACAAAAAAACGTTCCCAATATTAGATTATAACTGGTGAATAATTAAAGAAAAAATGAATCAAAACAACATTCAATATTCAAGAAAAAAATTTGCACCAACCCTTTACTTAAATAAAAGCAAAAGAACTATTAACTACTATTTAATCAGAATAAAATAATTAAATCAAAAATTCTTAATTTTTCTCAGCGACACGAAGACCAAACTGTGCCGGGAGCCCAAGGTACCGAAGAATTGTAGAGTTTGTCAATCAGTGGTTTAAATAAAATCTCAGAATAGTTTAACCTTTAAATGGTCGAAATTAAAAAAATTGTACTTCCTGCGGAGCCCATCCAAGTCTTTTAAGAGGCATACATTTGGGCGGAATCTTTTCCCAATAACAAATGGTCCGGAAAATGAGGAAAAAATTTATGGAATAATCCAGCAGGCTGATCACTAATCAAAGGGGTCCTGAAAGTACTTTGTCACCTATTGAAAGTGGTAGGGTTCTTTACAGGGCCTCTTCCGGCATTCTTAGTGATATTATCTAATATAATCCTGCAAGGTTTCGTAATTAGGGACCTGCTGTCTGCCAATCGGGCCAACAAAGGGAAAGAATGTTAGGTTTTCTTCGAAATGCCCTTCCATACGGCGTCATACCAATAGAATCATGTTCTATAATATTAATCCAGTCATTAATGTTACTAATTAGTAGAGCCATTCTTTATGATTTTGAGGATGTAAGCCCCAATAAACGTGAGATTTCTCCTTGACCCTCTCACTCAGGTTAGATTGAGGATGTCTGATGGAGGAAAAATAACAGAGACTCCTTCATTTCTAGTGTTTGTTTAAAAGCGTTTCCGTAAATTGGGAGGCATGATCCTTAAAATTTTCTGGTAAGACCCTGCAGTCTGAAAAAATCCCGGATCAATCGTTTTAAACAATTTTTGTGCAGTAGGTCTCGTTATCGGATAGAGCTTTTAAAATTTAAAAAAGGAATCAATGATTACGGGATTGTTTGTAACCGTACCTCGCAGTAGGTAACTCCGACAGATCAAGGCAGGCCAATTCTTTTTGGGGCTGATGCGATAACGTGTTGCATCGACCTTCATAATGCCTATTAGGATATTTAGTCTTTGACAGGTGACACATTTCGAGACCGTGGCTCTGGTTTGTCTCGCCATGCCTTTCCAGTATGCGAAAGTTAGAAGTACTTTTAGGATCTTATTTCCACCGAAATGCCGTGCTTTTGTGAACATGGAGTAATTAATTTGTGTAATTTCTGTAGGTATCCAAATACGATACCCCATCTGGCTTTTTTTGGTTCGGAACATAACAAAATTACTAGAAAGTTTAACTCGTAGGTTTTTGATTTAACTTTTCGAAAAGTGGTCATTTGATCTAAAGAATTTGCAAAAATAGTTTTGCTTTGCCAATAACGGCATCTTGTTCCTGTAACCTTTGAAGTTTCCCTAGGCTGCATTTCCGGAATAGGGTCATTTAAATTAATGGCATTAATAAAATACACTGTTTCATTCTGACTTTCTGATTTGATGCGTAGGAACCGATTTAAAAAAATCTGCAATAGGTTTTTAAATTTCCCTGGACAATCCGGATTTCAAAGTCGAATTGTTTAGAGAGCACCCACCGTAACAATCTGGCGTTGGTGCAGTGGCAGCGTTTGAAAATTAACGCTTTATGGTCCGTGATAATATAAAATTTCCTACCAGCCAGGTCCCCAAAGCATTTTCTGAAAAGCCCATACAATTGATAAAGCCTCTTTCTTGTTAGTATTGCAATTCACTAGACCTCAATACCCTCTAGAACCTTAAACAATTTTAGGGCCTGGATCATCTTTATCAGGCTGTGATAAAACACATCCAATGCCTACGTTGGAGCTGTCATCTGTAAATAAAATGGCTGGGAAAAATCCGGGTGGTTTCTGTAATGGCCCGGCGAAAAGCTACCTTAATTTTTGAATGTCTGTTCATGCTCATCTGTCCAGTGCCATTTCGTTCCTTTTCTCAATAGGTTTACGAGAGGTGCCGTAAGATCCGTAACCTGGAATAAATCTAGATTGATAGACGCAATGCCTAAAATCCTTTAATTGCTTGGGATTTTTTGGGCGTGAAATCTGGTCTATGGCATTGACCTTCTCTGGGTCAATTCGTAATCTTGCTAACGGTAACTAAAAATGAAATTTCGACGTGCATAATTGTGATTTATTAAGATTCATTTTATGTTTGTACCGACAAACATTCCAATAACTGTTCTAAATGACCGAGATGTTCCTGAAATTTTGTGATGAAATTCAATATCGTCGATATAAGGGTGACGAATTGTTGATTTCGTCGCCTAATTTCTCATCAGACAACGAATAAAGGGTGCTCCACTGTTTTCAGACCAAAAGGCATTCTTTTCAGACGTACGTCAACCCTTCAAAAATCCCGTGAATTTTCTGTCGTCTGGGTGAATTGAAATTTGCCAATACGAGCTTGAAAAATCTAAAGCCGAAAAATCTTTTGTTTTATTAAATTTCCATAAAATTTCATCAGTGTTCTGGGTGCCTCGTTTTCTGGGATAGTAACCTCGTTGATCCGTCGAGCATCTAAACAAATCCACCCCGTCTTTTTCTTTACCACTACAATAGGGGTTTAAATAAGCTGTTACAGATCTTTCAATTATCCCTCGCTTAAGCATAGTTTTTAAAAGTTTGATCCACTTCCCCTCATCGACTGTGGAATGGATAATTTTCATTTTAAGGTGAATCATCGGTGACCCGAATTCGAAAGCAAAGTCTTTAATAGGACGTACAGGACGATCAAAAACATTTACATATTTGAGAAGCATTCTTTGCGCTGGGACCGTTCGTGGTCAGAAAAGTCATTATGCGGCACACGGCTTATGACCCCACTCCCTCATCCCCATACTCCAGGACGCGCGAAATCCGATTTCTATTTTGTCATCACCGTCGTCCTTGATTCCAATTTCCCTATTCTCACCGAAGCTCACAAGATTCCTAGAAAATCCACTACTCCATTATTTTCCCAAAAATCAACCCCAGTATTGTCGTAATTCAGATCCTCTATGATCAAACATGGCACATCAAATAAAATTTCCCCGATTTTTAAAGAAAGCAAAGCCTGATAGTAATTGGTTTACTTTTTCTTTCTACTCCCAAAAACAAACATTTAATAGTGGGCAGAGTTGGTTTGGAATGCGCTCCTTAATAGTTTTGAGTAGAACTTCCTAGAAATTGCACGATTTCACTGCCAGTGTCTATCAAAGCTTGAACACTAAGATTTTCAATAAAACTCCACAACCGGACATTTTCTCGCTCGTTCTCTGACAGGTTCATTTTAAGTCGTCGTTTAGGTCAAAAAGGCATAATTGACTGGAAAAGTATTGAATATTGGTATCTCTGAGATAATTCGTTTGGAACCCAGATACCCAGAAAGCCCAAACGGTTCTAGTTGACGGGCTCAGTCTTATGGAATCCTGATGTCCATTCCTACTAGTTGTGTTATTATTACGGTCATTTGAGTTTGGTGGCGGACGGGAGTTGTTCCCCCCATTCCTCTGACCCTGATCATCACGGCGCCCCGACTGCCTGTTCCGATTATCTTCCTCAGCGAAAACCTGTGATTTCGGTCCCAATTCTCTTCCCTAAAGGGTTTGACCGCGTTCTATCAAATTGCGCCAGCAATTCTTGAAAATGATCAAGATTGTCCCAATCGTACACTGTTAATAAGGTTTTGCACGTAAGTAGGAAAGTGTGCGGTTAGGAGCCAGATAATCTTTTTATCATCTGTCGTCGGATCCATAGTTTAATAGCCCAAATTTTTCCATGGCGTAATCTAAAAATGATTGGTTTCTTCGCTTATCCCATCTACTCTCGAGAATTTTTCTCTCGAACTCTAACGTCGCTGCTTCCCCAGTAACGTGAAGAAAACGAGTTCGGAATTCCTCGTAAGTCTGCGGAAAAGGTGTTAACGCGGGGAGCCAGTGTGCGGGGTTACCCGTAAGTTCCTGCATAAATCTTGGTTTTAAGTGAGGCGGTACCCCTTTGTCAAATTCATTAATTTTCGGCACGATCCCAAAAAAATTTCGGTTTTCGTCCCATTTCCCAGAAAAGCAAAGATTCTGAAGGAGAAAATTTTAATCCAGAACCAGCAGACGCGTTCGTAATTGGATGATTTTCCATTTTTTTTTGTACTTCTTCCTTTACCAGATTAATCACATTTTATCTATTTCTTTCTTTAGTTTAGTTTCCCTTTCCTGGGAACTTCCTCACTACTATCACCTATCTTTTCAATTTTTTCTACCTTTCGAATTTGACTAACTTCAGGTGAGTTTTTTTTCCAACCAGTGAATTTGCGTTCATTTCGGCCGTAACCCGCAATGTTTCCATTTACTGACTCCAACACGCCTCTATTTTTTTGTCGCATGCTCGTAATTTCGGTGAATTTCAGACTGTAGGTTTTAAATTTTTTTTCGTTTCGTTTCCCTTTTATTCCCATTCTTAAAACTTCTACGGTGCTCAATTCTCCACCTACCCTCGAGTTGATTTTTCAGTGATCCCATTTCATGGTCGAACTTCTCTCAATTTTTCAAGTTTGGGTTGTTATCTAAACAGTTATCTAATCCCATCAAATCTTTTATACTTTTCTCGTGTTCTGAAAATGAAATTAATTTTCTCGTCCATTTCCCCTACTTCCGAAATCTGGTTCTTTAATTGATTTTTAAATTTTCATAATTCTTGTTTTGTAGAACTCGCATGAGATCATAAGGTGTTTCATGCGCAGACTGTCCCTGAGTGTCATCACCTCCACGTCTACAGATTGTCCAGCATTTTGAATAACTGTTTATTTCACAGTTTTTCTGAAACCGCACGATTTTCCCCAAACAAGACAAAAAGTACACTCAAAACGAATCAAATCCATGATATCATTAACAGTCCCCAAATAATTAACCTCGCAACGTCCTTTATCCCTTTCTTTAATATTATAAAAAATTCAAATTTAATTTGTCGTGCAGCAATACACAGTAATTCAAAAGTAACAATATTTATTTTAAGACAAATTAAATTTGAGGCGTTTTACTGGGTATCAAAGATACTAATTCGAGCCCACTTGGAAAGATTGCGACGCCCCACCTACCTGTGCTGAATTGCGGCTAGCTCAGGTGACGGGTAGACCTGAAATTTAGGTTGTGGACGGACGTGGCTACTGAAGAGTCAATTGAAGAAAGTTTAAAGACAAAAATGAAATTTAATGAGAAATTAAAAAAAGGTAAATTGACATTATTATCTAAGCTCAGTTTTTTTAAACCCTTGTTTTTTTTTATGCAATCTTAAAAATAAACGATCAAATTACTTAAAACAAATAAAGCAAAAAAAGAGATGCGCTAACAAATAAAAAGAAAAAAGGGCCAATGCGCGGCCTGCACCTTCCGAAAATTGACAACAGTCAGGTAAGCCTGAAGGGCGTAATGAATGTTTGTTTTGTCTGTGGCTCGACAGATTATTAAATCACCGCTGCGGCAGGAGGACGCGCTGGGGTGAAGGCCTCCAAACAGGCAACACAGCTGGCTCCTTTCTTCTGGACGGCACGCCTTTAGGGGGGAGGGGTGGATTCCCCCTGCAGCCTGCTCCCATTCAAGAGTGGGGTTGACCACGACATCAGCTGGGACGTCCCGGGGCGGTGACGACAGGATCGGTGACGACAGATCGTAATTTTCGTAATCGCGTAACTTGCGATACGGCGCGGGCGTAAACGAGCAGAGAAACAAATAACATTACTAGATAAAGTTCTTTTTTTTTTCAATCTAATGACACGCGGTGCGATAATACCCAAATCGCACTCTAATCATGCTCCGCTATCCGGGGCCTACACACTCGGATGACCTCCGCGTCCCACACCCGTACAACAGGCGTCCGCCTCTGTCCAAAGACCTCCCGCTTCTGTCTGCCCTCAGCGCGTCTCAGCGCCCACGAACCTCTTTCCCCAATTTCGAATGTTCTAAGTTTCTACAGAAATTTTGAAGACGTGTTGTTACTGGCCGAAAGTTACTACGCCGAAAATAATATTGCTCCAATCAGATTACGCGTCTTGTCGGTAATTTTGATGGAATTTTCCAGAACCTCTCTCGCCACTTCCTGTAAACAAACACGGAGCGGTCGCCCCGCCCGCCCCCGTGGAGCCTGGTCGGTGGTCCTGAGGTTTTCGGAGGCGTTATCTAAACACCACCCCCTTGCTCGGCGACGCTAAGGGCGGGGTAGAAAAGGCCGTGCAAGTGATTTAGGTCGCACCCGGTTGGCACCGCTTCTGAACAGTAATAACAAAATAAATGTATTATTTTTTTAATCAATATTCGGTTACGTCACAATATATACTCTTTCATTCACCAAACTATTTACAACAACAAAACAAATACCATTCACACATATAACTAAACCCCAGAATGCACCGTCGAGATTTGCCTTAAAATCTACCAATTACATCGACTTGTCTTCGACAGAGCTTTCTTCAATCAAAACAAACAAACAAATGTCAAAATACTTTTGGCTCACGTATGCTGTTGCCTCTGCGACGAATCTGCGTGTCTGGGGTGATTATTCACGCCCAACAGCCTCCGTTGTCGCCATCAGTTCCGGAACACTCGACACGCATCACAGTTCCTCATGGTGTCGGAGTTCACGCTGCCATCTTTTTTTTTATAAACCCTTCAAATTATTAAAAACTCACTGAATTCCGAATCAAATTCCGCGCCTCTAATTATCAATGCAACGTCGCGCTCCCCACCGTTGCAAAATTTCTCATACCGCCGTTTGCTCTCGCAAGTCCAGCGGGCGTTGCCGAATTTCAGAATAGTTCCGAAAATTCCCCTTTCTTTTATGAAATTTTCTTTCCACGACTGTTACACAACGCGTAAAATATTCCGTTACTTATTTCGGATGATGTTCATAACTTCCGCACTTTACAAAAATTTTCAAGAATCGCCTACGCGAACGCACATCCTGCCTTCACCAAGTCCAGGCACATTCTGACTGAATCTTCTTCAACCTAGCATTGTTATTCTTGCTACAACTTTTCCCGATCGCTCGATAACTGACGATCGCGTCACCATGGTTCTCTCAAAATTATTTAATTCTAACGTTTTCCGAAACACTTTATTTCCGTTTTAGTTTCAATAAAATTCTCCCGTAATTCTAAATTTGATGTTTTCCTCTTGTTTTCTTTTGGTCAAAATCCTTTTATTTTCCCTGTTTTCCGTTTTGAATGTGAAATGGAACGCACTGCAATTGTTCGCTAATCGCTTCTTCCTGCTAAGCTTTTGCTTGAATTAATTATCTGTTTTATTAAACTTTCGATCTTCCGTCAAGATATTTAAATGGGATAAATTTTACCTGATGCAGCATAATTTTCTTCTTTGCCTCCCGAAAGTCTAAATTTGATATCTTATCGCGTTCTCTTGCAGTATTCGAAAAACCCTCTTCTTTATAAGCGTTTTATCGCTCCAACAATGGACTCCATTAATATTTTCCTTAACAAAATATACGAAATACAAAAATTTCAATAACTTTTTATTGCCTGGCGCGATTTCACTGGTATAACTTTCAAAATGTTTCTAAATCACAGCCGGATCTAATGTTTATAGTCCAAACTCGCACAAGTATCGGGTTCGCTTTATTCTCTTCCTCAATCGGTTTTATTTTTCACTATGGCGTCTTTGCTGTAAATGTTTTGAACTGTTTATCATCCAAATGCACACCATTGGGGATCGTGTAAATCATTACATTATTTACAATGCGTATTCCTAGAAAATCGACTATTTTTTTGTCAGATGAAGAGGTATCGAATTGGAAGTTACACCATTTCTTTCAACATGAATTTCTCTTTACAGTGATATGCAATACTATGGGTTATAGGTGTTACTCGAATTAATGCCAGAAATGAGGCCCTCTTGCCCCACTGTGCAGCGTTGCGGTAAGGGCCTGGATCAGATTTTCGAAAGTATCAGCAAAAACTATGGTATCATCAAAGAAACTTACATTTTGGAGATTTTGCAGAACCGTATCCATTCGACGATGCCAGATGGCAGGAATGTTGGCTGCACCATAGACAGCACGAGTTGGACGAATCAGACCATGGGTAGGGGTGTTGAGTATGAGGGCGTGGCTGAATTCCTCGTCGACCTCGAGGTGAGTGTATGCATCTGTAACATCCAGATGACAAAAGAGGGTGGCGCCGCGCATCCGATTGAACAATTGGTCTATTTTCGGGATTGGATGTTCATCGACAATGATTCGCGGATTGACAGTAGGCTTGTAGTTGCCCGTGATTCTCAACTTCCCGTTCTTCTTTTCAACGACATGAGTCGTTGACGCCCACTCTGAATACTCGAACCTCTTGTAAAAACCGCTGGCGATTTTGGCGTCGATCTCTTCCGCATAAGCATCTCTCAGGGCTACAGGCACGTCTCGTGCTCGAACGAACGTAGGCGTGGCTCCAGGTCTCAGGTACATCTTCGCTGGAGGGCCTGATAGCTTCCCAGAGATATCACTGAAGAGGTCCTGGTATCGGTGGAACGTCAAGTTTTTGTTGGTCTGAGGTCGACAGCTTGGGCGGCGTCAGCGGCTTGTCGGTGGAAATGTGGTGCGCAAGGTTCTGCTCCCTGCACGATGGCTCTCCGAACATTTCCATTAAGTCGATTTCGTGCTTGATCTCTTCTTCCATTCCCGGCCCAGGAGCGTGTTGAATTCGCCGTCCACCAAGTAGAGGTCGAGCATCTTCGTCGTAGCTCCCATAGTAGCTTGAACTCGGGTGAAACCGATGCAACGAATAGGATGGTGTGAGTAACTCACGAAACGTCGGCCTGTCTTACGCAACTTGAAATTGGGGATGATGGTGCCAAACTTCTCTTGACTCATGATCGCGCAAGGAGAACCCGTCGCGCAAGTCGAATTCCATGTCGACTGTAGTGCCCTCTATCTGTACAGCGAGCATTTCTCGCCTGGGTGATGGTACCGATCCGATGACCTCGACTTTTAACACGTCGATCTGATCAACTGGGTCGTCGGATTCGTAGACCTGGTTAGCAAGCGATCGCGACCTGCATACTCTGCTGATATGCCTCCGCACGTATAGCACTTGGCGTCCCGGACTCTGCACTGACCACGGGCGTGAGCTCCCCCACACCCCGCGCATCCTTTTTGGTTCTCGCGGTGTGACTGGCCGTCATGCTGCGGTGGGTCGCTAGTAGCTTGGCGGGGTCGTTGCTGGTTGCCTGGCCTTTGATTGCTGTTCTTCCGTGCCGGTGGTTTCTCGTAGCCAATCCGGTTTGTGGGTTCACTTCTCGAGGATAACTCCGGATTTTTAACCTCGTCGGCCGTGTTTCATGTAGCTTCGAGTGCGCACGCTATCTCGTACGTTGCGACAAAACTCTCTGGTTTCTTGGCAATAATCTCGTCGCACATGTCCCTTGATTCTACGCCTTTAAGCAGTTGTTCGATTAACATGCGGTCTAAAAATGTTCCATACTCACAGTGCGCGGCTCCTTGTCTCAGCCGGAGGGTGAAACTGGCAATCGATTCTCCTGCCTGCTGCGACATGCTCAAATCTTATGCTTTCAGCATATTTGTTACGCTGATATCATAATGACTAATCAGTTTGGACTGGATGTCGTTGTGGGAGGGTTTCCGGGTCGATGGGACTTACGAGTATCTTCAACGCGTCGTTCAGTTCGGCGCCCATGTAAACACGTGCGTACGACGCGTGTTCATTTTCGGAAACCTTACTCAAATTGAGCACCCAGGTGAATCGTGTAAAATAGTCACCTACGGTGGTCCCATCGGCGGCGCAGTATGCTGGCATCGCGAACTGTGGTGGCCGAGGCGATGCTGACGACGCTGACTCCTTGCCGGCTACGTCTCGACCAGTGGACTGTCTGAGAGCGTTAGCAATCATCTCCGACAGAGTTTGAAGAAGTTCCGTGGAAACTGCGTTTGACATGGTGGGGAAACTTTGTGCACTGATGAATAAACCCGCGAGGAGATACGTTTTTCTTCGTCACGGCGCGGTCGCGTTGAGGTTAGATTCCGCACGAGTTCACTTTTGCTTGCTTAACGCGGCGTTATTTATGTATCCCACTCCTGACACCACTGTTGTATTTGTGGGTTAATAAATAACATCACTAGCTCGTAACAATAGCACTTTATTCATCTATAGGATACATTTGATATACTGGCGGGCACGCGGGCACAACACCACTCGAGAATAAAAAGACTCCTGCGCTACCGTTGTGCCGGCCGGCGGGAGGAGGGGGAGAAGCCGGAGTCAGTGTTACCAACTGACCTAATACACAACAGATTTGTATTTTTTTAAAGTAGATAAGGAAATCTGAGATACGTTATGACGTTTAGAAATGAAAGAAAGGATTCGCTTGTTTTTTCCAAGATGTCCTAATCCCTTGTGTTATCCAAGAATTGCTTTTCCGTGAAATATATAATTTTCTTTTTTGAAGAGGAAAGCAAGTGTTAAAATGAAATGAAAGAGTTGAAAAAAAATGAATTATATTTGTCGTCTGTATCAACAGTATTATAAACCGCTTCCCATGACTCCTGCATGAAGTAACCAATGAATAATTTTATTCTACTTTTTGTAAACAATCTAGTCATACGTGTATTATTTATTGTGTCAGTGATCGCATTTCTTATAATGGTAAGAATTTGTGCATCGTTGTCACTGTATCCTAAATCTTTTGTTTCAACTTCATATCGAGTAGTAGTTTTGTTAATTATAATTTGATCAATTGCCTTAATCGAATTTTGTGTGATCCGTGTAGGTACATTAATTATGTCTAAATTGAAGGAATTAATTAAATCGAGAAACTTAAGTTCTATTTCCTCAAGTCAAAAATATTATATTGTCTTCATATAACTTTATGCAGATATCTCTTCTATGCTATGTCAAAGATTAGGTAGATTCGAACATTGGCTATGTATTCAAATTAGGTTAGGTAGGAACTCACAATTTCCAAAATCACTAATATCAGGGTTAGTTAATAGATACTCATACTCTCATTATTTTCCACTGTTAAATATGTAAAATATGTATACAAAAGTCAAGGTTACCGTTTCAAAAAACATTACTATTAGGATCAGTTCTTGAGGTTAGGTTAAGGATTTAAAATCATTTGTATTAGGGTTAGTTTTTAAAATTTTAGGTACTCTTTCAAAACTTCTTAATGCAAATATGCAAACAAACTCTCAATATAAATTCTTAGTGTAAATATATAATACTAGGGTAATTTTTCTTTAGGTTTAGGTCAAGGATTAAATTCATTTGTATTAGGATTAGCTTTAGATTTTAGGTATATTTTCTCAAAACATTCTCAAGGTAAATATATTAAAAATGTAAACAACTAATGTATCCTTATAAAAAATAAAAAGACCGGGGAGCGTCTGACGACGGGAATAGACAGATGAAACATCACTTCTTTTTGGGAGCAGCAAAAAGAAAAAAAACAAATAAAAAGCACAAACAAAACCAGTTCAAAAGTGCAACACAAGTGACAAAGTGCGACAAATGCAATCATCACAATCAATGAAAGTGACAAAGTGGCGGACCAAACGTGAGAATCACAGGTCGGCCACCAAAAACCGAAATATAAACTATCGAAAATTACTCCGGCGGAAGAGCTCCTCCCCAGGAGCAGGCCGCCACCTTTCTGCCCAATGCAAAGTGCATCGCGATGTCAATGCGCTGAGGAAGCTTGCGACATGATTCTTTGATTCCAGAGGCGGACTTTGCCAGGGAAGCATCGGAGCTGATTTAGTCGCCCGCGATACAGAGCAAAGGGTGTAGCTGTTAGCGAAGAAGACGGACAGCGCCGTTTGGAGAGCGACGAGACATCGTGCGCCACAAGGCGAAACCGAAGCCTGCGTCAGCGGCGAAGCACCGCCCCCTGGTATTGGAAGGAAGGCCCACAGGCCTAGCAACCACCCCCGGAGCTGCTTAAAAGAGCACTAGAGGAGCTCAAACAACCAACAGCAGAGGAGGAGCGGCCGCGGCCGCGCCTCCAGATGGAGGCCGCAGACGACACCACCCGAATGGATGCTGAGGGTACAATGCCTACGGATAGCGATCAAACCAACCAACAGCCTCGCTCTAAACGGGATCGCTCCACCTCCCCCATGCCTGTACTTCCCAGAACTTTCATACGTCTACAACTGGGCCACAGATGGCATCCGCGACAAGCTCGTGCCCCCCAATTCCCAACTGAAACCATTCGTGAACACATGACTGACCTGGGATTAACCGTTTACCACATCACGGAAATGCAAAGAAGAGATGACGGACAAACTAAGACCAATGGGACTTTCACTCTGGGAATCCCGAGAAAAGACACGACAGAAATCAAGCAAAAACTACACTACATAGGACACTTCAGCATTAACCTTGAACACTATAAAAATACTGACCATGTTCCCCAATGTAAAAACTGCCTCAAACTCTATCACACCAAATCATATTGCCAAAGAAAAAACACTTGTGTCCTTTGTGCTTGCCCCCACCCCACTGAATCCTGCCCACAACCCCAAAGCCAACAGCCACAATTCAAATGCCATAACTGCACTGGAAACCACCCCGCCTATGACCCAAACTGCCCTTACCTTCAACAAGCCAGAACCATACAAATCAACAGAACCACAAATCTCTCTCCTCACCTCCTGAACTCAACTTTCCCCATCTCAAAAACAACCTCAACCTTAAACGCAGATCCACCCTCACAACCACAACAAAACAACACCTCTTCCATCTTTGATATCAAAGAACTCACTCTCTTCAAATCCTGCAATCTACCACAACTCCTTCAAACTTTAAAAACCGTCTTGGAAATCTTTAAAGGCCCTGAGGACACCCTCACCAAATTAATCCTTGCTGGCAACAAACTTGTCGAAATCCTTAAATAATGGCCCCTACCTTCGTTTTCTCACCATATCCTCCTGGAATACACGCGGCGTTCTCCACATCAAAAAAACCTCTAATAACCCAATTCCTAAAAGACCACTCCGTCGGGGCTCTGTGCCTCCAAGAAACCTACCTAAAACCCAACATATCTTTCTCCATCCCAAATTACCTCACATACCGCAATGTTCGTCTCATAACTAACGGAGGCACTGCCATCCTAATCAGAAAAGACATCCCTCATACCCAATTCCAAATCTCTAACACCACGTCCCTTGAATGCTCTGCTGTTATATTAGGTACCCCAACAACTCTTTTAATAATAATAATAATAATAATAATAATATCTGCATATAATAAACCAAAATCACCCATCCCTGATACTGATTTCTCCATCCTCCTAAATTTCCCTCACCCTTTTATCCTCACAGGTGACCTGAACTCAAAATCTCATCAATGGGGCTGCAAGACTAACAATAGTAATGGACGTAAACGTGAAAACCTACTAACTTCACACTCATCCATCCAAATCAAAAGCCCCTCAGAACCCACTCACTTCATCAATGACGACCCCAACGACATCCTAGATATAATCCTTCACTCCGCCAACCTCAATGTCTCCACCCACACTCCAAAATTAGACCTATTCAACCAATCTGATCACCTACCAATAGTTTTTGCAACAACCTCAACCACGCCACTCCAACACCCTCAACCACCACCCATATCCCAAACCAACTGGAAATCCTTCAACCATATACTGTCTAAAAAGATTCACCTCCTCCCACCATCACTCCACTCCACTCCAGAAATAGTCCAATCAATAACACATCTATCCAAACAAATCAAAAATGTCTTTAAGAAAACCACCACAATAACCCAACCAGTTCATCCCACTCTTCCAAATGAAATAATATCACTAATACGACTAAAGAGACAGATACTACAAAAAAAGATACTACAAGAGACTATACTACAAAGACAGACGTGACGAAGACAAATGAAGACTTAAACAACTACAAAGATAAGTAAATACTTTACTACTACGCCATGAACAACAAAAATTCAACGACCTAATACAAGACAAAGGCAGCCCCAACCAATTACATAAAATAGCCCGAACAGTCAGAGGAACTGCCACCAAAATATCACTACTTCTTACCCAAACTAACAAACTCATATTCGACCCACAAACAATAACTAACACCCTCGCCCAATCCTTGGCCATGCACTTCAAACCCCAAAATCTCCCCATCCCAGACAAAGTTCTTCTGCAATACCTTAAAACCTCACACCCACCGCTTAACACTCAACATCCTTACACCACTTCCAGTCATGAAATATACCAAATCCTAAAAACCATCAGCACAAACAAAGCGCCAGGCCCCGACGGAATCACCCCATCTCAAATAAAACACCTACCAAAAATGTGCAATAGATCTCCTTACTAAAATTTACAACTCCTGCTTCTCCTTATCCTATTTTCCCACCTTCTGGAAGACATAATGATACCCAAACCTGCCAAAGACCATCGGCTCCCCTCAAACTACCGCCCATCAGCCTTCTCCCTATCTTTGGAAAAATCTTTGAAAAAAGTATCCTTCTCAGACTCAGCCCAATCCAAAATCCCGCAATCCGTCCTCTCCAGTTTGGTTTTCGTGACGATCGCTCCGCGGCCCTCCAAACACTCAATCTTGCAATATGCATAGCCACTCCACTCCGCCAAAAAATTGAAATCCCCGCCATTTTCACCGACCTTTCCCACGCTTATCACACCGTTGCTTACAATATCCTTTTAATGAAACTTCACCCCCATATCTCCACCCACCTATATACACTGCTTCAAAATTCTCTTCCAAACATCTTACTACGTCCAGCACCTCCCAAAATCCTCTCCTACACATCCAATCCACGCCGGCATCCCTCAGAGAGTCGTGCTCTCTCCCATCTTATTTTTTCTGTACGTCAATGACATCTCGCCCACGCACGGTGTCAAAGCTTTCCTCTATGCTAATGACTTTGCTTCCTTCCGATCCCTGTCAGGCTCCCTCAAACAACTTCAGAAAGCCCTCAACACACTCCACCTCTGGGCCCGAGAAAATGCAATTACAATCAACCTCGATAAATGCCAAGCTACTCTCTTCTCTTTCCGAAGAAACGTCTCCTCCCCCATCCCTCAAAATTCTCCACCACCCCATCCCATGGCAAACCAATAAAATACCTAGGAATCCATTTCTCCAACAGGCTCTACTGAACTCACCATATCTCCCAAGCCCTAATCTCCCACCGTATCACAAATATGCTTCTACGAATCCTCACCCACCACTCTCTCCCAATTAAGAAAAAGCTTGCCCTCTACTTCACCTACATACGTCCCATCCCACCCAATCTGGTTCAACACCTCCACCTTTAACCCAAACCTCCCCCCCACATTCAAACCCCCAAAAAAATCATCGAAGATCCCACCTATAAACACCTACTCACATCCCATCTGCACATTTTCTAAAATCCACCAAGAAATAGGTTGAAAAAACATCCAATAGAAATCCTCCAACTCCCCCCACCACCCACTTCGACCTCACAACATAAAAACAATCACCCAACGGTACAATGACTTTGACTGCGACAACGACATATTGCACTGCCATAATAACTCCATCCATTCTTCCAATAGCCATTCGCACAACAGTCACTGTTCATCCAAAAAATTATCACCTATACCATTATCTATTATCACCTATATCACACGTATCCCTTATCACCAATTCCATCTTAACAAAATAACCCGTCCTCCGGCTCCACCAGAAACCCTAACAAAACCCATCTAAACCAATACCTACCCAGAAACCTAATCCCCGTCCTCGTATGGGGGAAAGTCCAATAAGCAACAAATTTTACTCACCACGAAAACCACAACCTGAATGAAGAGCCTACAAAGGTAGGCAGCCATTCAAAAGAAACCTCACCGTGTTTGGCTTGGCTTGGCCTGCGACATGTCAGGCGAAACGTCGGCCCGGCCTCTCAGCTCGCTACGCGGCGTCACCCGGACAGCCAAGAAGTAATCGACGCGAGCCGCGGAAGCTTACGTGTAAATTCTCAGCTCTATTTATTTGAAACTGAACTTCATATTGATTTTAAATTACTATTAACAGTAACTCATGGTGGAAGTAAGTTACTTCCACCATGCATTAACTATACGTGTACGGGTTTGTAGTGTTTTACGTTAGTACATAAATTGATTGAAATCTTATTCTATATATCGAAGACAAACTTTCAGATATTATCTTTTATCTAATTACGGTAACGTATAATCTACTGATTGTATTAAACAGTTGCAGCTTAAGTTGACGAAATTCTACGAGCCACATTGCCAAATTTCGTAAGTACTAGCTCCATTAGATTTTGTGTAGCATACCTTCTAGTTTTTGTATTCAATCTTGCTTTTAATTTATTTAATACACATCAATTTAACACTTTTAAAATACAAAGCTGGTTTTGTTGCTCTTATCTGGGTTTTCTTGTATTTATTTCAATTTTTTATCACGTACTTTAAAAACGCATTCGTGACATGGCTACTGCTCGTTCTACCTTTTTTACTCTCACACTCTCAAAGCCGACCTTCTGAAAGCCTCACACGTAAGCAATAATTTAGATCAACATATCCGAAGGTTGGAAGGGGTCGTTCTCAACAAGACGGTTGGGTACAAGTCGGCAACACTGCGAATAATACCAACCGTACACCCGTGACTGTACAAAAGACACGAACCGCATCCAGTCACAACTCAAAACAAATTTAGTGTTTAGATTATGAAACAGATTTTCTCGCCTTTCTGATCCTCACCACCCTTCTCTACCATTGACAAGTACAAGCACAAACCAACCCAAACAGGCTAGGGGCGTCAAACCAAAACACTAAGCTGCGCATCCTAGCTCACTTGAAAACAAAGACATTCCTACGGAGCCTAAAAACGGGTACTATTTTGGCTGACAGTCAGGGCCCGCCATCTTTCCTCCATTCTCAGTAGGAAGTTACCCTCCAATTTCTCAGTCTCATCTATTTTTAAACCTAACGGGAGGTCTGCAGATGTGACTGCAGAATTGACACCCACCGAAAACACTGACCAATCAGGACACAGCCATTATCATAGGAGGGCAGAATGACATTAACTTGGGCGGTAACTTTACACCAAAACATGTTAACAAATTACAATGTCCGCCAAAATACTAACATTGTAGTCTCGACTCTCCCCTTCTGGTACAACAGACCAACACTATGCAGGGGAGATTAAGCACGCAAACCAACAATTGAAACTGCAGCTGAGAAAACAAATGTCACACTTTTAAAATTTAATTTCCTCTCAAAAACACTTCCCCGCATGCCAAGAACCTTGCTGGAAAACATGCAGTCGGGAACAAGCTTGCCAATACATCATCAACTCAGTCCCCACGCAGTCTCCTGCCAAAAATCTATCCTCCACCTTCCTTACGTTCTCCACCCCACCCTATTTCGAACCCTGTTGCCTCTTCCTCGAACCTACTCCCGTTTCTCCCATTCCCTACCAATTCGTCTACATCGATGCCCATCTTCCCCACAACCTGTCCTGCGGGACACACTACAACCTTCGACCATGCACTGAGGTAAAATGGAGTAAATACATAGCAACTACAGTCAGATGCAGCAGAAAAACATTCGTGTAGGGACTTGCAAAAAAAAAACATTTTCCACCATAATGTTCAATCCCTTTCAAATAAAACTGGGGTTTATCGAGGCAGCTCACAGAGCGATCTAAATCAAATGGACGTTCTTTGCTTTACAGAACATTGGTTATCTCCTAATGAACTTAGCATTTTCCAAATTCCCAAAATTTTACCTCGCAGGCTTTATTGCAGAGAAAGAATCCCATAAAGGTCCTACGTATGGGGTTCCTGTATTTACGTTAGAAATAATATTGATTCTATCCCTTGCGGAATTAAATGAGTACTCCATTGAAAATTATTTCGAAATTTCTGTTGTACATCTTACTTCACTAAAAGTGATAATACTTTGCATTTACAAACCTCCAACAAAGAGAACTGCAGATTATATTTTGTTGGAAATATAATCTGTTAGAAATAAAACCTGGAGATAACACTTAACAAAGTCAGAAATCGCTCTTTTGAATCCATTGTTGTATGCGGAGATTTTAACATTGATTTTCTGGTCGAATCTTGCGAAAGAAAAACTCAATTTAATTAATTCCTTTAATTTAGACATTACAATTAAAGTACCTACACGGATCACACAACATTCGATAAAGGCAATTGATCAAATTATAATTAACAAAACTACTACTCGATATGAAGTTGAAACAAAAGATTTAGGATACAGTGACCACGATGCACAAATTATTACCATTATAAGAAATGCGATCACTGACACAATAAATAATACACGTATGACTAGATTGTTTACTAAAGTAAAATTAAATTATTCATTGATTACTTGATGCAGAGTCATAGAAAGGTTTATAATACTGCTGATACAAACGACAAATATAATTCTTTTTTTTTTTTAACCCTTTCATTTCATTTTAACACTTGCTTTCCTCTTCAAAAACGAAAATTAAATATTTCACGGAAAAGCAATTCTTGGATAACACAAGGGATTAGGACATCTTGTAAAAACAAGCGAATTCTTTCTTTCATTTCTAAACGTCATGACGTATCTCAAGATTTCCTATCTACTTTAAAAATACAAAACATTGTTACGAAAAGTCATAAGGCAGGCCAAAATCATGAAAAACGATCAGGATATTTGAACTCAAATAATAAAACAAAAGCAATGTGGAATATAATAAAACATACTACCAAATCAACTAGAAAACCCGTAGAGAATGTTGTTTTAAAATATAACTGATATAAATGTGAACGATCCGGCAACAGTGGCTAATCTCTTTAACCAATACTTTTCGAGAATTGCTGCCGATCTCACTGTCTTCAGCCACAAAATTCAAAACAGACAGTTCACCCAAAATTTTAGACACAATGTTCGTTTCGAAACTTCTTCCTATGAAATTCTCAAAATAATCGGTAAACTAAAAATAAATATTCGTCCGGTTTAGATGAATTCCGGATTCTTTGTTAAAGACTTGTGCGTATGCCATTATACACCCGTTAACTCACATATTTAATGCATCTTTATGCACTGGAACGTTCCAGATATTTTCAAAACAGCTAAATTAAGCCGCTTTCAAAAAGGCACAAAAATGAAATTCAAAATTATCGGCCCGTTTCTCTTCTATCAGTTTTTCAAAAATATTAGAGAGACTTTTTACGTACGAATGGAAACCTTTCTCAGTAAATACAACGCGCTTTCAGATTGCCAACATGGATTTAGAAAATCAAAATCAACGGAAACAGCTATATTTTCTTTTCTTAAAGATGTCGCCTCATCATTGGATCAAAACGAGACACCTATTGGATTATTTTTAGATCTCTCTAAAGCTTTCGACGTCATTGATCATGACATTTTACTTTCCAAATTACCTTCATATGGAATTCGTGGTATTGCTCTAGATTGGTTATGTTCATACCTTAAAAAGATCTCAGAGAGTTGAAATACCTTACTGGAATGATGGAACATTCTACGCACCTTTCCGACTCCTTGTCCGTTGCATGTGGAGTTCCTCAAGGATCGATTTTAGGCCTATTCTGTTCTACTTTACGTAAACGATATGCCCTCGACGATTCGAAACGGAAAAACGGTTCTCTTTGCGGATGATACGAACATCCTTTGCAATAAAGAAACAGTAAATAGTGCAATATCAGATGTTTCAAATTGGTTCCGAAATATCAAATTAATAGTAAACGAAAGAAAACGGTTTTAATGCAGTGCTTGTTCCATTTCAAATAAACAATTCTGTGCTCCATTGAAAATGAATGGTGTACCATTGACTGATGTTAAGGCAACAAAATTTTTAGGTCTCTCAATTCAGTCAAACCTTAAATGGAACGTCCATTTAAATGAATTGAACACAAAATTAAGTTCATTATGCTATGTTCAGAATTCTTGCAAATTCAGTCAGCCTCCATACTGCTCGTTGTGTATATTTCCCAAGAATGTTCATTCCCGCCTGAGATATGGCATAATATTCTGGGGAAATACATCTTATAGCTCCCAGACTTTTAGATTACAAAACAGAATTGTACTGAATAATAACCAAATCCCACCCACGTGATTCATGTAAGCCTCTTCATTAATCTAGGAATTCTACCATTACCGTGTCTTTTTATTTACGAATCGGTGGTTTTGTAAAAATGACTTGCTCAAGGGCGGAATATATTTTCAGAAAATGCCGAAGTCTATTACTATAACACTCTGACGTAGAAATCATATTCACCAGGTGACAGTATCAACAGCTCATTACAAAAATTCACATACAATACATGTACATTATTTTACAACACTTTGCCAGATGACATTAAACGATTAATTTCAATAGAAAAGTTTAAATCCAAGTGAAATCTTTTCTGCTGTATAACTGTTTCTATACAATTAGAGACTATACTGAGCATCACAAGAAAAGTAACATTAATTTACCAATGATACATAATGCATTATTTACCATTTGGACTGTATAAATGAGTATAAACAACCTGTAACAACTATTGTACTACAGCTTCCGAGTCAATGACCCCCATCTCGATCAGGTTTTTCGTCCAGTTTCCTGATCCATTGAGCAAATGCTGAGATGGCCCTTGTTTTGCTTCTGGGCATAAATGTAACTTCATTTTCTGTCACGTCTTCTAGATTCAGTGGAAACACAATTCTTCAAATTATCGTTTCCATGTTGTCGCGGCAGGAAGTAATAAGAGCCAAAATTTATTGCTTATTTATCCTTGAAAATAGATTTTATTACATGGGAGTTTTTTTTTCTCCCTTCCAAAATTCAAAATTTATTGCTTATTTATCCTTGAAAACAGATTTTATTACATGGGAGTTTTTTTGTTTTTTTTCTCCCTTTCAAAATTCAAAATTTAAGTAGTATATGACTTAGTGTAGGGATCACAGAATTTTGAAAATGTGCACACAATTCACTTTTCCCCATAGCACGTCATACGCAGTTTTTTAACTTTTTTTTGACGTAAAATAAAATAAATAAATGATAATTAGCATCTGTCTTTGTCAATTATATGTACTTCTTGTTTAAAAAAAAAAAAACAAATACTAATATTAACTTAAAATTTAAAAAATTTGATAAAAAATTTTTTAACATTTATTAATTCACAATGCTTGGTGTTTTTTTTTACAACTATATTCACAGCTTTTCTTCACAGAACATTAAATAAATAAATTATTATTACTGGAGACTTGTATGCAGGCCTCATTGTTCGTGTGCAAAGCACTGCCCATCCTACTACATTATTTATTTATTTATTTATTGAAATTTCTAATTAAACTTTTAATGGGAACTGTTGTTTGTTAAATTGAAATTGAAATCAGTAGGTAGACCTATATTGGGAATTCTTGGTATGAATACAGATTGCTCTTTTCACAACCACTTTGTATTTCATATTCATCAAAATTATTTTTTTTTAGTTCCTTCACTTTCAGTCACGCACAACCTTGGCACATCACGATCTCTTAGTTGAAGAACAAGAACTCCAACCTTTCATTGTAGTTTAAGAATGGTACCACAGATGTTTCAATCAAATTCAAAAATTCAACAGCATGCATTGAACAATATGAAGAACAAAGTCTATTGAAAAAAATGTTTTAATTTCACCAGGAAACATGTGCATGATCTTTAAATTTACAGGATCCACATACTCATTTGTTGAAGTGAAAATTGCTCATTGGGAAAAACGTTTTTAATCAGACTGTCTAAATTTTTGTCAATTGTACAAAAATCATAAGCAAATGAGATATTACCTTCACCATCAACTTGCGCATTTTTCTTTTCCAAAATTTTATAAATAGATATAAAATTTACCTCATGCCAAATCATTATGAATATGTACTCCCAATTTTGCTTGAATTGCTAGTCTTCACAGTCTCACAAGGGAATATTTCTTATACAGGCATTTTTATGTACTTCTGGCAACAAATAATTGCCGATGCTTCTATCAAAATATGAAAACATCTCAGTTCATGTTGTAGTACATGAACAGAAAGTGGCTTCATTTACGCTCGGTATACTTCTGATGAGAAATAATAGTTCACCCTTCTATCAAAAAGATTATTATTATGTCAACCACAGTTAAATTTTAACACGAATAACTAATTCTTCAATAACTTCTTTTTATCCTAGAATTCAGGAAAAAAAAATAAACAAAATTTTCAATCATTTATCATCTTAATTAACTGATTACTATTACTTACAACTAACTTACTTGACTTACATTGACACAAACAATTTTAAACAGTGCCTCAAACAGTGCTTTTTAACCATAAAATATTTTCAATGCTTGATGCTTACGGCAAATCAATAAAAATTGAAAGTCATTTTTGTTGAAATAAACACATTCAATGCCTAATGGTTGATTAATTTAACGAAATAAAAAAATATCCCACGGTGTTGTAAATAAAATTTTGAAAGATGCTCATTACTTATAACATTCAGTAGTCCAATAAACCTTGTTTCTTTAATAACTATTATCTGTCTGTATACGTTTGACTATTACATGCGTAGTATTGTTGACAAAACAGCAAATTTATCTAAATAACTTTTGACTTTGGTTGAAAGAAACACTTCACACAAAAGATACTGAAGGTCAATCAGCAAGAGCTGCACGTCTTTTAGAAACGTGGTTGTGAATGTAATCAGCTAATAACAACAATTTACATGAAATTTAAAATTTAAATATTCAAGTACAATAATATAATTCTTAATAAAGAAATTATCTTTATACACAATATAAAACATTAATTTTATTGGTATAAAAATTAGCACCCAATCACATATTTTATTTGCATATTGCAAGAATGTTAACTGGTAATGTCTTGTGATTTGCAGCATTCTCCTGAAAACTTGAAAAAATTAGCTAAAGTGGAGTAAAATACATCAGTTTAAACAATATCAAAAACATCTATTTGAAAACCTGTAGTAACATATTGCACGTAGTATATACTACAATCGAGTTAATCTTTATACCAGCCATAATAACTCAAATGTTTTTTGATAGAATCAAGGGAAATTATTCTGAATTTTAATTTTGAGAAAATCATGAGTTAAAAAAATAAATGCTATGGAGCAACATGATATATGAATCAAAAATTCATGACACTCATTCATGACCCCACCGACCTCATCAAGGAATTGATTAAAGTCACCAACAACCATGTGACGGCCAAATGCACTCGGTCTGACCTACTTATTCAACCCCTGACAGTGACTGCCCACACCAAAATTCCCGGACCAAATCCCAGCCCGACAAAAAGGACTGTTTTTCACAGCTGTGGCCTACCACTACAACCGTGCTACTACTGAACCCCACACCAAATTCGTGATCAAAGGACTACCCTCAAAATTTGACTTGAAAATCATCCAAGAGAGACTGACAATCCTGAAAATAACTTACCACCACATATCAGAAATGATGAGACGGGACAGCAACGGAACTCTCACCCCACTTGGACTTTACACGGTTGAAACCAACAGACTAGAAATGACTGAAATCAAGACTAATTGAGTACATCGACTCTACAGAATCCAATAGAGGACTACAAACAACCTAATGCAAAAACTGTTTAAGACTCTACCACACCAGAGCTTTTTGCCGACGACCCCCGACATGTGCCCTCTGTGCTCAACCTCACGCAACTCTGCCCCTCCCACACCTCAACTGACCGCTCCTTTGTTCCGACTTGCGCAAACTGCAACGAGCACCATCCTGCCTACGACCAGTCCTGCCCCTTCATCCTGAAAGCGAAAGCCAACCGAGCCCAACAGATTGCCAAACTTCACCCAACCACCCCTCCACCCCCACCCTCTCAGCCCAATCCTTCCCTCCATTGACTAACCCAAACACATCCTACGCTGCAGCCACTGACCCAAATGCATCCCAGACCAACAACAACCCCCCTCAATCCACAGCAAATAATCTAAAGGAACTCCTGGCCCTACTCACTAACCCTATCATCAAAACCATTCTTCAACATTTACCCTCGCTCCTAAACATCCTTAAAGGCCCAGAAAACATAGTTACTAAATTAATCTCCGCAGGGATTAAGCTGATTGAAATCCTCAACTAATATGGCTCCTACTCCTCGCATCCTACCCATATCCTCGTGGAATGCGGGCGGTGGACTAACCCAAAAGAACCCCATTCTTACCCAATTCCTCAAAGACTACTCCATTGGGATCTTAGTACTACAAGAGACATTCCTCAAACCAAACCACTCCTTTTCCATCCCAAACAACACAGTCACCAGAACCGATAGAACCTCAGGCCCACAAGGCGGCACGGCCATCCTTACGCGACCTACCATTCCCCACACACCTTACCCACTCCCACCTACAATAGCCCTAGAATGTACTGCCATAACAATAGGAACAACCACCTCCCCGATCATCATCATCTCATGCTACAAAAGTCCCAAAAACCCAATTCGACATGCTGAACAACCTCCCCCACCCCTTCATCATCGCAGGCGATTTCAACAGCAAATCTACCGGATGGGGCTGCGCGACTAGCAACAGAGCAGGACTCAGACTTGAACATTTTCTGGACAATCATAGCAACATTCTTCTAAAAGCACCCTCCGAGCCCACCCATATCTCAACAACAATCCCCACGATATCTTAGACATTGCTCTTCACTCCTCTCAACTATCCATCACCATCCCACAGCCAAAATATGATCTTTACAACCTCTCAGACCACTTTCCTATTCTCTTTTCTTGCTCGTCTACTTCCCACTAACTTCACCCCAAACCTCCTTTCCCGCCCATCACAGACTGGAAACGATATAAACACATCCTATCGAAGAAAATCCACGTCCCCTCCAACCTCTCCTCCACCCAAGAAGTAGACGATTCAATCAAACACCTCACCCACCACCTAAAATCTGCATTCCGGAAAAGCTCAACCTTCACCAACCCCCAACCGTCCCTCCCTGAAGACATACTAGCAATTATTAGACATAAGAGAAGACTACAACGACACTACTACAAATACAGACGTGATAAGACAAGAGACAACTTAAACAGACTCAAAGAAAAACTTTTCAAGGTCATCAAGGCAGTACGTCACCCCCCCTCAGTACCCCATCTTGTCTAGCAACAACATCCTCACTTTCGACCCTCAAACCATCACCGACTCCTTTGCCAACTCCCTAGCCGTGCGCTTTCTTCCTTCCAATATCCCTATCCCGGACGTCATACTGAAATACCTCCGCACCCCTGCACTACCACCTGACCGACAACAACCCTGGAAGACAAATGACGTAGAACTTCGACGGCTAATACGCACAATAGACTGTACGAAGACCCCAGGACCCGATGGAGTCTCCCCTACCCAAATTGTAAATCTCCCCAAAAACGCCATCGACCTACTGACCCTTTCCTCAATTCCTGCCTCCACATATACTTCCCCTCAGCCTGGAAGATAGCCCGCGTTGTCATGATTCCCAAACTCCGGCAAGGACCATCGGCTCCTCTAACTACCGCCCCATTAACCTACTACCTATCCTAAGTAAACTCTTTGAAAAATCCTTCTTCTCCGCCTTACTCCCATTTTAGACCCCATCATCACCTCTTCTCAATTTGGATTCCGGGAGGGCCGCTCTGCGGCCCTCCAAACCCTGAACCTAACCTCTGCAATAGCCACCCCACTCCAGGACCACAAAGAAATTCCAGCAATATTAACAGACCTTACCCAAGCCTACGACACTGTATCCCACCTCATCCTCCTCATGAAAATCCGCCCCTACATCCCAAACCACGACCACTCCCTGCTCCAGAGCTACCTGTACCAACGTTCCTTCTTCGTCTCATACCTATCCAAATCATCCTCCAAACACCCTATCCAGGCCGGCGTCCCACAAGGAGCTGTGCTATCCCCAATCCTCTTCTCCATTTACATTAATGACATACCACCCACCCCTGGAGTACAAACCTTCCTATACGCCGATGACCTTGCCCTCCTAGTATCCTTTAAATCCTTACAACGCTCCCTAACCCGACTCCAACAAGCTGCAGACTCCTTTTACCTCTGGGCCTCCCAAAACATCACCACCATTAACCCCTCCAAATCCCAGGCCATCCTTTCTCTTTCAAACAGAACCCATCCAGTCCCCACCAATCACCATCCCCCCTGGTCCCATGAAGTAAATACCTCGGATCCCCAAACAACCGATACTGCCCCTCCCCAATCCTCACTCATCCATCCCTTCCAATAAAAAAGAAACTACAAATCTATTACACCTTCATCCGCCCCATACTATCCTATGCCCACCCCACCTGGTTTAACACCACACAATTCAACCACCGTAACTCACCCGTACCGAGAACCACATCCTCCGAACAATCTTCCGTCCTCCAAGATACACCCGCTACAACGACCTACGTACCTCACATAGAATCCCCCACATTCTCACTTCCTCCATCACTCCTCCGTAACACAAATCCGTAAATTTATCAACAATCCCCTCTTCCCTCCCCGCCTCACCCATTCTCCGAAACCCCCCAGACACACACGGAAAAAGCACCCGCTCGACATCCTACAACTTCCTCCCCCTATCACCTGAAACAGAGGGCAGACAGACAGACGTGACTACAATTGACAACGAAGCCCACCTACGACAAGACAACAAAACACACCTACAAAGAAAGAAAAACCCATAAAACTTCCAAAACCGCCACACCCCCTTCCTTTCCCGACCCCAACCTCATCACCCTACCTAATTCCCATCCCCCGTCGCCCAGGTACACCCTCAACAAAATAACCCATCTTCACCCTACCAAAACAACCTTTCCTCCCGTAACCCCGACTCCCGATCCCCGTCCCCGTACGGGGGAGTGGAGTCGACCTGCCATTGAAGGAGATACACAAGAAGATCCACAAGGATTGAAGAGACCCTTCAAAGGGTCAGGCAATCCAGAGAATCCACCCGAAGCGTTGTGCGTGGGAATGAATGGTTATGTATATAACGACTGAATGATGCGTGAATGAAAAATAAATTTAGAAAAAGAATCGACTAGCAAACCCTACAAAAACATTAGTTAGAATTAAGAAAAATAATATTTTTCGTGTAAGTTAAGTATGCTAAAGTGCTACTACATAATTATTAAATTAGATTTAAGCTAGAATAAAGTTAGCTTTAGTTTGTATTAGCTTTTTTTACCTCTCCCTCTTAGCTGCTTAAGCCGCAAGGCAGCAGCGCAAATTGTATTGCCGTAATGAAATAAATTCCCGCCTCCTCAGGGTTACTGTGGAGGGGAAACAACAAAAGAGAAATGGATTTGTGTAGGATGTACAAGAGATGCAGACTACTGTACACTACGGACAGGAGTAGCGCACCAAGTGAAAAATACGTAGTGCACAGCTGCTTTACAGACTACCACAACACGCCAGTGTCACTGTCACCGACATCGATATTTCCTCTTCCGTAAGGGCAGGCGTGGGAACAATGGTCTTATTTTCGAGTCTGAGTTATAGATAAGTTTCGTCTGGAATTTTAACATTGTGAGAGATATGAGCCACTACATCGAAAACAACGAATTTTCTTCTGCACATGAATACGCCTGAGGTTGTAATGCGTCAACCAATGGCAAGTACCCCAAAGCACGTGCTATTGTTTACATCTACTTTTTTCTCAGAGTGAACGGAGAATAGTGACTAAACCGTTCGAGCCAATTTTCTTGAAAATTGACCTTTCTTAATCGATCTGGCAATATTACGGCCCCCTAAATTTTAAACGGATATTTTGATTTTGGGGGGTACTTTTCATGAAGCCCCTGGGACATTTTCAAAGAAATGGCTCCATCGTTTTTAATTAAATTTTGTTTAGTATGAAAACTGTATAAAATAATAGTGCAGGTTTCATGTTCGTTGAAAACCCTGATTTTTTCGAAACTTGCAAAAGTTCAACATTTTTCGACGTTTTCCTACAACTACAAATATAAAGATTGTGATTTTGCGAAATATAGACAATTTTAATTTTGTTAAAAACGGCATCAACAATTTTGATTCAATTTTCACCCAGGATAGAATATAGAACGTTTAAGAGTCCAGGTCTAATGTTCATTGAAAATTGAAAAAATTCAAATTTTTTCGACGTCTTTCTAAAATTATGAAGATTTTTTTGGTGAAATGTGTTCATAACATATTTAAATATTGTCATGTGTATTTTTTTAAAACTTGAATATTTTTTGTGAAATTTTGTCATTGACTTTTTTAGAACAATTTTTCTTTATATATATAATAAAAAAAAAAAAAAGCATTGAATTTGGACTTTAGATAGCATGAAGGATACTTAAGAGAATGCAGTTGTGTGTTGGTTGATATGCCAGACTTGAAAACTGAAAAAATTGAAATGGTTTCTCGTCTTCTTATAACTACAATTGTGATGATACAATTTTTTTCTTAATGAAATATGTGCATCAAAAACAGATCTTCAAATAAGGTCTTGTAGAATTTTTTCGAAAATACAAGTATTTTTGTCTAATTTGGCATCAAACAGTCATGCGCTTCAAATTTCCTGTGCTTCGTGAACATAATTTAAATGTTTTTGGAAGCTATTGTTATTCTTATAAAAGAAAGATTGTTGGAAAGTAATAAAATTAACTGCAAACCAACAAATTACTTCTCTACATCAAGAAATGTTGATTGCTTATTTTGGTATGTTTCATTTGAAAAAGTTTGAAATGATTACAATGACTGCAGTTCCTGGTTATCAAAATAAATGCTGATATGCACCACAGGTGCTTTGTTTGGATTATATTAGCATTATTTCTAATACTTTATACAAAAGGAAAATTTAAAAAATTCAGTACCATAAATTTGTACCAACATTTTAACTTCATATTAATACCTGCGCTGCCTTGGGGAACAATGAAGTGACAGAAATAGGGCTTACTTATTTCCTGGTGCGCAACACCATCAAGATCTCCGCAAGTTCATTTTCTTCGGGCACTGTCACTCTTAATCTCCATATAGTCTATAAGCAAAGATAGTTTCGACTGCGCTCAACAAAAAGTTAAAATTCCCTTTGAATATCATAATATCATGGACGTGATTGTTTCGATTGGAAAAATAGAAAAGTGGAACCGCTGATGTCGGCCAAGGAGCGCGACACTAATTGTAACCCAAACTTACATGTATTGCAGTAGTGTTAATAAATAATAAAGAAAAACTAATCGAAACTCAGCAATTGAGTTCCCGGTGGGATATATGATCTGCAAATCTCTCGTCCATGCACATGCAACCCACAGGCAATCATAGGTGCTGTGGAGTGCTAGGTACTCTACCCATATTGCACCTATACAAGTGGCAGTGTTAGAAGTTGTTATGCGTGAGTCAAGAACTTCACAATCCTGCTGTAGTTTCTACAGGATAACAATTGCATATTATGTCTAGTTTGCTTGTTTGATTCAGTGAGGATGGAAAGACCGTTTTTTAACTAGGAAAATGTGCGACAAGTCAGGGGTGTATTTTGATGTTAGCCTAGATGAGAAAAATGTTCCCAAATACCCTGTTTAAATTATATTTTGCCATTAATGGAAAACGAACTGTTAAAGAGAACATACTTCATATCATATCAATTAGCACAACTGGATTTGAATTTACACTCTCATTAACCTTATCCTTGATTAAATGGCCACATCTATAAAAGGCCAATTTTTGTCAAAACCCTTAGTTGCTGCTTACGTCAGATTTAGTACTTAACATAGAGCAATGTCCAACAAGTATTTGTGACAATCATTATTATTACTAGCAGTAGTAGCTTAGTAGAAGTTGCAGCAACTTGCTGAATGACACTGCACTAGGTAGATTATAAATCCCAAAGGCTTCAGACTACTGTCATCTTTTAAATTATTATTCCATTTATTATTTAACAAAATTATATTTGAAATTTTTTTTGTCTCCTTCAGATAAATTCACAACTTCAAACTGTAACAAAGAAAACCATATATTGGTAACATACTATTGTAGATGTCCATACATATTTAACACTTCATCATGAGTACATCGTCATCTTTGTTTTCCCAACATGCACAAGGGTGAGTGTCAAACAGGACTCCCCTCGACATTCACTCTCATGTAGGTTGAAAAAATAAAGATGATTTACTCATGATTTAAACATGTAGAAACACATGTACAGAAAACCTGGAGTTATCTGTACTATTAGTAGATCTTTCTTCATTAAGGCTTGAAGTTGAGAATTTATCTGAAGAAAAAAATTCTTCAAAATGTCATGTTAAATAATTAATGAAATAAATAATTTAAGAGAAGGTGATTGTTACAAATACTTTATGGACCTTACTGTATGCCCCTTACTTCTATTTAGTATTAGTACTTTAGTACTGAATACTACAATCTATACATTGCAAAATATGTAATAATAAATCAAGTCAGATTTCACTACATTTATTTCTATCAGACTACAACTAGAACTTTTTGAAGCCAACTCTCTTGTGTGTCACTATTTCAAATTCGTCAGCGTCAATGCATTTTGTTCTATTCAACACAGCAGAAAACTTAACTTATTTTGGAAAATGACTGGAAAAGTTTATGACACAAGATTTAATAATATAAAGCACAAATTAAAATATCTTCTGATCATTACTTAATACACAACCGGTACTTCAGAAACCAGTGGGATATCCCGAGGGAGACCACATTCCCCCCCTCCACAGACATAGTTTTCTAAAATTTGACTAAATTTATCAAAAACAACGACCACATATTAACCACATCACATTTGAAAGAAAATTCCCATTAAAAATATATACTTTTTAAAAGATAGATTATTTAGAAAAATAGGAGATACGACGAATATAAGAAATGGATGTGTGTGTATGTGTAAAGAAAAATAAATAAAAAAGGTGTGAATTACAGTGCAGAATAGTTAAATTTCAATTGAAAGTAGAACTCCAGTAGACAAGTTTGCATGGTAACACTTTCATGGTTTCATACAGCTGCAAGAGAGCTCTCGTGAGTTTTCGAATGTGTTCAGAGAAAAGTTAACTAGTAACTTACACTGTTAACTCTTCAGCACAAACACTTTTTTCCCACACTTTGGCCTGATCATGCAGTACGATTTTTTGCCCAGCTTCATGGAATGTGTTTTGTTCACTAGAAAATGTTACAATAGTTTCTTATGTATTGTGATAAGATTTTCAACAATGGCTTCATCCAATCTGGTCTTAAATTTTGTGTGAGCATTTTTTGTACATTGTTGTTATGAGCTGTGTGAATTTGAATCCTTGGAACATTTATTATTTGTTGCATAACTTCAAGAATAGTTAAAAAAAATATAGAAATATTATAATTCATCTTAATCTAGGATGAATTTCAGGACATGAAGATATAAATCATGAACATTTTCTCCTAAAGACTTGCAATTTCAAAGCTAGACAAATCCTGCTTACTACGCTTTCAAGTTGAGTAGAAACTTTAGTTTGCATGACAAATCAATTATTACTATGTATGCAGAGAGCACAGCAAAGCACAGCCTGCTCTGAGTCTACCATGTTTCCATCTGCATCTCCATCCATTTCCATCTGCATATGGGGACCATCTGTGTGCAAAGAACATCTCTCTGTGTTGAAGGGTTAACAGTTTTGAAAATACAACATATAACAAACAATTAAACTTTAGATTGATAAAAAATGTTTACTGGCATCACTTTTGAGAGTTATGTTTGTGTTCTTTTATATATATAATGATATAAAAATGATAAGGCAATTTTTGAATTCAAGAAAAGATTAATTTTGGTAGATTTTTAACACAAACTACTTCATTGCCAAGAACAGTAAATAAGTAACTATTTAATCTTCAAATTTCTGTTCACGTTTAACAGAAATTCACCAACTTCAATCAGAAAAGTCAATACAATGCCAGCATTATTACAAGAAATTCGAGAACCAGTTATAAAAACAAAAAACAAACACACATTTACATTCTAGTTATATTCTAAATAACAGCAAAAAGAGATACATAGGTTTGTTTAAATTCATGTCATTCACAAGTTCTGTAAGCCAAAGGGAATAAAAGTACCAAAATATTTTTAATACTCTATATTTACACCATAATATAAATTTTTCTATACATACTTGCTTTTGCTACTATTATGCAGATATTGCATAGAATACTCATTCTTTCCAATGATCACATTTCACAAGTAAGCACACTAGTTGGTCCAATGGTTGCTGCTTATTCAAAACATCCCACCCCACACCAGCATTGCAGCGATCTTCCACACAATACCTCAACATAATGCACTTAATATGACTTACTACTAACTAAAAATAGTATCAAATCTGACAATCCTACAATATTCACTGAAATCTTTGCACATGAACATCTTCATTAAGAGCACAGTATCTTGTAAACCTCTTTATGCCATAATTTGTACTTCCATTAAAAACGCCCTGTTGTTTAACACCACAAGGTACAAACTATTTTTAAAAACAGATGTTAAAACCAACCCATGATAGGGCACATCCGGCTCTTTGTAAAGGTAACTCCAGCAATTGCAAGATAATGCAATGCATTCACTAAACATAAGAATAATTCATATTTTAAAAAATACACTATCCTGTATTGGACATCAACACGAGAAGTAGTTCTTGGAATGGACAGATAGAGGGGAAGGTATACACATATGTCCCCACACACACACACACACACAATCTCTTTGCTTTTCTCTTTGGATGCCACAGAATTCAGTCTCAATTACCTTCCAAACTATACTGTCTTCAGCAACAGGGCCAGAACAGGGAGTCCAATACACCCTCTTTCACCAGGGACATTGCCATAAGACTTGTCCAGATGCCTGGCATTGCAAACTCAGTGGCTGGTCTCTCCCAGAGTTTGTCTCCATGTTGCATTGAAAGGGATCTTCAAAATGCTGACCTTGGTGTTTGGAAGGCTTGTCGCCAGAAGCTTCTGCAGCTGCGATAACGGCAGAATATCCACCTGAGGTGATGGTTTGGATGTATCATCCTCTTCAGGTTTCACGTCATTGCCAACCCCCAAAACATCCCTTCCAGGTACTGGTCGGAGAATGGGGATACTGTCGCTTGTTCCTGACTTCTTCCCCGAGGGTAGTTGCTGCAATGGATTCTTCCCACCTCCATCACCGCCAGGGCCTACGGGTGCTCCTTTTGGGGTTCCTCCTTTCTGTCCCTCACACTGATCCACAAACAGTTCGGTCACATGAAGTAGCTCGTGTGTTACACCCCAAACAAACTGTACAAGACTTTCGGAAAGTTTTGTCACCCCACCCAGCACCATATGGTTTGTAGTAGCAGACTGTGTCAAATATGTTGGGATGAGAAGTAACCGTTTGATGTTAGTGCACTGGGCAAGAGCTTTATCAAAGCCTGGTTTGATGTCAAAATTGACCAGTTCCAAGTGAGTTAACAGGGGCAGTGTATGTAGTCCATTCAAAATAACAAAAGTGGGGCACTTCATTTGGCCTGTTTCTAACCGAAGACGAGTCAGTTTCTTGAGGCAGGGAAGACACTCTGAGCCAAAAGCCTCATTGAAGTCATTGCATTCTCCTAATTCAAGTGACTCCAATTGTGTCAACGATTTTAGAGTTTCAGGGTTGGCTTTGCCGAGATCCTTTATTGTAGTCAATGACTGAAACACATGAAAAATGTTCATGAAATATCATTTCCTAAAGAATATCAGATCATAACAGCACTTGAATGCATATAATTCATAAATTTTATCAATTATTGAAAGTAGATGCCATTAATCACACATTGTTTATTGAAGCAAAGAGTTAAATACAAAATTAGAATAAAAACAATTTGAAATCATAAGAATGCTTAAGTTGATTTTCTGAAGAGAAGAATTTTGTATTTTTAAAAACTTCAAAACGTCAAGTCATCTATAGATCATTACAAAGGAAATGAACTATATTTTTTACAATGAAATTGCCACAAAAGCATGGCGAACATGCATGTATTCAAAATTTTGTTCTTACCAGGTGTCTCAGAGTAGTCATTTTGGTGAGCACATCTAGGGATGACTTCAGTTTCAGACCATTTACTGCTATACCCTTCAGTCGCAGTTCTTCAATTTGAGTTAAAAACTTCAATGATTTCAGATCCAAATTTGAGTCACTAAAAGAAAAAGACAATCACAATTCGAATTAATAAATTTATAAAAGCAATTTACCAATTTCATCAAGTAACAAATACTTAGCTAGAAATAGTACAAAAGATATACAAAAAGGAAAATCCAAAGGAGGATTGCTTAAGATACAAACACACAGAATAATGAAAGGAAAAACAACAATAAACAATACTTTTCGACAGAACAATTTATTGTGCATATGAGATACTGAAAAAGTGTTTAAATCCTGTTCCTGTACTTAGTAAATTACCTAACCATGCTTTATGGATCCTTCATATCAAATAGTGGTTTAGCACCATGTCTGTCTGTGGACAACACTAGCATCTACGAAACCACTCAGACCATTTCCTTCAAAATCGACACTTCCTGATCAATCTGCCTGCACTCAAGGCCCTACAAAATTGAAATAGATATTTTTATTTTTGTGGTTACTTTACATGAAGCCTCAAGGAAAACAAAATTTTTCTCAAAAATGCTCCAAATTTTTGCATTACATTTTTTCTCTGATAGGATAAAGTGCGCTTTGGCACTGATCCAATTTCATTAAACGCTGAATTTTCAGAAATTGCAGAAGTTTACGCTTTTTTGGCAGTTTAAAATTATAATATTAAAGATATAGTATTCATTGCCATGTCTTGCCGCAGAGCAAAGTCGCTCGCCTTTCACAAGGAGATCCAGGTTCGATTCCCGTCGAATCTCATGTGAAATTTGTTTCAACAAAACGAGTTTGGCTGCTTCACAAGGGCTAGTCCAACCCCTGTGAAGTGTCCTAAGCCCTACACCTTTCCCCGTTCCATGCAAAAAGAAATTTAAAACCTTTTTAAAGAAAACCTTATTCAAGTAGTTTTGGTTACTCCAAAAGCTACCCGTTTTGAAAAATTTGTACCTGACATTTTAACAGTCATAAGAGTGCGATTTCAGTAACTGGAGAACACCAACGTGGAGTCAACGGTAGAACACAGAGTAAATTGTAAAATAATACAAGGAAAGAAAAAATGTATTTAATAACTCATTCTAAATTTATTTAGCAACATATATTCCATTCATTTTCAGCAACTTGTATTATAATGATTTCACTTTTTCAGGTGGAACAAGGCGTACATGTTTTGAACATTTTCTGTACTTGCAATCCTTTCTCTGAACACATGGAGGGTTGTCCTTCTATTTGAACAATTACTTACACATTTTGCAAGTTCATATGTTCTCCACATTGACATAAGTAAGTTGCATAGACATTTCATTTTTCTTTTGTTTCAAACAATGAGGACAGTTTTGTGTACTTCTGTCACAATGTTAATAGCGTTTGCTATCTTCCAGAAATAAATATTCAACAATTTTGTAAGAATTGTCAGTATTTCATCACAACAAAATGAATGTAAAAGACAGAAGATCAATGCACTGCAGTAAATGTAAATAAAAATTTGGGGTAATTATTATAATTACTCTTTTGTTTTGCAAGTTAAACTAATTTAATGGATGCATTTCAACAAATATGCACAAATCCCCCCCCGCCTGTGGGCTGTATTTTTAATTGGCAACCCCATCAATTTTAGGATACAAAAGGGATAATAGATCCCATGAATATATCAGTAGGATATTTCTGACCCCGTAATTGATAATGATAGACTTGTTTCATACTCATTTCATGCTTGATCATCAGGGAAGTGAAGACATTGAGCATTTGGACAATGAGGAAGAAATTGAAGAACCTTAATCAAAGTATTTGGCACTAAACAACTTTTTGAAGCTCTTCCTCCAGCACCAGTTTTTCATACACAAAAGCTATTTTTGTCTAGATTTCGTAGGTACGTGGGAAATAAAACTGATGCAGAAAAAAAACTCCAGTTGCTAGCTGGATTCCTTAACTATGCTCCACGAAGTCTTACAGGTTAAACAATTCAAGAGATAGCGAGTCCCTGGTTGGGTGGGTCCTGGTCTGTGAACCCCGGGAGCAAGCGATGCTGAGCTTCTGGAAGAAGGGATGGAAGGCAATATCTAACTAAATTAAAGGATGATTACTCCAAAATCTCCAACACCAGTTCACAGTTATGTATAGACATCGCATGTTTAGGCACTAAAAAATCGTCTTTTAGGCGCCTAAAAAGACACTGGAAAAAAGGCACTATCATAAGTTACATACACAATAAAATGAATATTGTTTGTAGTTTTTGTCTGTATTATTTTGTAAACTTAAATGCACAAAACCAGTACATACATTATAATGTAAAACTAGATTTACATATTTACAACTTTTACATTTAATTCTTAACAGTTTGCATTGCAAGATATTACCAGTAACTTTTCAAGGACCACAACTTGAAATTGGCGATGTTTGGGACACAAAATCAGTTTCAATGTGGAGAAGGACCTCTCAACATCTACTTATGTGACTGGCATATACTTAAGAAGTCAAATGTTAGCAACATTGAAATCTTCTGGGAATTTACTTTTATTTTCACTTACTATTTCGGTGCCAATCGACCATGTTCTCAGAACATGGCTGGTATTTATGAAATACGGAAATGGAGAAAAACCTGTTGATTTTCTTTCGGGAATTCTCTCGTTTTTAATGAATGGTCCATGAACCATGGTGATTTTAATGCGTTATATGTAAAAATAATACCCAAAAGGCTAAAAAGTCCAATAATTCTAAAAAAAAAAAAGTTTTTATGCAAGAAAATGCATTTAACCAAGGCATTTAAAAAGCAAAATAAGCATTATAAAACTTCGTCATGTATTAGTTCGCTAGAATAAAATAGGCACTTCCCTAAAGATCTGATGTCTAGTTATGTATTACATATTGTAACACAACTTTTAAAACAACAATATCAACTGAACTTTTTGGATTTTAGAGTAGCAGTGCACATGCATTTCTTAATTCAGTCCCACAGACAGAAGACAAAGATAACAGAGCAAAGAAAGCAATAATACATGTGGGAGATTGTTTTTAATAACAAAGGCGGCAACTCCTTTGACAACAGTCTCCATAAAAGAAATGTGGATCATTATCCTGAAATACCAACCAACATAAAGCCGTCTCAATGCCTTATGCCAGGGTGCAACAACCCCAAACGTCGCTTCATTAGTTCATCATGTTAGGTGTTCCTGTGCTTCGCTAGAAAGAACAATTTTTACTTTCTCGTAATCATACATATATACAGAGTAATATACGTAGTGTACTGAAAGTTATGTAATGCTGTGGAAAATCAATTTTGAGATTTCAATGGAAATACATGTTTTGGGAGCCCCTGATACCCAAAGTGTTTTTTTTTTTCAAAATGTCCGTCCGTGAACACTATTTGCGCCTAACCCTCATGTATGATCTTTTCCAAATTGAAGAAACCCCTGTCCATCTGGCCCTAGTTAAGCTTGAGATTTTGAAAAACTTTCTTTAAAATTTGGGAATACTTTACATGTAGCCCCCGGACGTTTTCTTAAAAAACAGCTCCAAATTTTTTTCTTTAAATTTCTTGTAAGAATAAAGTAAAATACTTACAAAGATGACATAGGTCCGATTTTCACCGTTAACCCAGAATTTTCGAAAATGTGAAAGTTTGAATTTTTTCAGCGTCGTCCTACAACTACAAAATTAAAGATATACATTTTTGCTTCAAATGAAATTTGTTGCTCATAATCACTTCATTTAATAAGGTCATGTAGATTTTTTTTGTAAATTTTAGTAGTTTTCGTGCAATAGGGCTTGCAATATTTGCAATTTAAAAAAATAACAAAAACAAGATTTTCTTAAAAACAGACCCAAATTTTTGGTAGGGATGGTGCTAAATAATAAGACGACATAAACGCCATATTGCTCAATTCTTTTGTTTTTAGAAAAATACTTGCTTTATAATATACATAATACAAGAAATGTAACAATTGCAAGTGCAACCCTAACACAATAAAGGTCTCTCAGCGTTTTTAAGAAGTTCAAACTAGTCAAATAGTATGCTTTGTGGTCCAACAATACTGAATAAGAAAAAATTAAGTTACTAATGGATTGTTTATGAAGAAATTAACCATTGAATTTTTTAAGAAGTCATTAATGAAGACAATACTTTTCTTAATTCTGTTCGTTCTAACATTTTTTATAATCAATCCTAAACAACAACAAAAATGTTCCAAAATTATATTTTTAATAAAAACAAATAATACAATAAAACTTTTTATAACGATAGAACTACATTTAAATCTAACAATTTCCACTTTCTTCCAAAATTTAGTTATTGGTTCGAGGTAAATTTTACCATTTTAATCTGCCCAAACATTATTTGTTTTTGTTAAAATCCGATAAAAGTTTTAAAGTGTCTCCTCCCAATTATTCTTCAGAACTACCAAGACAATGTGAAATTGCACTTGGAAGTTCACTTGTCTCTGCCTTGGAATGACACCACTTATATCACATAGAGAAAATTGTCTGTGTTCACTTCAATACAGTATAATTCTATGAATTTGGCCACACAACTTTGACAGACAGCTTTATACAATACATCCTATTATTAATTTATATACATATAGAGTTTGTTAGGAAATTTCAGAGCGGCCAAAGTAATATAAATAAATATTTGGTTTCATTTTGATGTCTTGTTTTTAATTGGTGTCTACATGTTATACTATATGAAGTGCTATGTTTTTCTTTGTAATATTTTTCTTTATTAGCATCTCAGTAATTATGTTATAATTTTTCTCCATTGCACAGTCCAGCCTGAGGATGGGAGAAAAAGGAGTTCGCTGAAACGATGCTCCGAAATTTCCTAACAAACTCTGTATGTACCTAGTATGTAATAATACTATATACATAGTATGTACATAGTATGTTGGCTGGCACCAAAGATCAATAGGCAGCACAAAGAGGTGTACAATCTACAAGATGGGGAAATGTGTTGTCCCTACATATTGATGAGACAACTGAAACCACAATTCATGTGTTCATCTTGCCACGAAAGCAAGAGATCAGATCTCAATTCGGATAATACAGCTCCAACTCTATGCAATATACAAGCCTGAGCATTGCAAAATTTGGCAAAATGACTCAATCTCTATCTACAACTTGTAGCAACACATATAAGGAAAATGAAGCATTTAAAATGTTAAATTTATAACTAATGAAAAGAAAAATAACCTTTTTTGAAAATATTACAATTATTTTCTTTAATACAAACATAATGCTTTTTTTCATGCTTACTTAAATTGAAACCAATTCATTAATTAACCCTCCCTTTGTACACTTTGTCACCTCATAGGTCTCCGCAAAGTAAATGGGATGAGGTGGCTTCTTCAGAACTACCAGGAAAATGTCATTAAAACGAACTGCAATTATTACATACATACTTTGCTCATGAAATTGCAATCATCAAGAACTAAAATTTACAGAAACACTGGAGAAGCTTTTAAAATTTCAATTTAGACTTTGAATTTAAACTTATTTTATATCGTTATTTTCATGTTTTATCGTTAGAATGAATAGAATTTTATAATTTTTAAATTATGTGGCATACAATATTTTCCCTGAATATTACAAATTATTGGTATACATTTGATAATTTTATAAAATTTTGCCCTTTTATAAAATTATGGAGGAAAATATAATTTTTCACACATGACATTTTGTAAAAAATCGAAGATAAATCAATTTATTAATGTCAAAATCTCAATTTCATAAATTAAGTGGAGTAACCCACGTCTGTCCATTATTCCTGATCAGACCCCTTCCAGACAGAGTACTGGAACATTACGTACCTCAAGAAGAGTGCAGTGAGATTGGTCAGCTGCGGACACTGGGCCGCCACACGTTCTACCACAGAGCTTGGACATCGGCACAGGTCCAAATGGTGAAGGGAAGATATTTGCCCAATTGCTGTGCAGAACTGATTCCAAACCTCTTGAGTCCTTGATGGATCAAGGAGCATTTTGCGCAGATCTAAATGTTGGGTGCCCTGTTTGCTCAGTGCTGCAGCACAACCATCCCAATCCAATACTTGGGAATTTTTCATTCGAACAGTTTTCCACTGAAATGGAAACCATTTATAACATAGAAATACTTACAAGAATTCATCACAGAAGGAACAAATAGAATGGGAAGTTTAAAAAGTATTTTAAACTAACATTAATGAAAGAAACATTTTCTGTTGCTCTCAGAAGCAGGTAGCAAAAATCGGTTTCCAATACTTAGTCCAAAAGACATACCAACATTCTCTTTTATGAACAGTACAAGTAGAAATGATAATATATTAAGTAAATTAGAGCATGAAAGACGACAATTTATCACACTCTAGTGTTTAAATTTCTTTCTCCTTGTATACAAGACTTGTGAACTAATTTAGTCAAATTTTTGTTTCGGATCGGTTTTCGTCTTTCAAGTTCTGTCTAAAGCTCCTAAAAAATTCCTGTTACACAACAGTATTGTTACCGTTTAATATAATCCAATTTTTAAAGCAAATTTTAAAATTATTGTTCTTCCTTCTAATTTTATTAAAGTACCTTTGGCAAAATTGCTATATCTCTGAATAGAAAACAAGATCTAATAATGCTACAGAATGGTAGAGACTTTTTCAAACTACACCTTCACAACCACAAATTGAGAACAAACAATTTCAAATTGAGACTAAGCAATTTCAATCTTTCTAAAGTTACCTTGTAAATTGTAAATTTGAGTCTAAAAAATTCAAATAAATACAATAAAATTAAGAAATTATGAACACATTCCTCAGAATCCAGTTTATTAACATTTTAATAAGATACAATACAAAATGAGCTAAATTTATGAGACAAACACATTCTCCAAACCAAACTTTTTACCACAATAATAATTTACATAACCGTATCTTGTAAATTTAAGGCATCAGCATAAGGCATTATCTTTGGTCATGAGCAACATATCCTGCAAAATTATTAGCATTTATTATTACATCAATGTTTCGATTTGTATTTTCTGACAAAGACAAAACTCACTTTGCGAGATATTTGTCCCATCTTCATCAGCTAAAATTTGAGGAATTTTTGCACACAGATCTTTAACAGCAGCCTTGAGGCTAGACCAGGCATTTTTGATCAGAATGAACAGTGCCTTAGTAAGTGATGGTTGCTGAATTCTTTATCTACGAATATTTCTTCCACACCAGTGACAGGGAGCATTATCAATTACCAACAAAGCATATGAGTGGTACATGGTTAATGCAGCACGCAGACATTGGTGCACAAATTCTTCAGCTTCCTTGTTTCTAAAAGTGCCTCTTCTAATTTGATGGTATATCAGTCCCATAGTACTAACGCAACCTATGACTGACATTGGCTCCACAGCTTTCAGCTGTTATGTAGCTGCATCAAGTACCTATTTTCGATTGTCCTTAAATTAAAATTTGTTTCGTCCATACACAAAATGGGGATGTTATCCGCTTGATATTTAAAAGTTGCAGCACATACCGACGATGTCTTGCTTTGGTCCCATCACTATTCATTTCTTCGGGTTCTCTATGAGTGTGTACATCACGCCATCCAAATGTTTCCGTAAACATTCTGTCGAAACAATAATTTGATGATTTTCGTCCAATTTTAGTTTTAGATTTTTTAGCGTAATTCTTGAATTTTCTTCATTGTATTTAACCAAGGTCTGACGTTCATCTGTAAATTTCATTCTCCTATCACCTGGTGGTTTTAGAAGTAGCACCCAACGATATGCGGTTAAGTTTTTTTATACCAAGCGTATTAGCCAGCCCTCACCAATCACCATTATTATTATTATACAAAACAGAAATTTGCTTTTTTGTACTTTCGGCTTCCAATTTCTTTACATACAGTATTCTTACCGCACGATTTGATCAGTCTGAAAATGACTGGTTAAACAATTGATATTAAAACAATAACTGATGTATCTTTTTTTTTTCTTTCCAGTTTGAAACTGCTTAGTCTGAAATTCAAAATGATTGGTCTCAAAATGAATATGTAAATTCTCAATATGGTGTTGTTTGGTGTAAATTTGATTGTGTTTCTTCTCAACTTGAAGTTGAAAAGGTAGAGTTAGTTTCCATTCTCTTGAGTGAGAGATAGCTTTTCAGTTTTGCCCCAACCGCTTCCCAGCTACTCTATTGGCACCTAAAAGTGACCTAATCATGACCTCTTGCAATACCTACTGCTCATCTGGGGAGCCAATTAAAGAGCATCTTCATGGTCTTTGAGTGTATAGGCACACAGTTGCAAAAAGGCCAGTGATTATGGAAGGATTAGGGTTTGGGTGAAATACCCCATACCAAGAACACAACATAAAACATTCAAACCTTACACGCCTTTCAAATGCACAGTATTAATGTCCACAAACTCATGATCACATGCCTCAAGCCCTAGTCTCACTTGACCATATTATTAGTAAACATTTTACAAGTGTGTACCATTAGAGAAGGTAGATTTTAGTGATTGCTAAAAATGTGAAAGGTTACCAAAAGCTGGAAAAATTGCTAATTGTATATTTGATGCTCAGGAGTATATTTCTGCTGGTTTTCAATCTGCAATAAAATGCACAATTGATCGCAAACTGCAAAATAGTGTACAAAATGTGAAATTGTGAATCTGCAACATAATTGCTTAATTACATTTTATGGTCTCCTTTGTGTTCACTCTCAAAGTGGGGATACAACATCAAAAACGTCAATGTTTGACATTTAATTTGAGAGTGGTTGTGTTCATTAATTTATAATTAATATTTAACCCACAAAATGAAGTAAAATAAGAACAATTAAAAAAACTGATTCTGCAAGCCTGAGCACTCAGGGTTGTCTTAAGGGGTCTTAGCTTCCTCAATTCGCTTACACATGATACACACATTACTTCTTACACTAAGCTTTATATTGTAAGATAACAGAAGTTAACAGTTATTATTTCCAGTGGTGAGGTGAAGTAATTCACAGAAGCTATTTGCTGGTTGCAGTGTTTTCAGTATAATTTTATATCATGCCATATTGATTTGGATGCAGATTATTGTGAAAAGTATATACCAAATTAATGATAAAATGAAATTATAGCATTACATAATTCTGAGAGCTGCATTATTTAGACCCTCAATAATAAAATTATAACATTGTTGGAGATAAAATCTTCAAAAGAGATTTCCAAGTGGCAAGGTCTTCTGTAATCGTTTGCCTTGATGTTGCCCCCAAAAAGAAAGAATGTTTCGGAAATAAAGACACGAGATCTATTCAAAATGCATTACTACTGTCCAGGGAATGCAAACAATTAAACAAAATATAGTGCTGTAGAGAAAAGGGGTTTCTATAATAAATACTAATGCTACCAAATGCTGAATTTATCATTCCTCTTACAATTTCAATTTCATTTGCCAATGGCTAGATGTAGATGCAGTGTGCCTCCATGTATAAAATTGTTTTGGGGACACCTTCAGAAAAATATCTTTCATTAAATTAAAAAGACACTTATTATGATAGAATAAATCCATGTACAAATACAGGTGTAAATAAACAAATTGCTTACAAAGTGAAAATTACATTTTTAATTTCTCATTTACAAATGCATGTTGCATTCAATTTATTTTTAAATTCAAACACAGTAATTCAGTAAACAATTTGACTAATGATTGCATTCAGAGAAAAAACATTTTATGAAGTTTTTAATAATATTTATTTTAAAAAATGCGGGCAAGGGAGTCCCAAAACTTCTTATTTTGCTAGTAGGGAAATCCAGCTGTGCATTTACCTATAATAACACCCGCATAAAAATATTTTATCATTTCTAGATTGAGGTGCTGACCTATGATAAAGGTTACTGCTTTGTGTCCCGTGTAAGGTATCTTGCAACTGGTGTAAAAGACAATGACATCTACTATGTATCTTGCATAATAAAGAGACAATGAATCATTTTCGAAAAATCAAATAAACAGGTAATCATTGTTCATGGGTAGAAGTCAAGAAGCTTGCATACATCACAATATGAAATGCTGCACTGAAAATATAAAAAATTTAGAAACTCTCAAGATCATCCATTTGCTCAGAGAGTGATATCAAAGTGATTCATTTGGAATATTAATTGAACTGAGCTTTTCATTCAGATTGCACAAATCCTCATATCTAGCACATTTCATCTTTGCTGAATATCTGGTTAATACCAAGGGCAATTTTTTCCACGAGTGAGGATCTTTTAACTGTGCCCAGAAGACCCAGAGGAATGTAACATCTCTTGCCGAAACTTGTCACACAATTTGAATGAAGTGTGCTATGCGCGCGGTGTTGACAAGCTGTGCGTTACCATCCCGACCCTCTAGGAAGCACGCGAACAACTCCCTATGGACTGATCAAGACTTATAACTTTGCAAAATTTCCCCATTTGAAACGGCAAATGTCCTTCAAATTGCGCATATTGATTGTTCGAAATGCTAGCTACCTAAGGAACAGTTTTTAAAAACAACTTCAACAGATAGTTTTCTCACAATTTTAAAATTACACGTCACCATAAGAGCCCATGTTAAAACGACAAAATTTACGGTCTCAGTATGCAAGAACTAGACGGTGAAAACCATTCAAACTCTACCAGAACATAGAACAACCTCTCATCTTTTGATCAATACAATAAAAAAGGCATGTTAAATATAACACATATCTTGCTCTAACCACATTAATATATGTATTTGGGGGAATGAAATAAAAGAAATATACACAATTTACTGCATCTTTTTGCACCTTTTCATCAGATTACTACATTTTACTACATTAATGCCTTCTCCCACTATTTCAGCCTTCAGCACCTTTTTCTCCACTCTTTTGTGTGTTTTTAAACGATTGGGCGGTAAAATATATTTATTCTCTTCTCGAACAACTTTTTCAAATTTCATTTTATCAGTAGTCAACAATACTAAACACTAAAGCATCTTTTACATAAACAATTTATATCCCAGCAACAATGGTCAATCTGCAGCTGTAAAGACAAATTTAAATTTCAACAGTGTTTCTGCAACAGATTAACCCTTTCCAGCTGGAATTAAAGTGCTGTCCAAACAGGCATATCAGGACATTTAAATGGATGTGCAGAAATCTATTTGTATATACGATCTAATGAAAATGTTTACCCTTGCCATCGTGTCGCTGTCAATACTAACAGAGCAATGACAGCGTGGATTTCGAGAGGAAAGGAGAGGGGAGTCAGGGGTTGCCTAGGCTCGCAAGAACACCAAGGTTCCCAGGTGGACAAATGCTTGTGCAGGCGCAGTTTGACACACCTGTGAAATACATGTGTGAAATATATAGTGATTGTCAGGAAAAATAAGTTCTGTCAGTACTTGCAATTGTATAACAGTTTTCCATCTCTACTACAAAGTTCAGTCCTTGTTTCCTGTGGATTGCAAAGATTTTCCTTACATCAGTTCTAATCATGGCATCATGGAAATCAACATTTTCAGTGCACGAGGCAGAGAGGGATATCAAGAGCCTCCACTGCTTGATTTATCTTAAGGTTTTCCTCTTAGCACCATAACTTTCATCATAGTAAGTCTAACTCCCTTTGTCCTCTGAATCATCCTCTTATGAGGTTCATGGGAGTTCTACTTGTACTGCCTTAATGAGCTGCTATGTCACTGTCACTGATGATCAATCCCTCTTCAACATCTTTTTGTAGCCTATCAACAATTTCTTTATTGATATCTGAAATTGATATGACCAGCTCAAGACAAGCTTCTATATTTCCCTCTTTTATACTTTAGTCATTATCATAGCCTTGATCTACAATTTGTCTACAAAAGTCTTAAAGTACTTGTAGGAATGCTTTCCCATTGCGAACATATCTTACATTGTATACATTTTTTGAAGTTTTTTCAATGAATCAAAATAATTATCAAGTAAAAGAAAACTTGAGACAAATCTTTTTGTAGAAAAAATTTTGGCCATCCTTTCTTTTCAGGGTTGATTCTGAGAAGGGGCATTACCTAGCAGGACAACTCTCTTAAGTACTCACTTTTCATTCTGAAATTTCATCACGGATGGTCCAAAATTTTGAAAATCCATTCATAAAAAATTAAATTACAAGCTTTTTGGTTGTAATAGTCACATGGAGAACATCTCATTTGTTCCTTTAAAAGATCTGGGTTTTTAATTTCCTAATTACAGATCTTGGTTGTGGTGATTCCATTTGGACACGTCACACTGGTCAGCAGTTCTTTGCTAGATTTGTGTCTAGAATCTGCCTTTTTCAGATGAGGCAGGAGGATTTTTTGAGGATAGCGCTTTCCTGGAATAGAGCTGATGTGCATCTGTGTTGTACACTTGGTCAGGGGACCGGTTCAATGTTGAAAGCTATGAATTGAATCCCTCATTGAACATCATAGCTGCAGACAAGTCTCCACTCAAGACATTTGCCATTTGAATCTAAAAAACCATTTCTGTGAAGCATTAGATGCTTCTCCAATTTTCAAATTTTCATAAAAACATTTTGGCTTTTTACAAACCACTAGTGCAGATTTAGAATTACTTAGATGTGCTCCTGTTGAAGCCATTTGAAAAGAGCAAATTCTCTAGCTTTTGCATAATTTTTTCACAGCTGATAGCTCAAAAGTAGTTTGTGCAGAAGTTATGTACTTCACAATCTTCTTCTTCTTCACACTATCATCACAATATGCAGCCGGTTAATGTATACTTTTTTCTCTAGAGAAAGAAAGACACAAGACACTTTTACGTTTAACATTCTCTCTTGGAACAAATACGGCCAAAAACAAACTCAGAACTGAACAGTGAAATGAGCCATTTCAAAATGTGAAGAAGGGACAATTTCCTAGAACACTAACAGGATACTAAAGTAGGTCCGCTTAGAAGGTGATGAATAATTCCTATAAAATCGTTCACAGAACATTTTGTTGAAGATGCAGCTGCATTTTTTCTCTTCGATATACAGCTTTTTCTCTAAGTTTCTAGGAACCTACATAAAACATATTTACTGCTTACAAACATACGCCTTTACATGTTTGAGCAAGGTTCTACTGAATTTAGAAACAAGATCTAATTAAGAGTAAGTAGATCTTTTTTTCATTTGAGTCTCAATATTGATACATGGAATCTATATATTTAAAAAAAATAAGGTATTCTGCCATGGCTTCGTTTAGAGCTTCATGGGCCATACTTGTTCAAAATTTTGGGAACTCCACATCACAGAATATCTTTGTTATATCCGATTCAAACAATGCAACATATTGTGAACATTAGTCTGCGCACAGTATTACACATTTATCTCAGATCTAGCTGTCAAATTTTGAAGGGTACTCACTACCTGTGGATTAATTTATTTGTACAAATTCATTAGTTTGCACATTTAGAGAAACAAAAGATAAAGAAGCAGGGGAAGGGCTCCAAAACGTGCTTTTTTTTAACATTATACAATCTCAACACTGATTTCCCGCAGCATTGCTTAACTTTCTCTTAAACTCTATATATTTCTCCATAGATCTTTGACCCCGGTGAATAAGCTGATAAGTCAAAATAACTCAATTTTACAGGTGAGCAAAAAAACACTTCAAACAAGTGCTGTAAATCTGGGATTAATGATATTCAAACAAAACCTACACACAAACCGTTTGGTTTGAATATAACCTTTATTTGAATATTATTAATCACTGATTTACTTGTTACAGTTGAAAGTGTTTTTTTATTCATCTGTAAAATTAGGTTTATTTGACTAATTAGCTCATTCACCAGGGCCAAAGATATAATATGAATATAAGTAAAAAGAAGAAAAAAACTACACCAAATTTAACATCAGTAAACGTGGGATTAGAGGAAAATGTTGGTAACTACAAAAAAATGAAAATATTTTATTGAATCTGAAAGAGCTTGCTTCAGTAATGCTTAAAACTTAACAACTTCAAAGATTTGGAATATAGTATTACACCTACCCTCTCGTCCTTCAAAGCCCTGCAACTTGAACACTGTGTGATCTGTCATGACGATGACAACTATGAAGCATGTAGCCCATGCATGTTTACTTTATATTGAAGCAATTTAGTTAATTTGTGTGCAGTATTCAGTTGTAAGAATTGAAACATGAAGAACTGTCAAAAATCTTTTCACAAGTATACAGAGATTACTCCCATGTGTTCAATTTGCCAATTTGTTCGTTAGCAATCATCTTACTTGTATATGGCTTTTACACTACCTCTTGGAATGTCATCTTCCGAAATGATGTTAATTTGTATGGCGACCTATGAAACTGGTCCCTTCTTAGAATAACTTTTCTATACATGTAAGATGTGCATTTAATTTAATTTTCTTACAAAAAGGTGATACTCTTTCACTTGTATAAAATATTTTCTTTAAACGTACATACCTAAATCCTGTCCAAAAGAGAAACCTCACATTCATTGTTATTATTCCATCTTAATTTTTATGAATTATAATGAAATGGATATGGTTACAGGAAAATTTGTAACAACCAAAAGATTACTTCTTTCTTTCATCAAACCACATTATGTAAGGTATGTTTTTGGGGCAGTTAACATTTATACAAACAAAAATCAAACAATTTAACTTTTTAATAAGCAGTTTTGCAGATATAGCAGAGATTAGTCATAAAACATTCTGTACAAGACAAGAAAATGTGTTCTCTGAACTTCATGGAGGAATTTTGAAAACAAAAATATTTTTTACTGCACATTTTTTTCTTGTTGATTCATCTAACTTAATATGCATGCTAGCTTCTTTTTCCCAAATGCTACATTTGTTTAGTAATCTTGCGTGTTTGTTACCATCATCATGGCAGACAGTGCAATGTTCAATTTATTGTTGCGCATTGAGCCACCATCACACATTGGTGTGCAGGGCCTTGACTTAAATGTAGTAACAAATGATAAATCATGCTCTTCATGATTTCAACATTTTTACACAATTGTCACAGCAATAATCAAGGCATAATAGTGAAATAATGAATAGTCTCAATCAAGAAGTCATTTCAGTAGCATATAAACAATACAAGATAATTAGCAGTTTTGAGATGTCACATGAAAGATAATATCTTCTTCTGAATTCTAACATCACATATCATAGAAATCAACTAAATATTTGTTAAAATGTCAAGGATTGGTCACGGTTTAATTAGCTTGTAATGGAAACTGCAAACGTGCTATTCTCGCCTGAAAACTTGCAATTTATTTTAGATGTTTTAACCATCGAAAAAGAAAATGGCTACAATAGTAGAATCATTTGAACATTATAAGGAAAATGTAGTAAATGTAGTAATTTTATAGTAAAACAGGCTGAATTTCTATTACACTTTAATTATTATGTGTCTATTACGTTCAAATTTTGTTGAAATGAAATTATTTTACATATAACCTGTAGGTAAATTGGACGGAATATCAAAAATAATTTCACAAAATAAAAATGTTGATATATTGGCATCAATTACAATGGCATTTCACTATTTATTTTAATTTTACTATAATCTTCCACATGATCAGACGTGAAAAAGAAAACCAGTGGGGCTACAAAATGATACAGACTTTCTCATGCTAGTTAGCTTTCTACTTTCTTTGGCCTGGGCTAGCTTTTTGGTATTTGCCACATACTCTTGCCAGCTGCCATCTATCACCGCTCAAAATACATTTTTCGAAATTTCTCAATTTTTCGTTTTCCTAATAGAAAAAACCAAAACCTAACTTTAAGAATATTATAGAAGAGTAAAACCTTGTTCTATAAGAAAATATTTGTTGAAAATCTTGAAGAAAAATTAAAAAGGGAAATTTTTTTTAAAATTTTAAAAACTTGATTGGAAGTTGTTTGAATTAAAAAAATTAAAACAGCATTACATAACTTTCTCTATACTACATATATGAAAAAGTAACAAGGATTGAAAATTTATCATGTAATGTATAATGAATCAATAATGAACAATATCAAATATTCCCTCACTTCCTTGCCCATCTCAGGCCTGGCAAAGAGGCCCATGTTTCGACATTTCCTAAATGGAATTTGTGTGCAAGGATAGTTCCAAACATCATAGAGAATGGATGTCTAGACCAGGTATTGAATTTATCGTAGCAGTGTGTATTATCTAAATGGGCAATCCATTTTTACCTTCTCATATACATATGGACTACTGGTATAGAGAAAGTTACATAAGGTTGTGGAAAATTGATTTCAAGATTTCAACAGACATACATGTTTTGAGGTCCACTGACACCAAATAAGTTGTTGTTGTTGTTGTTGTTGTTGTTGTTGATGGTGGTGGTGGTTGTTTTTTTCTCTCTCTTCCCCCCCCCCCCTCCTCTTCACCTGTTCGTATGGTTGTCCATCTGTGAACACTACTAGCGCCTAAACCATGACTGTGATCTTTTCCAAAATAATCAATCCCCTGTCGATTTGGCTCTAGTTGAAAATTTGAAATTTTTGAAAAACATTCTTTAAAATTTGGGCTTACTTTACATGAAGTACACCCAAAATTACAAAATGTATTTTAATTATCTCTCACGCGTTCATTTGCACTTTTCTATCAATTTGAATACATTATTGTATTTGTGAGCTCAAATTTTGCATTTACAGTAATGCTTAGTCGCCATTTTCTTTAAAAAAAAATTCAATTTATTCAATGAATATTACTTGAAGTAATATTTCGGTTCTTCTATTAAGAAACCGAAAAGTTGAGAAAATGTACTTTGGGCGACGACAGATGGCAGATGGCCAGAGAATGGAGCAAGACCTTAAAGCCAGTCAACACCAAGGAAATTAGAAAAATTTGTTGCGAGAAAGTCTGCCATTCTGTAGCACCCCTAGTTGCTTCTGATTTTACAAGTAATTCAATGAAAATACAAAAACTACTTTTTTTCATATCACTCTTACTACTACTCTAATAAAAAACTTGTATGTTACGACATACTCACCAATGTGGGGTGTCCAGCCAAGTCATGCCACATGCGACAGACACGTCCTGCCCGAAGTAACTCGTGCACTTTCAGATATTGGAAAACATGGTGAAGTGCAGTGTATCCTACACTAACATTTTGCATGAAGTACTGCATGAAATTGTTTTCTGCAGATACTGGCACTCCCACATATCCATCCTCTCTGCAAAAACCAAAAAACAATATTCACATAAGTGAAGGAACTTCTAGGATTTCTGCAGCATGCGACACATTTCAGCCTTCACCTTAATGTTTTATGAAATACTGGCCTAGTAAATGGCACAATTACTTCGCATGGAACGGACTGTCAACATTCTAATTCAATCCCCAATACATAACTTCAACATTCCCTACATGTGTAGTGTTCAAAGAATTGTTGAGAAAGCTATTAATGCAAAAAGAAGGAGGGGGAAAAAAAAATCATTTGGATTGTTTGAAGGTAGGAGAGAATGAGGCATTTCTCAAGCACACACCACACCTACAGGATTTGAATCTGCAAAAACAAAACAAATAAATTAATACAATGCAAGAGCACAGATCACTGCAATTTTCAAGTCATTATAAGATTACAAATGGGAACAAATTATTCAAACCGATATAAACAAGAAACTAGAGCAGAGGTGGGCAAACAACATTATCTGAAAATAATCCTTTTTTAATAACATTACCATCAAGAATATTACCTATAGCATCCCACCCATAGAAATTGAAAACAATGCTGCACCACTAAGTCAAAATATATTTTTTTTTTTACCGAGTTTATGATATTTTTAATCATGAAGCAACAATGACAGGGATGGAATCAAAAAGGAAAAAGGAAGCACACTCAAGTGCGTAACTACTGTCTGTTTCAAATGAATTATCTGAGAACAATATTAAAAACTGCACATTGCTATGCAAAATATTCTGTTATGCTTATTCTAGATGAATTCTTATTCAAAGCAACCAAAGTCTCAGCAATTCATTTTACTTCAAGAAAGGTTCACTTATTTTCTTGTTTAACGTTGAATTGAGAATACAATTAAATTTTAAAAGAAAATCATCATCTGTTAATATTTGAAACATCAAGTGGGACTACAAAAAAACCTATTTAGTTTACCAGATTAATTTTCGTATCCTCTATATAATTTATGACATTTTTAATAATTTTTTTAAACATTAAATCACTTCAATGCATTCAATTGTCGTTAAAAAATTAATTTTCTTGAAAGCATTGAAAGAATAAATGAAGCAAGTCCCCATAAAAATTAGATTTGTGCAGCATTCATGAGCAAAATTTGTTACATGGAATTTGAAAAATACTGAGAAACTTCCTATATTGAAGACTTAAGTGTCTGCCCACTTCAGCGCTAGGATCTGCGCTGTTGATGGGATTGTGTGCTTGGGAAAGGAGTGGAAAGAAATGGAACAGGAAATATAAAGGGAGAAGGCTCATTCAGTGGCAAACACAACCCATTAAAGTATCTGCTACAGGAGTGCAGCCAAGAATTTTCTCTGCGTATTAGGCACGCTACGTAAACAAAATATTGAAAAGAACTTAGAAAAACTTGAAGTAAGGAGCAGGGGTAGAATATTCAAAAAAATTATACACAATGATTGGTGTATTTTTGTCTCCAATAAATAATTATGAACTAATTTTGTAATATACAATAGTATTTTCAATCCTCTGCAGAAAACCAATATTTCATCAAAATGACAATTAAATCACACTACAATTGAAGTTTGAAATGTTAAAGAATTTTACGTATTTTTTGCACCCTCCGATTTTTTCTTCCAACTGGGAACCTCCAGCCATCGACTACACGCGTTTGGGAGCAAGCCGCGTCCGTAAACGCAAGCCCAGGGGCTGGGCTCACCTGGCGCGCGCGAAGTTGCTGAAGACGACGCCGCCGGTGTGTGCGTTGACCAGTACGTACTGCGGCTGCGCGTGCACCTGGTCGGCGTGCGGGAGGGTGGCGGGCGCGAGCGCGGCGGGGGGCGCGGGTGGTGGTGATGGTGGTGGGGCGCGGGGGGCCACGGGCCCAACAGGAGCCCGCTCTGCGCGCCCGACGGCGAGCCCAGCACGTAGGCGGCGGCCGCGGCGCCCCCGCCGCCGCGCCCGCCGCCGGCCCGTTGGGCGCCAGCGGATGGCCGCGGGGTCACGCTCGGCGCCGGGCACCAGCATGGGGTGGAGGGCACCGGGTAGGCCGGGCGAAGTACACTCCCCGCCGCCCCCGCGCCGCCGCCAGCGCTCGCCGCCCGCTGCGCGTCGCCGCTGCCCGCCGCCGGCGCGGGGTCCGCCACCTTGGCTGAGGGCGCAGCAGCGGCGGCGGCCGACGACACCGACAGCACGTTGTGCTTCGGCACCACGATGTACTTCTTGCCGGCCACGTGTGCTATAGCCTGCACGTTGGCGGGCGGCGGGGAGAGCGGGCCCGGCCGCAGAGTCCGACGCCGCGGGGGAGGACGCGTCCGCCGCTGCAGACACCGCCGCCGTGTGGCGGGCGACCGCCGTTCCGGCGCCGCCCACACCCGCGCCCGCCGCCCCCGCGCCAGCTGCCGCGCCTCCGCCGCCCAGCTGGATGGTGGACGAGGCCGGTAGCCACGTCGTCACCGCGCCCACGATGCTGGGCGTCTTGGGAAGCGGAGGGGGCGGGGGCGGGGGCGGGGCGGGCGCGGGGGGTGGCGGCGGCGGGGCGGCCGTGGGCGACGTGGGCGGCGGCTGAGAAGCGCGCGCCACCTTCACGTAGCGGGGTACCGTGTACAGCTTGGCGGGGCCGGCGGCGGGGACGGGGGCGGGGGCGGGGGCGGGACCGGCGGAGGGCGCGGGCGCGGGCGGCGGGGCGTCGCCGGGTCGCGGCAGCCGCTGCAGCTTCGGGGGCGACGCCGCCGCCGCCGCATCCGCGTCTTTGCCCTGCTTCAACGCCGCCCCCGTGCCGCCGCCGTTGCCGCCGCCTCCGGACCCGCCCGCGCCCAGCGAGCTGATGGGCGTGAGCGGCGGCGGCGGCGCGGCCGCCGCCGCCGGTGAACTCTTCGGCCCCGCCTTCGAGATGTCCAGCAGTTTCGACGTCGACGACACCATGCTGGACTTGCCGTCCTTAATCTCCTGCTGGCACTTCTGCAAACGCCAGTAACGACCGTTAGTAGCGTTGGTGATGTTACACATTCGTGCACAATGCTCTGCTAGATCAATACTATCCGCTTCTACCAACACATCATGTAAATGAATTAAGCAAGTAAGTTGATGAAAATTCCTCTTCCGCAACTTTTCCTGTCATGTTAAAAGCTTTAGGGAATGGGACTTCACCCCGAAACAGCAACCTTAAACATCTACGAACAAATTCCCTTAGTCAAGCTGTCAGTAAATAAGGAAGAGTGTGAGCTTAAAGGAAATTACACTAGTTTATGTAGTGATGCGACATCGATATAAACATTTTAAAACAATTAAAAAAAAAAAAGTACAAATAAGGTTCGTTTGGTTCGAAAACTGACAGTGGTACTATTAGTTATAATTCTGAAATTGAACTTTTACTCAATTGTGAATAAGGAAACTTTTCATTCTCAAACTAAACATCGGCTTTAATATATCGATGTCATGTCAAACATTGACATATCGATGTCGCATCTTTAGCAAGCAGTCCGGGGAACGAAAAACCAATCTTAACGACCGCTTTCCGTTGAGAATAATTGAGCGTCATTCCATTTTAAGGTGGTTAGAGATACGTGTTATGTTTAACATGCCTTTTTTATTGTACAAATCGAAAGATGAGAGGTTCGTCTATGTTCTGCTAAAAGTTGAAACTGTTTCCCCGTCTAGTTTTTTGAGAAATGAGACCGTAAAGTTTGTCGTTTTAACATGGGCTCTTATGGCGACCCGACCAGAAATTTTAAAATTGTAGGAAAACTAGCTGTTGAAAATGTTTTAAAAAACTCTTCCTTACATAGATAGCATCTCGAAGAATCAACATGCGCAATTTGAAGGACATCTACCGTCTCAAATAGGAGAAATACGCAAAATTGTAAGCCTAAATCACTTCGTGCGCTTTCTACAGGGACGGGCCGGTCACGCCCAACTCGGCAACACTGTGCGCTTAGCGTGCTTCATTCAAATCGAGTGACAAGTTTCCGGCAAGAGTTCTTACATTCTGGGCCGAATTAAAAAATCCTCACTCCTGGAAAACATTTCCTTTCAGATATTTAAGATCATCAGATAATCAGATATTTAAATTTGATGGATAAAAAGCACTTGTGCGTTCTGAACGAAAAACTCAATCCAGTTAATATTCCTAATGATCACGTCTTTTCTTTTATATTATATGAGCTATATAAACAATCTTGTATGCTATGAAAAAGTATGAATGATAGACAGGCCCGCGCACAGGATTAGTCCTCAGCGGAATAATGTATATTTTATATTTATATTATTTGTATTTAAGCAGTCTGCAATAAATAAATAAATCACTTTGATCAAGAACACCTAGAGTTGTAAGCTTCCTGTTCTACTGGGAAACAGGAAAGGGCCTGCAGTTTATGATGATGATTCACTGTGATTCAACTTTATGAGCAAATGGGTAATTTTGAGAGTTTATAGAAATATTTATACATTTATTGTAGCATTATTTCAGTTTGAGCTCTATAACAGCCTTTTTCATTTTAGCTCCTGAACAATTTATTATTTGAAAATAATTCATATCTTTTTTCATTATATGAGATACACAGTCGATACTGGACTCGAAGCAACAAAATTTTGCATATGTCGGCACCTCAATCAGTAGAACTACTGGGGTGAGAATTCAATTCACAAAGGTATTAGAAATTGCTGGTTTTTAATTTCAACCATTCAAGGTATAAATGTAGAGCTGTATTTCCCTACTAGCAAAATATGAAAGCTTGGGACTCCTTTCCCTGTGCCTGGATTTTTGAAAATAAATATTCTTAAAAACTTCAAGAAATGTTTTAATCTGAATAATAATCAAATATTTTATTGAACCTAATATTGAATTTAAAAATAAATTGAATGAAACAATAAGAAACGAAACATGATTTATAAATGAGAAATTGAAATTTTTTTAATTATGAAATATTATTTTTAAGCTATTTGTTAATTTACTTTTGTGTTTGTACATGGATTTATCTTGTCATAACTAGTGATTTTTAGTTGAAGTTTTTTTTTCTGGAGTGCCCAACACAGTATTATGCTTCAAGATCGACTGTATATAAAACCAGCCAAGGGTAAATGATTGAAATAGTAAGAGGAATTATAAATTCAGTCCTAGGTAGTATTAGTATTTTAACAGAAATCCCTTTTCTCTGTAGCACTATTCTGTCAAACCAATTGCACTCCCAAAGCGCTCAGACATTGTTTACCGCGTGTCGACTAGGCACCAAACAGTACAGAAACTATTCAAAGTGAATGAAAACAAGGACAATTTGAAGCAGCATGAGCTCTGCGCAGGTATACCAATGTCACAGACATTACGGCGTTGCCTAATTTACCAAAGACATTTCGCGATACTCAAGATAAGGAGATTTCGGCCATTGTTAGTGATCACTGTAAAAAATATGTAGATATATGTCTATAATGTTACTTTTTATAATTTTGATCTTGCTAATGGTTAAATAGTGCTTTTTTATATTCAATCTTATGCCTCAATTTTTCATTCTTTGGCTACGCGATCTGTTGGTACTAGTTAAGAAACTAGTCAACGATAGGTCTTTATATAATAATGAAATATTTTTATTTTCTATCTTATAACACAATTAATTCGTACAATCAAATAAAACTCTTAATAGGAATCCGTGGTTTATTTATACATGTTTCACAATACCCACATGTCTCACAAATAATTATTGTTGAATGTAAAATGGACTATCTACTAGGGAATATCTCGCTCTAACCACCTTAAGTGGCCCAGAATTTAATAAATTGGTCACTCTACCATCTCGAGAGGGGGGGAGAAGAAACCACCGTAGCAACGTGAGTTGCGTCCCGAGACAGGTGCAGGGGCACCTTAGAGAGCTTGGAAGGTAAACACACAGGAGGCAGCGTAACAACGAGTTCGTTTAGAAGCAGGTGCAAGGTGCACCGTAGTGACCACGAGGTTGTGATTGGTTTTAAAATAGGATAGGTGACGTCAGCGGATGAATCGTGGACTTTGCCAAAACAATAGAGAGAAAAACATAGCCAGCTTTGAAGGGTTAACCAGATTGGGAATTAGGACATTTTAAACATTTTTTTTTCTCAAAAACAGCTGAAACAATTTTGATTCAATTTTCACCTCGGATAGCGTATAAAACATTCAAGAGTGCAGAGATCATGTTCATTGAAAATTTTGACTTTTGAAAATTGGAAAAATTCAAATTTTTTTCGCCTTCTTTCTACACTTACAATTACGATAAATTTTACGTTGTCGCACTTAAGAAGGAACTTCTTAAGAAGAGAAAGTTATGTAAAGCTGAGCGAAAAATAGTAAATTTTCGACAGAAAAACTCTTATTACAGGGCCCTGGTAACGAAAATGTAGATAAATTCAGTTGCTAAATATAGAAAAAATTCTCTAACACGTGGTGCAGCCAGAATCCATGTGTTATGGGGTCCTTGATACAGAAAAATCGATTGATGGCAAATTATCCGTCTATGAACACAGCTAGCGGCTAAACCGTTCAACAGATTTTCTCCAAAGTTAATATTCCCGATCGATCTGGCTGATGTCACTGCCCTTCAATTTGAAACCAATATTTTAATTTTGGAGAGTACTTTACATGAAGCCCCTCGGGAATTAAAAAAAGCCATCGATTTTGATGAAATTTTGTTGTTGAATAGTCTTAAGGACCTTTAAGGGAATGGCGCAGGTCTCATGTTGGTTGAAAATCCTGATTTTTCAAAAATTCAAAATGTTTTCGGCGTTTTCTTACAACTACAATTATGAAGATACAATTTTTTCCTTAACGAAATTTGTTCATCAAAAAACAGATCTTCAAATAAGGCCAAGTTCGAAAATATTAGTATTTTTTGAGTAAATACGCGTCAAATTTAATCGACCGCTCTGAAAATCCTGCGTCTCGTGATCGTAATTTTAGCGTGTTTTGAGGCAGTTAGATGCTACGTAAGTTATGTTATTTTACATTTCTTCTTTTTGTAATTGGTGCATTTACGTTTTACGTTTACAAATTCATCTTTTAGAAATTATATAATCGACATAAATATGAAATAAAGATTGCTAGCTTTCAGTCGCCCTCTCCCAACTTACGCAGTTGGATGATACGTAAGTTAGGATTTCATTTATTATTATTATTATTATTATTATTATTATTATTATTATTATTATTATTATTATTATTATATTTGTGTTATTCCATTTTAAATTGCGTCCTGTGTGTTAAATGTGAAGATGAATTTGTCATTGAAACTATTTAATTTCCATTACTAATTGCGAGAAAGTACGTATTGTTTTAGCACCACTAGAGTTTTGGTGAAATGTGTTCATCTAAAGCATCTTTAAATAATGTTCTAATTTTCGAAAATATGAGTATTGTATGCGAAATCTTGGGTCAAACAGTGACATTCTTTAAAATATTTTTTCTTAAAATAAACGGTAAAATTTGTTTATTAAATTTTGACCTTAAATAGCGTAAAGGGCGATTAAGAGAATAATGCAGGTATCATGTTGGTTGATATGCTCGATTTTCCGAAAAATGAAAATTTTTTTTTCTCGTCTTCTAACTTCAATTGTGAAGATACTTTTTTTCTTAACGAAATATGTCCATCAAAAACAGATCATCAAGTAAGGTCATGGTGAATTTTTCGAAAATACGAGTATTTTTTGTGTAATTTGGAATCAGTTTCGCGCGTTTCGAATTCCCTGGGCTTCGTAAACATAATGAGACGCTTTTGGAAACTATAGCTATTCTTATAAAATAAATTAGATTGATGGAAGGTCATACAATTAACTTCAAACTAACAAATTACTTCTTTACTTCAAGAAATTTAGATCGCTAATTATGGTATGTTTCCTTTGTAAAACTTTGAAATGACTATTGTTGTTAGCACATCGGCGGCCAAAATTGATTCAAATTTGGCGCCATACTTTGACACCTATAATTATAACAATTCCATGCTGGTATTTAATAGTAAAGAGCATGCATTTTTAACGTCCCGCGTCGGACTTCAAAAACGGCGCGTTGGCTTCCAGAGGGAAAGAAAAACATCTTTCGCGGGAAACTCTTTGGAAGGACAAAAAGAGTTGAGTTGGACTGTTTTCACCGCGCCATGTACCGGAGACACTGTGTAATATCGACATTTCAAAGTTTAAAGTCCTCCAAATGAAGGCGCGATAGAATAGCATTATTTAAAAGAATAGTGGCCGACCACAGTTTCGCGGTTACTTGACTCGCCTCGCGCAATTAAAAGAGTGAAGATGCACGTATATATGCTACCGACTATTAATTTTAATTATAAAGGGTTGATATTGCGACCTCAGCTGAGATGTTTTAGCGCGCAAAAGCATTTTCATTGTCGACATTTCGACGAAATATGACTTTATGATCGTATTGTTAAATAATCTCGCAGCCGTGCGTACACACAAAAGATCGCCTTGTCAGTAGTAAAAAAGGCGTGGTAATTCCCATCCGGGCGGCATTGAAGAAATTAAATTTGACTAGTGGAAGCAGCGGGTGTCTGAGCGCGTAAAAGGCGAAAGCAAGCGGAAATGGTACGTCGCATGAATTATAACAAAACAATCTTCAGTTCGTCTAAGGAAACATTGACAACAGGGTAAAATTGACAAGCTTCTTACATCAGTATTTATCACGTTGAGATAAACTAATAGTTCTCGAAAAATTATTTTTCAGCATTTTTCCTAGTGGCAAGCTAGGAAGTGGGTAGCTACGCTTTGCGAGCAACCTCATCCATCATTCTATTGCTCTCCCAAACAGTATCTTGCAGCGTTAACATCTGTTCCTGGTTATCAAAATGAACGCTGGCATGCACCACAGACGCTTCGTTTGAATTGGTTGGGTTTGGATTACATTAGCATTATTTCTTAAACTTTACATAGGGGAAAAAAAAAAGAAAAAAAAAAAAGAGTACCATAAATGTGTAACAACATTTTAACTTTAATTTCATATTACTACATGCGCTACCTTGAGGGACAATGCATCAAAGGAAATAGGCTCTACTCATATTTCCTGGCGCGCAACCCCGTCAAGATCATCGCATGTTCATTTTCTTCGCGCTTCCTGTCAATTCGGGCACAGTCACTCTTTAATCTCCGTGAAGGTAGGCTATAAGCAAAGATAGCTTTGCCAGCGCTCTTCTAGAAAATAAGTTAAAATTTCCTTTGAATATCATGGACGTGATAACATGGTCGTTTCGATTGAAAAAATAGCAATGTGGTACCGCTCATGTCATGAAAAAAGAGGCGCGACACTAATTGAAACTCAGCAATTGAATTCCCAGTGAGACGTTTGTTCCGCAAATATCTCGTCCATACACGTGCAACCCACAGGCAACCATATAGGTGCTCTGCGTTGCTACGTACTCCACCAATGTTGCACCTATACAAGGGGCAGGGTTTGAAATAGTATTGTGTATGAGTCAAGAACTTCCCGATCCTCAAGCAAACATGTGACACTTCTCATATATGCTTCGATTTAACACTCGCCGTTTTCATGTACTGAGTTGAATTCTGCACTTTACTGATCACGACGTCGTATGTGAATTTGTGCTAAATGTTGGAAAAAATCTGAAAATAACGAAAAATCCCGGTTTTCAAACAAACTTCCAGGTATTTTCCCGGTTCTTCCAGGCTGTTTTAAATTCCCGGTTTTCAAGGATTCCAGGTTCGCTGGCCACCCTGTAGGTGTGCAACTGGAACTTGTAAAATTTACGTGTTGTATCATTGCAAACTCGAACTTGTAATATTTTCACGAGTGAACTTAGAATATTTTCGCGGTGGAGTTCGATGACTTGACTCAGAAATTTTACCAGTGAATTGTGAATTGTAAATTGCCAGGTTAGGTGATAGAAAATAATATTAGAGGGATATTATTAATAAATATAATATGGTCACCTTGATTTCAAATGCTGAACCGGCTAATACAAAAATTGTTTATAAAATATAACAAATAAATTCAGCGTTCTGTTTATTTTTTCGTGTTTAAATTTGCCATTCTGTGTATGTTTGAACGTTTATGCAGAGACACGAACAGTCGCACAGTACTCCTTAGATGTGAATAAAGTGACTGAGTTAATAAAGAATACAAGAGAATCCGCCGTGATTGGATCAGTGCAGTTGAAGAAGATTCAGTGAAAGCTACTGCCAAACTTGGCCCCGCGCCTCTTATTGCTTAGAATATCAACAACCCGGCAACAACTAGCCGGCGGCGCTAGCCGAATGCGTTTACTACGCTCCGTGAAGTCACGAAGGTTAAGCGCATTCGAGACTCGCGGGTTCGTGGTTGGGTGACCGGCCAGGAACCCCGGGATCTAACGGCGTCGAGCCCCTGGCCGAAGGGATAAAAGGCACTGACTGACTGTGACGTGACGAGACTTGACAATTATTAAAAGTAAAAGCACATTAATGGAGAATTACTCCCAAGTGTAAATACGCTCAACGCCCCTTAAGGGGCTTGGAGACGCGTTGCGTCAAGATAAAGACGCAACAAATTAAAAAAAAACATGGTTCGTGAGTCTGACAGAACCAACTTAATGGGCCAAGGATTTATCGCGCTTTCAAGATCGAACAGGATTTTGACTGCCTGTAAGTTTGTGGCTTCATTGTTGTCTTCCCTTTTCGGTAAAAGGTGTTTCTGTGTCTTCGTTCACAGTTGTGTGACCGTTTATCAAAATGGAGTGAGTGTTGTATATGTGATTTTACTGATGAAGTAAGCCATACAATTGTTCATAAAGTTTTTTCTAAGGACATGAAGCCAATTCAAGACTTTGACACAAAGGAAAAATTATTGTTTTCATTAAGGAAAAACTTTGATATCACATCTCTAAGTATCACGAGACAAAATATAAATTTAATATCTGGCCAGTCCGCAGATCCTTACAAAAATCATAAAAAGGCTATATCAAAAGGATTGGGAGAAGTAACTTTGGCTCATTGTTACAAGAATAAAATTTGTTCGAACAATCTGATTCCAGGGAAATAATTGTGTTCAACATGTTATTCTAAAATTCAGTGGCGATCATTGCCAAGGAGTATTGTGCGACTGTCCGTATCTCTGCAGAAACGTTTAGAAATAATAAGCACAATGACAAATTTAAACGCGAAAAAATAAACAAAACGCAGAATTATTTTTTGTTATATTTTATAAATAATTTTTGTATTAGCTGGTTCAGCTTTTGAAATCAAGATGGCCATATTTTCAATTACAAACGTAGATGTCAAGTTGTATGTTCCTCACTTCCTGTGAGGTACCAAATACTCAAGAACATGAAGCACGTCCTTTAACTATGTATACACATTGTTGGTGGTTGAAAGGAAAGTAACTCCTGATAACAAAATTTTTAAATGTGTTCAACTGTAGTCAGATGTTGTAATTGTATCCGACACGTGTTTTGGTAGCCTTATTGTAACTGTTTTGCTTCCTTCTCATACAGGGAGACCAGCGATCTGGCTTTTTGGAATTCAAGTTTTTTCCCCGGTTTTCCAGGTCCGAGAATATAAATTTTCCAGGTTTTTTTTCGCACATTACACTACAGTTTTACCTCCTATCACACTTCCAGTACATCAAAGGTATGTATGCGGGTATAAAGCCAATGTTTTCGGCAGAAAAACTTATTGCCGGGCACTAGTAAAGAGAAAATTGTTGAATCCAGTTGCTAAATTTATAATAAACGTGGAGTAGCCAGAATACATGTTTTGTAGGTCCTTTATAACGAAAACTAGACTCCAGGCCGTGTATCATGCCGCACTAAATTCGCAATATGGCAGCTTGAAAGATTTCCTGTCGGAATAGCCAACTTATGAAACTATAACTCTGATCAAGTCTCTCGCTTTTGTTTTGTTTGTTGTCTCTCTCATTCACAATCCTCGCGCGGTCTCGAATCTTGTCCACTGTTCAATAATACATGTTTCGTTTTTCGGTAGAATTAAAAAGAGATGTTCATCTATAAACGAATATTAACTCTGTGAATAATTATTAAGTTATTTAAGAATTATCATTATCAACTATTCGAGCTTAAGAAGTGTTAAAAGTGTCAAGTGCAAATGAAAATACAACCTCAAAAGTTATCTGCGGTCATACTTCTATGTTATTAATGCTTTTGAGATGTGTGTCAACAGTTCCTTCACGTTTTGAAGTGGTAGTAATGAGTTTTATTGAACGCAAATAAATACCACAATTATTGAAGTTAGTTAACGTGATAAACATGGTAGTTTTTGAGTGATCTAATGAAATGTTCCTAATAGTCCAGTTATGTCAATTAATGAAAATCATCATTGTGTAAGTAAGTTTTCAATAACTTATCCATTGTTACCAGAGACAGTCTTTGAAAACGTGTTATCTTCAAAGGTTCAGTATTAAGTATAGACCCAGATGTTGTTAGGCTTACCATTATTTTCCAGTTATAATTAAAATGAATTCAGAAAAAATAATAATACATATAATATAATTAATTTAAAACAAGAAATACTAAAGGGACACTTAACAACAAATAATAAACTACTATAACTATTTCAATTAACTTTATTATTATTACTAAAGAAAACAATTGGAAAATAATAAATAAAACTCAAAAACGCCTAGTACTACTAAATAAATAAATTGAACGATAAAACGCAAAGAACGAAGAGCACCAAAACGCAAAATGCAAATCTTTAGCAACACTCGTAAACTAACACAATTTCACTTGGATGGCTTTGAATGTTGGCGGTATCTACGAAGTAGTCATTGTTTCATTGCAAACTTAAATTTTAAAAAATGTCCCTACCGCTTGAAGGTAATATTTTCAGGGTATTTGTGTGACGGTTGGCAACAACTTTAGCCAACATAAAACGAATCGAAACTACCCTAAATCGAGTATAAATGTATGTTCTCATCCGACAGTGACATTTTTCAAAAGTTGTCCCGTTAGTTCGGCTTTTTAGCTGGCCAGCAGTCTAGGTTGACGGCAAAACGTCCGTCAGTGAACAACGCTAGCGGCGAAACCGTTCAGCCGACTTTCTTCAAAACTGATCTTCCTTAATCGATATTTTAATTTTGGGAGGTACTTTACTTGAAGCCCCTTGGACATTTTCAAAGAAATGGCTCCAACGTTTTTGATTAAATTTTGTTGTTGCATAATGTGAAGGCCGTTTAAGAGAATGGTGCAGGTCTTTTCGTTGAAAACCCTGATTTTTCGAAACTTGCAAAAGTGCAACATTTTTTCGGCGTCTTCCTACAACTACAATTATGAAGATAGAGATTTTTTCCATTAATTATATCTGTTCCTTAGAGATATTTTGAAATAAGATTCATATTTTTGGAACATTTGAGTACTTTTCGCGTAATATGTGAAATATAGGCAGTTTTTAATTTTTCCACACAATTTTTTCTCTCAAAAAACGGCATCAACAATTTTGATTCAATTTTCGCCTTGAATATCGTATAACACGTTTAGGAGTGCTGGTCTCATGTTCACTGAAAATGTGCCTTGCTTAGTTTCTGAACACTTTTATAGTATAACACTTCTATAACATTGCTTATTTCCTTTCAAATCTTTTTAAAATATTGTTTTGGGTATTTAGTAAGTGGATACACATTTAACAGCTTGTCCTATTGCACTTGTTTCTTTATGATAATCTCGTACTTTTGTATGTGTAAATATATTTTTAGCGAGATAGATCAAAATGTGAGTTATTTATTTTCCTACCAACCATAAGCACTGATGAGGTCTGCAAATTAGCTGTCAGAACCTACACATTAGATTAATTCCCTTCTCCCACCTCTTTGCTTGTTGCTTTCCTTGCTGGAATTGAAATAAAAACCAAAGGTTCTACAAGAACACATACGATCTCGCATTATTGGAAATGATTATGTAGTACTGAAATATTGTTATTTCTGACTAAAAACTCAAGTTATAACTTGAAACACTCCAATTCAAACAAAGCGCTTGTGCTGCGTATTTGCATTTCTTTTGATAGCTAGGACCAGTAGTTGTTTCTTACTTTTACAAATGAAACAATCCTGAATATATTTACAGTACATGTAGCACTTAACACTTGCACGACAGAAGAGCAGTAGTTTAAAAAATAAAATATCGTCAGTGACTTGGCATCTACAGTTCTGCAAATAATTGGAATATCAAGCCTGGAATTTGAATGATATTTATTTCATTGGCATCTACAGTTCTGCATATATTTGGAATATCAAGCCTGGAATTTAACTGATATGCATTTCATTTTATGTCAACAAACTTTCATTTCAACATGATGCAGCTGAATACCAACAGCAACAGTAAGTACACATTGAAAGTAACAATGGAAAAGAAAAGAAAAAAAAGAGCCAATGAGCTTTCATTCTACCACCAGGAAATAAGAGTATAGAGTTGCATCATCACATAGCACCATATTCTATGGTTTACATAGCATAGCTGTTCATTACCTTCAAGGTCATTCTCTGATTTCTTTTATATGCATTTTACATTTCAAATTCCTGAAAAAATGCACACTTGTTTTAAAACATGCCATCAGTCATGATAATATCACAATTCTTGAAGCATATCCTCTTCTTCTAGAGCTTACTTAAAATAAACATTTCAAGCAAGTTTGGAAGAAATTCTAATCGACAAAGTTAAAAACACCCATTATCCCGTATTTCTGAACTTAAAAACTCTCTCTTAATGCCCAGTACAAACATTTATTACATACTTATACTTAAACTTTCTAAATGTTAGCACGACACCATAACTTTCGGGTTAATATTTTTGAAAGGTCATAAGGCACAGGTAATGTACGGAATATTTGCTGAAAGTAACCAGAACATGTGGTTTCACTAAAGCATGATGTGCAAAATTTATTCAAGCAACTTAGAACATGAATGAATGAATACCTCACATTTTCTGAAAGCAATGACTTACCACATATAATGTTCACAGCTGTTGAACATTTAATGCACAAAGAAAAAAAAACAAGCACACACTGATTTCATGCATTTAAATTCCCAGGTCAACTGCAAACTGACTTCGTTACATCGAGATGACACAGGTTTTCTCAAGAAACAATAGCAAATCAAATGACAACTGCTCTGCAACTTGTCACAGACAACCTTAACTTGGAAGTGAGAAAGACAGACTCTTTCACGAGCACTTAAACTTACAAACATCTTCAGCACTTACCTTGCACACGTAGCTGTGGATAACATCCGTGAGTGTGCCCAATCCCACACATTCTGGATGGTACAGGCACAGACACAGCCTGCACTGCAGCGATGGGATCACCCCCATCATGCTCAGGCAGCGAATGGAGCAGGGCAGGGGCTCCCGCAAGCCCTTCTTCTGCCCTCCGGCATAAGGCCCTGCTGTCGGTGTCCTGGAACCGTCGGGGCGTCGGCAACCGGCGCGACGGCAGGCATGAGGACGGACAAGCGGAGAATGGCACCGGTAGGGAGAATGGGCGAGAAGAATGGGATAACAGGGAAGAGAAAAGAGAGAAAAGAAATCAAGCATATCTTTTTGCCTAAGTCTGTCATTCGAAATTTTTATGTAAAGAGGGACAACAGGAGAACATACAACTGCCTATATCATCCCCTAATTTACTCAAAAAAGAAATCAAAGTAACAAAAACTGAACACAAAATGCATAAAAACCCCTTTCTACAGTGCATGTATGAAAAATACATGTAATCATTAGACTTTCGTTTTTGTCCGTTCCATGCTCAACATTGTGTTACCTCTACCTAGGGGCCAGCTAGACAGTTTTTAGTAAAAACAAATAAAATAAAATATGTTAACAACTCGCATACTGTTTTCTTGAGGTACATTTAAAGTTGCACCAGTCTGCATTCATTCTCTATATTCCAAAACTTTGGCATGCAATTGAGTATACCATTCACACTTCAGTGCCTTATATTATTTTTTGTTGATGTCCAAATATTGTTTAGTATTATACCATGTTTCAAGTCTATGAGAAACCAGACCTACATCACAGTAGAAGAAGAATTACAAAGGTTCTACCTTTGTAATTTTAATTTTCCGTTTAAATTTTAATTTTCCCCATTTCCTTGTATAACCATTTACATAGCAATGGAAACATGAAGAACAAAAAAGAAAAAAGAAAGAAAAAGAAAAATCATCATCCATGAAGAATTCTCAGAAACACAACTAAGCCAAAACCAATCACAACTCGCTAAGAAAGCAAGAAAAGGAAGACCAATTACTTTCATTCCATATGAGACTAGACAACCTATATTTTTTGAAGGGAAGAATCAATTGTATAGGAGAATGCTGAGGGACTATATAGTGTGCATTGAACACAACTTCATTTTGAGCTGGAGCAACAAAAGTAAAGGAGTGAATTCTTGGTGCAGTATTACTTTTGCTTCACTGTTTTTTGGTGTCGATGATTCAAGATGAGTTCAGATGAAGGCTTCCGCTGGGTAAGTGGTTTAGGCTTCTTGCTGAATTTCGGCTGACCTACGTCACACCTTTCCAAGACTACCAGTGGATATCTCAGCTCGTTCAAGGCTGAAGCACTGTTTCAATCCCAGCCAATGAATGGAAAAGAGCATAAAAAAAAAAAAAAGAGAAGAAAAATCACTATACAGTCTCAAAAAATTAAGAAACAATAAATAAACAGAAGTCACAGATGGACATGGCAATGTTCGGCACAATGATTAAAGTGAATCTTTTGAAAGATCATCCCTTCATATACATATTTCATGATGGGAGCTAGTAAAGAATTTTAGTAATTTAGTTTTCTCAATGGCAAAGGAAGTTATTCTTTCCTTTTATAATCCACAGGAAATGCTGCATCACTGACATCTTTAAATTTAAAATTTGTCAAGATATACAAAAAGTTTTGCACGGCACTGCTTTTCAAAACTAATCAACTCTGTCAGTATAAGAGAAGACAAATCATTTAAGATAGGCATTGGTTATATTTTTAACAGCCTCATGACACCAACTTTCAAAGAACTGGTATATTTTTGTAATCGTTTAAAATATAAAATTGATTTACCGATTTCAGTTTAAATGATGTTTTTGTGATCTAAGAGTTTTCAAAAATTTTGACCTAGAATTAAGTAAAAAAAAAAAGAGAGCAATGCAAATCATTTTAGTCAAAATCTGTCTTGTTTGGCAAAGAATCACTTAATTCCAAAATATTAGATAGCCTGAATAGCTAAGAATAAATTATTTCATATTACATCAATCATAAATTTTATAAATGCTTTTAGAAGAGGTGAAATACGTAAACAATGAAAAGGATTGTAGAAACTGCAGCAAGAAAGCAGTTGTTTCCAGATGCAACAATACTCATTTGACCATGATGTAATGTGCAAAGGCTCTGAAGAACTAATAAAGAAATTCAAATATTTACCCTGTAGCAAGTTTCCATTCAAGGTTTCACAATTTGTTTATATCTAAACCTTAGATCATATCTTCACTTCAATAAAGGTTTTAAATCCTAAATATACAGGTCAGTAAAAACTGATGTAACATATTCCCTCACAAAACAAAAAGAAAACACAAAGTTAACTTTCAACTTTGTTTATTCACCTGCTGCATCTTCTACTATCTTTTTCTTTAAATAGACAAAGAATTTTAAAAAATCCTACCCTCCAAATCTAGACATTATCTGCTACAATTTTCGTATTCACCCATGTGCATTATAATGATATTAATGAATAATTATGATGGTGGAAGACATGGAACACCAAACTCATGCAGCAATGATTTGCTACTTTCCATGAATTTTCAAACATTGCCACTTCCATTTCAAAGATTTATACTACTTCGTAGTCCTTCAAATATTTTCCTGATGTATTTCCATCTTCTTTCTAGATTGTAACTTAACACAATACACAATGTTTCAGAGCAATTTTACTGAAGAATGTCTGCTCTACTAAAAAAAAATCACTTCTTGCTAGCTTAAATAGCTTATAGGTTTAACCTTCCTAACGAAAGTTAAATAGCTTATCTTCTTTTTTCTTGAAAAGGTGTTTCATAGAAGAGCTCCCTTATTTCTTCTTTATATCTACATTTTACAAATATCAAATTTTTGTTTGTACTTTCTTTACAACTTGAAAAGCAATTTTAGCTAAGAACCTTTTGCCTCTGAAACACTCCAATCTTCACTGCACATTCCAAAGACTGATTTATCAATGAATTCCAGTTATTAGAGTATGGATATTTTCTCTCTTGAACTTCCTTTTTTCCGATGACAATTTGCTTTCAATTTTCATTGAAGTTCAACATTTTAAATCTATGACAAATTTGTTTACAGGTATTCAATATTACAGAAATCTACAATATTTTACACAAATATGTCTCTATTTCAATTCCATTACATGACATCTTCATAGATTCTCTTACATTTTTTAACCATTTTTCTCTTCGAGTTGATGAGTACAAGAAAAAAAAGTAATGTAATATTTTCCTATTTTCTCAATATTTTATAACAATGTGTTAGGAATGTTTTATTACAGTAAAACTTGTCTAAGGTAGAATCTCTGTCAATGGAAACATCCTAGACAAAAAAATTTCAGAATGGGACAATGTTATACGTGCAAATGACCTGTAAGCCAGAAACCTGTAATGCGGAAACGGAAAGTGATTATTACCCGACTTAGAAAGAAATTTATTTTTAAATTCCCGGCATTATCTTCGGAATAGCATAGTAGGAAGAGTCACATCCTGAGAAAATAGAGGGAATAACGAGTTATTTCTCTTACACCTGCTGTCAGGGAATCTTCGGTGAAGACAGCAACTGTCTTGCAGTGACTTTCTCACACTTCGGTGTGGTTTTTAAGGTAGCAACCGTCACAACTTCATCGCTGTCGCTCCTAATGTTGGTGGTCTGCACACTGTTCAATTCTCAAAAGCATCACCACGTTTCCTTCAGTCAACAATGGAATACTGGGAAAGCTGTCTTGTCATTTTAGCATAGGAGATGTAAGATACAAGGTGAAGACCACACAATTTAGTGACAGGTCGCAGTATAGTACAAGAAAACTGTGTGTTAATGTATCAAAATGTCTTTAAAGTGTATGTATTCTACAATTGAAAATGGAAGTGATAAAAAAAAACTAGAAGAAAAAATTATCTGATAAAGACCTAGTTGCAAACTTCAAATTGAGTAACGTTACAATTTATGACATTTTCTGAAATTAGGACGAAATTCAAAATGAATGAATATGAGGACAAATTTATTTGGAAAGTGCTGTACTTATTTTGAAACCATTATCATCTTTGAGCACAAAATTTAATTTCCACCAATTTTCTTAATTAAGAAAAATTCGTAAGTAAAATCTAAAAAATTCCTTTGAGCATACTACAGTACCAACTACTAGTCATTCTCAGAAGATAATTGTCACCTGAATGTGTTTTGGTGTTCTTGGCAAATGGAATCATACACACCTTTCTCCTTTTTCAATATTTTGGATTTTGGACAACATCCTTTTGCAAAGTAGTCCTACTCCTTCAACAATGACAAAGTTTGAAGGACATAAAAGAATTATATAAGTATATTTTTTGGCGACTAGGATTTTTTACTAATTAAAACTCATCAAGCTCAACATCAGCATTAAGTCCCAAGACTAGAGCCTTGAAGTTTTAAGCCAGGCTTGCACAAGTGCCCCAGCAACGCGCCCCATGATGGTGGTGGCAACCCTTCCGCGCCCCACCGGCTTCTTCTGAAAGACTTTCACTTTTGGGGCAAGTAATTGCTGCTCAAGCCCTCAGTGGGAGCAAAGCCCTGCGGCTGTTAAGACAGAAATTAGTTGAATTATGTTGAATTTGAGAACTAAAGACTTGAAATAACGTCTGTAGTTTCTGGAGTTGGGAGGTTTTATTTTGTGTACTATTATTTTAGATTAAATTGCTCAACAACTGTCACAAATTACATGGTCAATCATTAGTGTTGCAACTGATTTTGAAACTATTTGTAATTTAAATAAGAACAGAACCTCAAAGGATCTATCGTTGTTAATAATTATACGCACTTCATGAATCTTGACCAAACTTTTCTAAATGTTTCAATGCTGGTAATTTTATTTACATAAGGAAGAAAATAGAAACATTGTTTGAAATGATAATAAAGAGAAGAAAGTATTTTCAAACAAATTATATCGTTTTTATTCAACAAAAACACATTGTTTTTTTTTTTTATTTGGAAGTGTATTTTATACATAATTGTCAATTGCAGATGTAAGAGCGTCATTCAGCCTCTGGACTTGGTTTTTGTAAGTTGATGCAGGAGCAAAAGTGCTCACACATATGAATGGAACCGAACATTGACAATGCCTGTGCAGCTGTGACAATTCGCAATTACTCGATTTTGTTTGTGATCTGCCATGGTTTGCACTCTTAGTTCCATCACGCGACTGACTATTTTAGAAGGAAAAATTCCAAAGAGCAGACAAGTGAAGGGACAGCTCGACCGTCGGGAACTATGCCAACTTTCCTGGTTTTTGTGGGGTGCTGTGGGTCGCGGGATCCAGGCTCAAATGGGGAGCTTGTGCACCTCTGTTATAAGCCTTCACAAGGATCAATTGAAACAAACACCCATTAATTGAATGCCAGATGCAAATCTTAACACTGAAGCAAACAGGTTTTCCTCTCATGCATAAGAATATTCATCTTCTACAGTAGTGCATTTGCTGATCAAATGATAAATGATAAAAATTATAATAATTTAATTTATTACATAAAATTAATAATAATAATAATAATAATAATAATAATAATAATAACAACAACAACAACAACAACCCCCGTGTGGTGTCGTGGGTTTTAGGAGAATAGCACCTCGGGACCTCCCCCTGTCATAGAAGGCGACTAATCGGAGCAGCTGTCCGCTGTCACTCCTTTAAACTTCCTGTAATTCCCACTTGTAACTTGGTGTGTCATTGCTTCCACTTACTTGTGGCACACTTCTGTTTTCTGTCCTGTGCCTGTGCCCTGTACACTTCTGTGTTCTGTCCTGACCAATCTTCATATCGGTCAACTCTTGTGTTTCTGACCCCGAAGCTATTAGGTTCGTGAGGGCTAGGGAGTCGTTTCTATTTTACTCTTCTATTCTGTCTTTTTCCACTACCCCTTCTCTTCTCCCATTTCCTTTAAGCTGGTGGTAGCATAAAAACGCACAGACCCATCACAGCATGGAGACACAAAGCGTGAGACGCCTCGGAAAAAAGCCTCTGCCTGGGGAGGGCCAGGACGCGCCTGGAGCTGGTGCTGGGTGTGACAGCGTGAGAGCCACCAGTGGTAGTGTGCCGATGAGGTGGGCAACTACCGGGTTACCCGAACAAGATACAGTCCATTCCGTATCTACCCTACCCAACAACACCTAAGGGTAAACGATGGGAGAAGTGTTGCAGGAGTGTGTACTCCTAAGCCCACGACTCTCGTCCCGTCAACAAGACAACGTACCATGTGGACAGTTGAAATGAACGAATATGTGGTACAGTGCTACTATAGATTGACTAAAATAGAGACATTGAAAGATCCATTCTCTACCAAACTACACAGACTAGTTACAGAGAAGTATCCCAGCTTACGCCGTAAGACAGTGCAGAACGTCATAGATCAACATAGATCAATATTTACGAACAACAGAATAGCTGCGGACAGAATCAATGCGATTAAGGAGGAAGTAGCTGTAGAATTGGGCATGGCAGAGAAGACGGATACCACAGATGAAAATGAAGAACATCAAGTTCATGTTGCGGAAGCCCTTGCACTTCACAAAATGGAAGAGGAAGATGTCTTTCAAACAAACTGTATGAAGTATGGAGGAATCTGTTGTACCCAAGACCTACGCTGCTGAAAATATCTTTAAAAAAAGATACAAAAGGCATCATCAGCAATGTCAACCACATAATAACTGATCAGTTAAAAGATGAAGGCTCACTAGATGACTTGCATACTCTGACATACATTGGAGCAATGACAGTTCTCATTCTTAATGGGCAACACGTCAATAGTACAAAGCCAGTACAGAAGAAAAATTCCAACACCCCACCATGGGAGCGAAGACTATGTTCCAAGATTAATCAGATTAGAAGGAATATTGGCATACTGACCCAACACACAAAACCGAAGGCTTCAGCTAAAGTTAGGAGAGCTGGAGCAATTATCTTGGAACGCCTGAAGACGCAGGAGAACACTGGACTGGACACTCAAAATCAAAGGCTTTCTGCACTTGCGAAGAGATTAAAATGTTACCAGAAAAGTCAGGCATGTCGTAGAGACAACAGCCAATTTAGAAACAACCAAAAGAACGTCTTCAGAAAACTAAGACCCTCAGCATCCAGTATAGAAGCAGACGGAGACATCACACTCAAAGCTGAGGACGCTTTCAGTTTCTGGCAAAACATGTGGGGGTGAATCTGTTGAACACAAAAAGGCAAAATGGCAGAGGACTGAAAAGCAACGTATGACCAGATTGAAAACAATGTTAAACTGGAAAATCAATGAAAAGATGTGAAAATAGCCCTGGCAAAAACATTGAACTGGAAGGCACCTGGCCCTTCAGTACGAAACAGCAATCACATGCCTCCGTTCATGACAGAAGGGATCACCTACCTACTCCCCAAAGAGAACACAGAGCTGATCCAGCAAAATACCGCCCTATCACATGTCTCCCAACACTGTACAACATAATTATTATTATTTCTCTTATTTCACTAATAGAGTGAAATAAGAGAAATAATAATAATAATAATAATAATAATAATAATAATAATAATAATAATAATAATAAAACTAGAAAATTTCAGAGCTTTGATTTCCTCTTGAAAATTAGCGAATCAAGTCAAAATAAGTAGTACTCTTAAGAACTTTATAGCGTTCTGAACAAAAGAGTCATCATTTTCGATTTCAATTCTAGCATTCTGTTGGTGACACACCCAAACAGTTTGGGTGGTAAGGCCTATTACAACTATCACAATGAAAAAAAAAATTTCATCTGAATCTTCAAGAAGTTCCAAACCAGAGACAAACGGCCAAAATGACTTCAAAATCAAAAAGTTTGTTGTGAGCAAGAATCAACAAACCTGTGATATAACTCTATAGAAATTAACTTTGCTCCACAAATAATCCAAAAAAACAGAGACAAACGCCAACATGACCTCAAAATCAAAAAGTTTGTTGAAGCAAGAATCAACAAACCTGTGATATAACTCTATAAAAATAAATTTTGCTCCACAAATATATAGCCCATCAATCAAAGTTCAGTGCAGCAATAATAAAATAGTAAATTATATAATTGTTCAAAAAACCCTAATCAAATAGGTGTACTGATAACCAAATTGAAACCTGTTCGCTTGCTTCAATAACACGTCAGGGTTCATATTAAATTGCTTATTTTCATAGGCTTTTACTCCCCCTTCAAAATTCGAGGGTCACAGTACTAAATTTGTTTTGTGACACTTAATGGGCAATTAACAATTCTCTTTCTGAAGAGATTTATTGCCTAAAAATGACCAATTTTTAATTTGTTCTGTTTTTTAATTAAGTCACATCCAAACCCTCCTTTTGTTGTAGTAGTGGCCACTTGAAAATTCCAAAATTTTGTAGTGGTATGATACCAGACTCAAGACTGGCCAATCAAATTTCCATCCCCCAAACGTGAGACCAAAAATATACCGGTTTATATTCCAGTATTGCAATATCAATATTAATATAATGATTTTAACAGAGAAATAAGTGCAAAAGATATGTTGATTTGAAACATATCCGGAGACATGGCTCCATGGGGATATAGGCAATGCAGAACTCAACTTCCCAAATCACCTTATACATCGGTGTGACAGAAATTCAACCACTAGCCAATACTATAGAGGTGGAGGAGTATTATTAATGATTCATTGCAAATTCAACTGTTCAATTATTCCAACTAATAGAAATATTACCAAACAATTATTTATACATGTTAAATCTGCATGCCTTGATTTCAGAGTTATGGCTGTTTATTTCCCCCCAAAATCTTCACTTAATAAGTATTTGGAATTTACTTCTAATCTAGAATCCACTTTTGAAAATAATCCCTCATCGAAATTCTTCATAATGGGCGACTTTAACCTACCCCATACATCCCCCTTGGTATTCAAAGGAACTAGAGATATTACTGAATGACAAATCTGCAGCTCATTCAAATTATAAATATTCAAACGATCCACCTGACTACGTTATATTTTCCAATTTACACAAGAAATGCAAAATTAGAAGTCATGATTACTAAATTATTTGAAAGAAATTGATAGTTCAATCCCATTTAACATTTAATCTTTTTGGAAATTTACCAACAGTAAACGTGAACTGAACGGCATCCCAAATGTTATGTTTGATGATGTTAAAACTTCCGACTCTCCTCAAGAAATCGTCGATATGTTTACTGCGTATTTTGAATCGGTATTAAATGACGATGATAGTCATCAACCTACTATACATAGCGATAATTATTATGATATTAATGTCTTTTGATACAGGTTTTATTGAAATAACACAAAGGGATGTATTCGAGTCAATAAAATAGTCTGAAGACGTTGGACTTCAATACCTGTGATACTTCTAAAATCTTGAAATACCAATTTTACACCGATCCTACACACACTTTTTGTTAAGTCACTAGAAAAAGCTTCTCTTCCTCAGATACAGAAAAAAAAAAGCTTTATAACTCCAGTGCAAAAGCTCAAAATAGATCTTACATGAAAAATTATAGACCTATATTCCAAAACTCCTTGAATCCACAATTACTAAAAAATTAACATTCAAAATATAAATCCTTATTATAGAGGAACAAAATGGATTCAGACATAATAGATCTACCACTACTAATTTAATGATACTTCTACATTTAGTTACTGATGAAATTGACAATAATTCACAAGTCGATGTTATTTATTGGGATTTCGCTAAAGCATTTGATATGGTAAATTACAATGTACTTATATAAAGAATGTCAAATTTAGGCATTCATGGTACTCTTTTACTTTACTATCTGACAGATAGAACCTTGAATGATATTTATCATTTTTATCGAGGGACATTGTGTATCATTGGGAGTTCCCCAGGGCTCACACCTTGAACCTCTCCTTTTTTTATTATTTATTAACGATTTAAAACTGTTCCTCCCAAATCTTAAGTTTTTATTATTTGCAGATGACTTAACATCTTTTAGAGAAATAAAAAAATGTCGATGATTGTGAAGAGTTACAAAAATGCCAGGATAATGATTTAAACCTGAATGTACTTAAATTTAATATACAGAAATGTAAAGTTATTCGAAAGAAATAATAATGATCTAGAATTATAATATCCAAAACTAAAATCTGACAAACATATTGATTACATTATCCACAAGGCTAACCGCATGATATGTTTTATCAGAAGAACTACATCAGATTTTCAAAATCCATTTACAATGAGAATTTTGTATTTAACCTTAAGACCAATACTTCTTTATTCATCTCAGAACAGGTCTCCTTACTATAATATTTATATAAAGAAATTATAAACTGTACAACACAATTTTTTTAACTTCATGGCTTGGAAATTAAAATTATCATCACCTAGATTTACACATTACTATACCGATATATCATTATACCTTCAAATTAGTTCTCTTGCATTGTTCAGAAAATATAATGACATTGTATTTTTATATAAACTGATAAATAATAATATAGATAACATTGAACATTATCATTAATCGAATGGAAAATACCGTTACGAACCACAAGAAAAAATCTCAATCAAATGTCCTATATTCCCATTTTTAAATCTAACTTGGGATTCAATTCAACAACATGGTGAATGTGTAGAACTGCTAAGAACTGCAATATTGATTCACTTTGTCCTTCGATTAAAATGTTTATAAATCATGCAAGTTCATTTTATTTGAATTACTGCAACTGATGACTACATTTATATTTTTATGTTATGTTTACCTTACATGATCTATATAATGTAAAATTGGGTAATTGCCCGTTTGTTGTAAATAAATCAATTTCATATATCAACTTTTCAGTAGTCTGTTGTTCAAAACACAATAAGATCTTTTCTAAAGGGCTCTCCATTTTAGATTTGAGTCCACAACTATTAGTTTCTACTGGATCCTTTGTCGGGTATATACATATATTCCCAAATATTCAAATCAAAAGAACAGAACAATTTTAATTTGATATGTAGAAACCCACGCCACTTTACATCCAGTTGCTTAACTTCATTGGAACTGGAAAGGACAACAGCAAACAGTAAGCAACAGTCTACTTGCTTCATGGCTCAATAGTAACTTTCTTTAATGTTCCCGAAGATCACCTTTAGGGGAAGGCAGCTCTCCGACAGAAAGACAGGTGTCATTGTTATCATTTGAACTTCATTAAGGTCTTTTCTTTTCACCACAGTCCATGCTAAGTTGGATTGAGAATTCTTCAGAATACAATTTAAAATAAAAAAATACTGTGATATCTCACGTATTCATTTTCACAATCACTAACTTTACGTGACAATGCTAGAAGCAACTTATAAGAGAATGCATTTTAGGAAACAAATTAATATCTTTGGAGAACATGCAAGGTGAAAAGAAGTCATTGGAAAGAACAAGGGAAAAAAACCACAGGCATTCACATAGAGTCCAGCAAAGAAAGCAAAGTCAAACAGTCCCATTGAACTGAATTAAAAATCTGATGTTTTTCAAGAAAATTATTGTGGTGGAAACCACATGTCTGATGCTACAGATTGGAGATTACAAATTGGTAAGTACACTGCATACCAATCTTCTTTTTGCCTGATATTAGTGTATTAGTGTTACATGATGAATTGCCAACAGTTGTGTTCCAGCAATGAGTAATAGCTGTGAGTAATAGTATGTAGCCTTCAACAACTCTGAACAAATGAAATTGTTACTGTAATAATTGATTTCAGTTGGACCTCCAAATGGCAAATATCAACCATGTCATAATGTCACCATGTCATAAAATCAACCATGTCATGAAAGAATTGAAGTATGGGAGTTTCACTTTTCTTTAAATTACATTTTGACTATTAGCTGATCATTGCTTTGCAGTGAAGCACAGATGAGCTTGTGGCAAGGACGTTTAAGCTTGACAATGCTGTCTTTCCCAAGACACAGCTGTGAAGCACCAATACAGGCTCAGAGCATGGTAGGGAAATAGTTCCTTCCACCTTCCTACACAAAGAGGAGGTCAGAGAATTTCCTTGCTCTGTCTCTTTATCACCACTGAACCAGTGACTTTTTTTCAATTTTCTACTCTTCACGCCCTTCCTTTGCAAGATTTTCCAAATTGAACCATTGCCACAAGGTTACATTCCAGCTTTAGATGAGAACAAACACTGTTCACTAACTCAGTGTTGTGTTAACAAAACAATGTAGCAATATGTGATTGAACTGGCTTGGTAGTGTCACATTCAAAAATGTCTTTTCAAACTGTTCAAACCATCACTGTGCACATATGTCAATGTCAATGGCTCTTTGCTTTGCAACATCTAAAGCAGTCAGCATGATCCAAGTTCACATAAAACACACTAAAGCTTTTGTCCCAATTTATTCACATTGGAAGATAGTTTGGCCTGAGAGTTTTCTTGACAGACAATCACTTAAAATTTTGGAAACAAAATCTTAGATTCATACTACGTATGGGCACCTGCACCAGTTTTCGGGGTTTACAAATACTTATTTCTATGCAAATTAAATGGGTCACATCTTACAATCTATTAAAGAAACATCAAGGATGTTTGTATGTTACATTCTTAAGAGTTTTCTGATTCAAATGTCACATTGTCGAAGTATTTCTAACCTGGAGAATGAAAAAGAAAAAAGAAAGAAAGAAAGAAGAAAGAAAAGAAAAAAGGAAGAAAAAATTCAAGTACATTCAGGTACATTTAAATTCAAAAACCAAACTGTGGCCAAACTAAATGTTTTGGGTTGAACTGAATTGGTTCTCAATACATGCAACATGACAAATATCATACTCAGGATGCCAACACATTGTTTAAAATTGACTGTTTTTTCTAACATTGACATCTTGGAATCAAACAAACACAAAAATGTGACAGCATATAAATTCTCTTACTATTACTAAGGAATTTAGAGTCACATTTGCAGTGTAATCATGTCTTTTTTGAGCTAAATAAGTTATCAACAAAGTTTTTATTAAGAAACTAGTATCTCAAAACTGACTCATTGAGAATATTCTAACTATGTGGGGAAGTAAAGGGTTCAATAATTTATTACGACAATGTTTAGTAGCCGGTTTTTCAGGAGATTTAAACAAAAGGTGGCACAGACAAGACCATGTGTGGTGCAGCTTTTTAATTACTTTCTGTTATAAGAATTCATTCCTGATTATTGTGGTGTTGTTTTAAAATTGTAAATGACACGCAGCATTATTATTTAAATTAATTTATGAGGATTAGTAATCAAGGAAAATTTGGGTTATCTACTGGCATTCCTCTCAATTACACAACTATTTCTATACATGTTTTACAATTTAAATTTAGTTCAACCACTGGATGTTGCAGATAATTAAACTTAGAAAGGCAAGTAGAGATGTATTTTTGACCCAAGTGTAAAAAGGGATTTTTCTGTATGGTTGTGTAGTCAACTTTTCATTTTGTTTAAAGGCAACAATACAGAATATCATGTATGACACAACCTTATCATGAATTCTACAACTTCTCCATCACATGTCCAACTATAATAATTTTGTAGATTTAAGGTCCCTCCCTCAGCATTACATGATAGAAGAATTCACGAATTAATTCATGCCACATCTATTCTCAGGTGCTCAGGTTTGCTCAAAAAGCAACAAAAATCATTGCACACTTCATTTAACTCAGAATAATCTCAAATTAAATAATTTCATTTGCCAAAATTTTCAACACCAACAACACATGAAACAAGTAATTGTGATATAACAAAAATCTATTAGCAAATAAAAAAAAATTATAGTAAACATACGATGTATGAATTGTCATAAGATTTGATTCCTGATGGAGTTGAATAATGCTCTCTGCCAATCTCAGTGAAATAATTATTATTAGGGAACGGACTTTATTGTAATAAAAAAAGCAAAATATGTACATATATATGTACTTATTTTTTCAAAAATATTTAAGAAAAAATTGGATATATGTGAAATAAATATTCGTTATAATGTTTACAATTCCATATTTTTCAAGCCTTTTCCGAGCAGAGTACGTTGCCGATCAGAACTTTACATGGATTCAGAGAGGTTGAATGAAAGTTTTACATCTACAAAAGCAATTATTAGCTAGTTACTTCCGAAACATAATACTTTCGTATTATATACAATATTGTTTACGAGGAGCCGGAGCTCAAGTGAATAGTACAGTGTAGCCTGTGATAGAAGGGGGATAAAGGGAGCACACTCCCACCCCAACTCCAGAAAAGGGATAAGACAATGATCTGATTTTTTTATCGAATTACGCATGGGGCCTATGAAACACGAGTAAGCACGTGGTTGAAGTTCCTTCTCCTTCACATACTACATCCGCTCATCGTTGATCCCGACTACGCTGTTTCCAAGAAGCATTGGGGCAGGGGAAGATAAGTTTGGCAATTAATAACGATTGTCCGGCGTTAATACAAGAGCATTACGTAGTTTTTAAGTATTTCAGTAACTAAGTTAGTTTCGAGTAACATATATTTTGAACATCACAAGTGAAATGTTCATTTTCGACCTATAAATATATTAAAATGTAACAAAATATGTAGCTATAGATAAAATATGGAAAAATATGTCATTATACCAAAATATGTAAAAAATAAAAATGGTTCCAATTAGTTCAGATTGTCGTGTTAAGTGTAAAAAATTTTAGTGAATGCAGGTATCTTGTCCCTGTAAAAATATGTATTTACATGAAAATCGTTCCCTAATTATTATATTTTATTAAAAAACAAGCCAAGTAGCCTAATACATAGATGAAAACTTTATAATTTCTCTTTAGTCAGTCTCAATGAAATAATAATTTCACTTTAATACCATCACAATCCAAAATTCCTTATTTCCCCTCCTACACATCACCTTAGCCAGATGGCATTCAGCCTATTCTTCTAAATATCAGTTTGAAAACTCACTGGTATGCTAGTACTCCACCTGAATCTCCTTCCCAATAGTTTCATCAAACATATGGGTTCCCACATTAGTTAAGTACACAATAAGAAGAGCACAACTGAGAAACAAAGAAAAATGACTAAAATATATATTTCTGTCAGTCAAATAAAATTGCATAACCAAGATGCAGAATAAATCTTAAAAGTGAAAGATGCTCATTCAACACTTTTACATTATGCATCTCGACAATCTCATGTGTTTTCTCAATCTTAACTTTTTTTCAGTCTTCAAAAGTGATCATAATCACATCTCATTTACAAACATGCTGTCATGTATTTGAAAAATAGTAATTATACTACAAGTATTTTACTACATTAAAAAAGTATGAACCAAAAGCATATAGACATTAAAACAATGTATGCAATAACAAAAGAAACACATTTGCATAGAATTGAATTATTTTTATGTCCATTAGACATGACTCAAGAATGATGACAGGATTCAAGAATTTCATTTCGAACCTCGATTTCGTCACAAAAGCTTTAATCATGTTCATTTGTGTGTATATGCAAATCGGATTTAAATATTTTTTGTGATTTCAGTGAATATCGACTCACAATTCCTGACAATCAAACCTTTTTCTTTTCTTAACACACGTTACTGACATCACTATAATTATAAGAATCTTGGGTTCTAAAAATGTTGGTTAATTTAACTGAAATTGAAATGTAGATATGGAAAGTCACCGTTAAATAAGCAATACATCTGTTATATATTCATTAAAGAATTCCGAAAATAGTATTACTTAAAAATTCTTTTGAAGATTAATATTGACATTAAGTTCATCTAAGTTTTGAAGAAACAGAGGCCCATTCTAAGTATAAAATAAATAAATTAATTAAAAAAAAAAAGCTCTGACATTTAACGATCGTTCAAGTCTTTAACTTACATTCAGACACAAATTATTTTTTTAAAAATCTAGTTCACTTAAAAAATTTCTTGTTAGAAGACTTTCTACAAAGAAGCATAAGAAACCCCCACCATTCAACTACACAGAAATGGTGCAATGATCACCAATGAAAGTGGTAAGTCATAAGCTGACACCCCAGGTAGGGTACATTAGTAACCAAACAAACAAAAATTATTTAAATAAAGCAAACAACAACAAAAATAAATACATTTAATCGTTGAGCGAACTTTGCCCTGCCCATTAATTAAAATCAGAGAAAGAAAAGTAAAAGTAGAATTAAACAAAATTAAGAAAAGCCAGAGACTAAGTGCTACTGAAGTACTCACTTGGCTGGCTGCCGACTGCTGCCTTGCAGCCCATGAGTTTTGCCTGAAATGGGAGTTGTTGGAGGTGTTGCTTTACGAGCACCCGACACAGCAGTTGGTTCCTTCCAGGAGGGAGGCAACATGCCAATCTCCAACTCCCCCTCTGTTGTCAGGGCAAGTGAATCTTTCTTAGGGCGACCAATTGGTCTGGGCCTATTTGGAGATGGTTGCTGGTTGCTTCGTATGGGTGTTACCTGTACAATAAAGAAGAATTTAGAGAAAATGATAATGTCTCTCTCAGTGATACTGCACCAGTAGCTTTCAACTGAAATCATACTGCAATGATTTCAGTTGAAAGCTACTGGTGACAATCCATTTGAAACGGCATTCTTTTTAAAGTGTTTGTAGTGAAGCCAGCGTCTGTACACAGATATTTCATAATATTTCATCAGGAGAAAATGTCACATCACAGCACAATGGCAAATCACAAAAAATGAAATTTCGACACATACGCATTTGAAGTTTTCGTAGTTGTTAAATAAAGAAATCGCACGTTAATAATTTATTGATTTAGAAGTAAGAATTACCAAAAGACTTCATAAAAATTATAACAATGATCATAATTCAAAATTATTATTTTTCAAGTTCCATTAGGGTGACAGACCAAGAACAGCTATCTGTAATCTCGCTGCGTAGCGCACACGCACTGACTCAGTTTCGGAATCCGTTTTATTCGTAGCTGCCCTTCACGCATGTGGGGCAGTACTGTTGCGGAGCGATAGCATTTTTGCCCTGCACTAGGGTGGGTTTCAGTGGAACAAATGGAAAACGCTATACGATTACTCAAAAACTTGATACCATATTCAAATCAGCACATTTAAGTCTATTATCAGTATTTATTTGCTTTTCAAATGGCTTAACAAAAAACATTGTTGACCTGTGTAGAGGTATAATGGTCACATAGAACAGATGCATCGTTTTCACTTGTGTTGTGACATAAGCTACAAAAAAGAAAATGACACACAAAATAAACTGAATATCAACTGTTTTATGGCACAATTCATAGAATATTAAAAAATAAAAGAAGTCGTAAACTGAACCGAAATTCTACAACATAATGGCTGCACCAATGTTGACGTTTGAATAAGAATCATAAAGTTAAACAGCTAAAGCGCAACAAAGAATACAAACAGCAGAGATGAAATATTTAACATTAGTAAAAGGTTGGTCAATATAGAACAAATAAGAAACGAGATTCCATCTGATCTAATAATTTATTATATGAAAAAAATATGCAATGCTGGCTATTTCGTAAAAAAAGAAATCCATAAACAATATGTTTGAAAGTGAAGATAGAATGAGCTATTAAACCTAAACCATGATGTAGTAGCAGAAGATTTGAAGAAGTAAATGAAAAGTCTAAAAAAGAAGAAAACTTGTTTTTATCATTCTTGTCTACAAATTTATAAAGGATTCAAGGGATACATTTGTGTTTTAAGTTATCTAAACTTAAAACCTATTAGATGTTCAATAAAGGTAAAAAAAAACACAAAAAAACTGTATACATTCAATAACAAGTAAATTAGTAGTAATTAACATTATTTCCTTTAGAAAGTGAATTACTGATTAAACTTGTGATGAGTTCAAAATATACAATTTAAAAATTTCACCTCTGCTGTAAATACCTAGGGGTGCTACAGAAAGGCATACTTTTTTCTCATACTAGTTACTTTTCTCATTTCTTTTGGTTTAGGCAAGGTTTTACAGCCATGTCCTATCCTCTTGCCGGCTGCCGGCTGTTGCAACACAAAATACATTTTTTGAAGTTTTCTCCATTTTCTGTTTCATAATGCTAGATTTGAAACATTACTTTTAAAATATTAAAGAAGAGTAAAAGTTCATCCTATATGCAAATTTGGAGTCATTGAGGAGAGAAGAGGGGAGGGAGGAGAGAAGAGGGGGGAGGGGGAGAGGAGAGAAGAGGGGGGGGGGAGAGGAGAGAAGAGGGGGGAGGGGGAGAGGAGAGAAGAGGGGGAAGGGGAGAGGAGAGAAGGGGGGAAGGGGAGAGGAGAAAGGAGGGGAGGGGGAGATTAGAGAAGAGGGGGAGGGGGAGATTAGAGAAGAGGGGGAGGGGGAGAGGAGAGAAGAGGGGGACGGGGAGAGGAGAGGGAGAGAGAGAGAGAGAGAGAGAGAGAGAGAGAGAGAGAGAGAGAGAGAGAGAGAGAAACATCTAGGTTGAATTGTAAATTTGAAGTGCTTTTTCACAAAAATCTTTAGTTTTTGTAAAACTATTTGAAGTCATTTGAAGCACTTATACTCACAAATGCAATAATGTATGCAAATCGCTGAAGTGTTCATATTAACAGCATGAAAGATATTTTTAAAAAAATTACTAAAAATTTTGAGAAAACAGCAATATTAATTTTATGCAATCTTACACCGTGCAATTAGCACCCATTCATACGAAAAGTTTGAAGAAAAAATTTGGAACTATTTTTGAGAATTACTTTGGATCAGAATTTATAGTTAATTTTCACAGAAAAGTTTTGAGTTTTCAAGTAACTTTATAAAACATAATTTAAAACATGTGTACTTAGAATTGCAATAAAGTGAATAAATCGCCACTAATGTAAATATTAACAACATGAGAGGCTAGTAAACAGAACTACATTTTTATAATTTTTGGAAGAGAAAAAAAAAAAAGAGAAAAAAAAGAGGAGTGATGGTATTTATGCCATATCAGAGTGCATTATCACTATCCTTAGCAAAATTTTAAAGAAAAAATTTGAGGCAATTTTTGAGAAAATCTTATTTTTGTCATTTTTTAAACTTGTATATATTGCATGAAAACTATTTAAATTTTCAATAAAATGTACATGGCCTTATTAAAAAAATTAAATATGGAGAACAAATATTCATTTGAAGGAAAAATCTGTCTTCAATTATGTAGTTGTACAAAGACGCTGGAAAAATTCCAACTCGCAATTTACAAAAATTCAAAGCTAACTATGCAATTGGACCTATGCCACTTTCTTATTCTATTTTTACAAGAAATTTAAAGAAAAAAATTGAAACAATTTTTGAGAAAATTTTGCTTCCTGTAAAGAACCCCAAATTTTACACAATGTTTTTTAAAGTCTCAGCGCTTCGACTTCAGACAGATCCACAAGGTAATAAAAGTAGAAGAGGAAGAAGAGGAAGTAGAAGAGGAAGAAGAAGATGAAGTAGAAGAGGAGGAAGAAGATGAAGTAGAAGAGGAGGAAGAAGATGAAGTAGAAGAGGAGGAAGAAGATGAAGTAGAAGAGGAGGAAGAAGATGAAGTAGAAGAGGAAGAAGAAGATGAAGTAAAGAAAAGAAAGAAAGGAAAGGAAAGAAAGGAAAGGAAAGAAAGGAAAGGAAAGAAAGAAAAGAAAGGAAAGGAAAGAAAAGAAAGGAAAGGAAAAAAAAAAAAAAACCCTTTTTTGGTATCAGGGAACAAAAATCTTATTTCCCTTGAAATCTCAAAATCGACTTTCCGCAGAATTTCATAATTTTCTCTATACAACATATTGCTCTGTATATACAGTATGTACATATATTACATACTGTATATACAGTATGTTTACAGCAACAAAGAAACTGACAAAAAGGGTTTATACATGTAAGTGCCATATATCAATGGACTATTGTAAAAGAGACAAATTAGACAGATGAACGGCAATGTCTAAGTTCCTAATTTCACCAAAATTACATATCATTAAATTTCTTGATAAATAACATGACAGTAAAAATGGCAACAGCATCTCCGACATGTGGCCATTTAGTCTACCCTCTTAGTCTTGCATAGAGAACATAAGAGTTGAGTGTCAAATTAGCACACGAAAGTGTTTTCAAGAAGTTTAATGATTCCTTTGTGATGTATTGCCTCTATGTCTATGTAAAGTGGTGTTCTGTGTTAGGTTGTGGCATATGGCTTTCAACAATAAATGAGCCAACACTTGTGTGTTTGTGTGCATGTGTGTTTGTTTATTTGTGTGTGTATCGATAGATATAAATAGAGGGTATCATACAAGTGCAAGATGTGCATTCAAAGTAATTGTAATACATTTAATGTATTGGGATGTTATACTCGTAAGCAACATGGCAATTTACCTTTATACGTGGAAAAGCTCCTCTGGAGAAATTTTTTGGTGCTTTTGGAGATCCACTAGGCTCTTCTCTAACTCCCAGAGTTTTAGGAGTACCATCTACTTTGGCTGCTTTTGATAACTTTTGCATCTTTTGAGGAGGAGTCCCAGAACTTTCCTATGGAAATAAAGAAACAAAGAAAATTTATGAAACAATTCCTAATTTGACTTTTCAAAGATGTCAAGAATAAGAGTGGATTGGCTGTCAAGAGGTGAAAGTCTCACAAAACAACTAGTTTGACTACAACCTCACAAACATTCTCATATCATTGGTACCAGTCACATAAATTATAATATTGCAACTACGAACACTTCAATCGTCTTTTGGAAAACTTCAAAATTATATGAAAACTATGCTTATCTTGCAAGAAAAATACTACCTCCAATGATTTAAAGTTCTAATGTTGCAAAACAGATATCAATACGACATAAAACCACTCATCTTCAATGTAACAGTAGGAGCTCCAAACTTTTTAAGTTCACTGAGATTTTACTGGAAATCAAGCTTAAATAATTTTTAAAAGCATTCTTAGTTCTTTTAGAGTAAAAAATCTCACAAACAAATTAAGACTTTTTTAAAAAACATTTTGAAGATGTCCATTGGCTTCAACACTCAAACCATACAAAATTAGATGTAAATGCTAGGAAAATGATAATAGTATGAAATTTTAAATTGAATGTATAATATTACACTTCAAATTAAATGGTAGTTTAATTGATGTATAATATACAATTTCAATAATATAATATCCTTCCCTCCTGGATTGTCTACAATCAAATGCAAATGCTTGTTTTCCTTAAGCATTGTGCATTATGCTATGTAAAATGAAAGAGTGTACCCTAAACATATTTGCAAATAAAATAAAAATGTGATTATTTTTGTGTTATTTATGTTTTGATATACCGGTTTTATCATTAATTAGTACTTCCTAGAGCTTAACTAGAATCCTGACTTTTCAAGGTTGCATGAGTAGGGTAGTAGTTCAGATTTCCAGGTTTTCTAGGCATACAAGAGCACTGACTAGGCAGGTAAATCTACCAAATTGCATGTGGTGGCGAGGGTTATAATCTGGTAATTTGACTGCAGAATGTGTCGAGTGTTATTCCTCTAAAAAGAACAATCAAGCATTTAGTGTATTGAATGTTATCCCTGTAAAAAATCAGCAGTTTGATCATCCTGGACATTGCCCAAATGAAGGTATAAAATTTATGTAGTCTTGGACTTATGACAACTGCTTATAATATCTTGTATATTGTGTCATAGGCCCCTTACAACTTCCCTCTTGTAACTATGTTATTACCAGCATCAAGTCAGCATGTTTGTATATAGAAAAAAAAAATCAGATATATTAGATCATAGCTTTTTCTAATAGACCTAAAATTTTGGCTCTAGTTCCACAAAATGGGATCTTTGCACATGGTAAAAAGAATGGAGCTCTTTTCTCTTGTGGTACCCAGATGTTCACATTACAGTTTGAAATAACATGTAATAAGCGGAAATTATGTTAAGTGATCTCTCAAAACGTGCAAAAATGGTTTTCTTTGCAAATGGTTGAAAACATTCAATTAGCTCTCTGAAAATCATTCTGAACTTGCAACTTGTGGCAGCCAAACCTGTCCACACACATAATTTCACCATAGCTCATGTACAGCTCTCTGCTTTGCAACATGTTTGTGTGGTAGCAAAATCACACAAAAGAAAGTTGAAAACCAGACTTTTTATCGTTTGACATTCACAGGTTATCAGCTGCGTAGGTTATAAGTATAAAGTCCCATAAGACTAATGAATGTTACTTAATGGGAGGTGGATGTGTTACTTCCCCACTAGAACATGAACCAGCCCAGACACTGTATCGCTTGGGGACAGATTCACTACTACAGGTAAACAGTTCACCTGTAATGAGTGATGCAAGAAACGAGATGTAGTCAGAGAGGAAGGAGAAAAGACACAGAGAGAGAGACAGACAGAGAGAGAGAGCAGAGACAGACAGACAGAGAGAGAGAGACAGAAGAGAGACAGACAGACAGAGAGAGAGACAGACAGAGAGAGAGAGACAGACAGAAGAGAGAGAGAGACAGACAGAGAGAGAGACAGACAGACAGAGCAGAGAGAGAGAGAGACAGACAGAGAGAGACAGACAGACAGAGAGAGAGACAGACGGAGAGAGAGAGACAGACGGAGAGAGAGAGACAGACGGAGAGAGAGACAGACGGAGAGAGAGACAGACAGAGAGAGGAGACGGAGACAGACACAGAGGGAGACAGGCAGACAGACAGAGGAGACAGAGAGACAGAGAGGGAGACAGACAGACAGGAGAAGAGAGAGAGGGGACAGACAGAGAGGGAGACGTGTCGGCGACATGATAGTGACAGAACGTGTTAGAAGTCGCTCTGTGTTTTGTGAGGTGTGATGGTTTTGTTGCTTTTCTACAAACGTGTGTGTGGTTTCTATTGGTAGCTGAACTACTGTTTCAACTGTGTAAATGTTAGGAGAATGTGGGATGAACGCTGAATAGATAGTAGATATTCACAATTTTGATTTCTTTGTGTGATATAAACAAATATGGCCGACAATGAAATTGAGGAGGATATCGAGAAGGTGTTGGGCATGATTGTAAACGTTACAGAGGTTAGTAAGAATCTAAGAAATGACTTAAAAGATAATATTGTACAGTCAGTGAATTTGTTGAGGGCAACAATAATTAAATTAAAAGGAAAATTAACAGCAGGTGAAGATGCATTATATAAAGTTCAGAGAATACAGGAGCAATCTCGGAGTACAAATTTTGACGCTCGTAGTACAATGCCACCTAGTTCCGAAGATGTGAACTACATGACTGCTCCGGTGCCGAAGACGTTTGCGGAGGTGACTGGATCTGCGCGGTGTATAATACTAAGAAAAGATGACAAAAATTTCAAAATTGTTGTTAAAAGCAACAACAACCAAAGCCCCGAATATTGTAAGAGATTGATTAAGTCGAAAATAAACCTTGTGGAAATGAGAGTGGGAGTAAGGGCAATACGGAATTTAAGAAATGGAAATGTGATAATTGAATCCAGTGCAAAAACCGAGGCAGAAATCTTATGTGACTGTTTAAATGAAAAATGTGGAGATGAAATTGGGGCATATGTACCCAAGAAAAGGCAACCAAAGATAATTATTTTCAATACATCGGATGATGTCTCAACTGCTAATATAGTTAATACACTAGTCTCACAAAATGAAGAATTGACAGTATTTGAGAAGCAATTGGAAGCTAAATTTGAATTTAGGGACAGAAACAAAAACATAGTTTTAGAGGTTAGCCCAATAGCCATTTTAGGCAAAAAGTTAAAGATTGGGTGGAGTTTATGTAATTGGGCTGATTACATTAAAGTAACTCGATGCTTTAAATGTTGCAAGTACAATCATCTTACAAAAGATTGTAAAGGGTTCTTGACTTGTCCCCAGTGCTCAGGAAACCATTCCCTAAAGGAATGCCAAGAAGACAAACGGAATTTTAAGTGTATTAACTGCCTAAATTTTCATAAGTATAACAAGGAGATTTCATTAGATGTTCATCACAGTGCCCTAGATAAAAATTGTTGGTACTATCAAAATGCGGAGAAACAGTACATAAAAAACACAGAATATTAATATGGATAAAACAAATTTAAATTGCTACCAGGTGAATTTGCAGCACTCAAGAGCAGCTACTGTAAATTTACTCCAATTTATTAATGCCAAGAAAGTTGATATAGTTTTTGTGCAGGAACCTTATACTCTAAATAACAAAGTAGTACTAATCCCTTCAACAATTAGAATATTTACTATTGAGAATGGAAAGAAAAGGGTGACGATATTTGTCAATAATAAAACTTTAGATATTGCCTGTATAACACAAATTTCAGATGAAGATTGTGTAGTTGTTGAAATTCAATACGGTGATTTAAAATTCTTTAGTGCAAGCATGTATTTTGATTCACGAAAAATATTGAAGAAGATATGCGTAAAATGAAAAAATTATTGAATTTACCTGCGGATATGGTCTAATAATTTCGCAGATACTAATGCACATAGCAAATTCTGGCATGATGCATTGAACAATGCACGTGGGAAAAAATTAGAAGAATTTCTGACCATTAATACACTGTATGTACTTAACAAAGACGCTGGAATACCTACTTTTGAGTCAAATCGAGGGAGAAGCTGTATAGATCTGACAATGGCTAACAACCTGCTTATTAAAATAATTTCCGAATGGAATATTTGCAATGAGGAGAGTTGCTCTGATCATAGAATCATTTCTATAACCATTGGTCACGTTCATGAAAGAATTGTAAAAACATTTAATAAAATTAAATACATAATCAAAAATGAAAACTATGACATGTTTGAAAAACTACTGCCCCAAAATCTAGCTGTTGCATTTAATTGTGAGTCAAACAATGAACAACTTAATATGGAACTTGCAACCAAAGCAACAATTCATAACGACATTGAAGAACTTTGACAGATGTTTTAATTGTATAACAGAAACTTGCAAGAAATCATTCCGTGTAAAATCACGGTTACAAAATATTTAATGTGTACAACTAAGGGAAGAGAGAAAAAATAGATACCATGAAGTCAATCGGCAGTATCAATCAAAAATTATTTCTACAAAAAGGACATCTTGGAAGAATTATTGTAATGTTACAGATGGTAACAATCCATGGAATGCTGTGTATCGAATAGCAGCAAACAAGACAAGAGGACAAGGAACGATTACCACGCTGCAGAAAGAAGATAAAACATACACGGCTGATATAGAAAGTACTCTTCGTTATATGATAGAATATTTTATTCCAGAAGATGATGTGCATGATGATTGTGAACAGCATAAGAAATTAAGAAAACTTGTTAAGAAACCTTTTCAAACTCAAGATGATGCACCATTCACCAAACAAGAGATATTCTCTGTAATAAGAAAATTCAATCCTAGGAAATCACCTGGAAAAGATGGTATAACATCAGCCTGAATTCTTCACTTCCATTTATAATTCATGTTTAAAGGCAGGATGCTTTCCAACACAATGGAAGAAATCCGTAATTGTTCCAATAGTGAAACCTGGTAAAGAGGAATGTACAACAGTTTCAAAGTATAGGCCAATCAGTTTGTTAAATGTGAGTGGAAAAGTCTTGGAAAAACTAATGATAGACAGAATATTGCATCACATAATTTCAAGAAATTTATTCAGTACCCGCCAATGTGGATTTATGCCACAAAAATCGACGACAGATGCAGCAATGGTCGTGAAACAATTTGTACAGAAAAATTCTAATAATTATCCCTATACTGCTCTTATTAGTCTGGATGTTAAAGGAGCGTTTGATGCAGCCTGGTGGCCAAGCATACACAGTAATCTACGGGAAATGAAATGTCCTACAAACCTATATAATCTTGTGAGAGACTACTTCCAAAATAGGAGAGCCTGCCTACACACCACTACATTTACAATAGAAAAACAAGTTCAAAAGGGCTGCCCTTAAGGATCACGTTGTGGACCAGGCCTTTGGAATATTTTGTATAATACAATCCTGACCCTAAATTTCACTCACAGAACTCAAATTGTAGCTTTTGCAGACAATTTATTGCTTATGAAAAGGGTCATAGTATAATAGAAGCAGAGAATTTTGCAAATCATGACCTGAAGAAAATTGAATTTTGGGCCAAGGAAAACAAAATAAAATTCAATGATTCAAAGTCACAAGTTCTTCTTGTCTCCAAAAAGAAGAAAATATCAGAAAAGAGATTTCAATTCTACCTTAATGATAAACCTCTTAAGCAAGTGGAGATGTTAAAATACTTAGGAATATATATAGATCAGAAATTCAATTTTAATAAACATATTGATTACATTCAGGAGGAAGCTCTAAAACATGTTCATATGTTATCAAGATCTGCAAAGCAGAATTGGGGTCTAGGATCCAAAGCAATTATTATTATTTACCAAGGAGCAATTGAACATATGGAGCACCTATTTGGGAAGAAGCTATGAAGATTTCAAAGAACATGAAGATGATCCAAAGAATTTAGAGGCTTATTAATGTAAAAATTTCGAAAGTATACAGGACGGTCTCATACGATGCCTCTTGTGTTATTTCTGAAATGCAACCTACAGAAATAACAATCTCAACAAAAATCAAACTGTACCAAGCAACACATGGAGGAATAGAATTGTATGAAAAGTCACTGGAACCCAAACAATGGAGACATCCAGCAGAAATGTTCTCTATTAGAGAAGTAACAGACAGCATGACTTATGGAATACTAATATATACAGATGGAAGTAAAGCAGAAGATAAGGTGGGGGCAGCAGCAGTCATATTTGAAGAAAACAAACAAACCATGGAATTAAAATATAGACTAAATAAAAATGGTTCAAATAATCAGGCAGAAGCAATTGCAATATTAAAATCTCAAGCAATAACAAAACAGTTGCAATAAACACAGACAGTAAAGTCACATTGGCACTTTTAGCAAATAATTATCAACATAACCCAATAATAGAATCAATATTAAATTAAATAACAATCCTGGAAAAGAATGAATGGAAAATATATTTTGGATGGGTAAAAGCACATGTGGGAATTAGAGGAAATGTACTAGCAGACAGGCTAGCAAAACATGCTGCAGCTAATACACAATTGACAATAGAATATGACAAAATTTGAAAACTACATTAATAAATAAATTTAAAGATGAAGCAATTCAAATCTGGCAGAACAAAACAACAAAAGGCGCTATCACAAAATCATTTTTTCCTAACATCAAAGATAGATACAGGCAAAAATTACCTGGAACAGCAATATTTACGTCCATAATAATAGCCCACGAAAACACTAAATCATATCTACACAGATTCTTTATTATAAGCAATCCAGCATGTGAATGTGGCAGGGGAGACCAAACAGTATACCACATCAATTACGAATGTTCCCGACTAATAGAAGAAAGGAAGAAACTAATACAGAAGATAAAAATGAAGTTAGGAACTTGGCCCCCCACACCTGGGAAATTAGTAAAACAACACTTACGTACATTTAACATCTTTATTCAGAACATTAAACAAATAGTGTTTACATAATTTATGAGTTTTATGGATTTCAATTTTGAAGCTTAACATTTCATGTTGATATAATTAAGTTAATAGTATTAAAAACATGAGTACATGTAACAGGCATGCTGGAGAAAAGAGAAATATAAAGAAGACAGACAAGAGACAGAGACAGAGAGAGAGAGAAAGAGGAGAGAGAGAGAGAGAGAGAGAGAGAGAGAGAGAGAGAGAGAGAGAGAGAGAGAGAGAGAGAGAGAGAGAAGAGAGCAAGGAAGGATCGAAAGATCACAGGTCAATTTGTTAAGGTATATTTCCGTTTTTGGCTGGCACTGATCAGAGAAACCCCAACATCTACTGGTTAGAGCAGCATTCCACAAGAGTTCCTGCAGACAACAAATGAATTCAACCTAGCTATCTAACTTGTGTCAAAACCCATGAACGTAAGGACTGACTCTAGGATCTCCTGGTCAGAAGCACGGCATTGACAATTTTTGCCCCTAGGTCATTCACTGGGTAGCATTTTTTATTCACATCACTCACAACACAAATAAGCTGCGCTAGAAAAGTCTCTCCACATCAAAGTGAGTCAGAGCCTGTTGGTGCCACCGCTTCTGCCCCCAGCTTCTCCAATCACATGGCACTAGTTTCCTGCACGTGCTGTCACCTCACCCCTCCACCCTGCTGCTGCACACCCTTTGGATGGTTCTGCTTAGTTCTCGTGATATCAACATAATTTCTGTTGCTAGCACCCTCACCAGTAAGGTAACACTCCTGAGAAACTTTCCTGGGACACTGTACAAGCCACGTTATTAATTGATACCTTTATCTTATATTATATCTTAGATTAATCTGCTTACTTGTTAATCTACTTCAGTTAAACTAAATCGTTGATAAAGGGTCAAATTAGATGCTATTACAGCATATACATTCACACGATCTATATTTACTTTCAATTTAACAGACAATTCATCCAAATGAGTACATAACTAGTAAATCAAATTTCATGTCAATTACTAAAAGTACAATCAAGTTAACGTCAAGTGCAGTTCATATTATTACATGTTTATAGACGTGACTATATATAAACAAAGTCGTGTTAGTTACAGCATTTGTAAGTCACGAAGAGCAGGACCAATTTTAATTATCTCTGATTTGTTGGATTCATCTCCGCCCCGAATAGCAGATTCACTATTAAAATATTGGGAAAATTCACTAGAAGGCACTGTAGACCAGAACTAAATATTAATGATAAATGCAACCCAGAAAACACTCAGCAGCGTTTAATGCATAGATATCGTTAAATAACTCTTTCACAAAGCGTTCTAGAGCATTAAAAACTAAAATTTTGAGGCTTAACGCTTCAAAGAAACATTTCTCACACAGTCAACTACAAGATGAGATCATCTCGAACATTCTATTACATTTTTGCTGCTCCGACACTTTTCAATATTACCCCACCTGCTGAGACATGCAGAATCTCCAATAAATGTGAATGAGACGAAGAGAGAAACAGGAGAGAGCGACGGAAAGGGGAGCGAGGGAGAGTGAGTGAGAGTGTGAGTGAGTGAGTGAGAATGAGAGAGTGAGTGAGTGAGAGTGAGTGAGTGAGGAGTGAGTGAGTGAGGAGTGAGTGAGTGCACGTGCGTGTGTGTATACAATGATTCCATTGATTCGCTTTGTGTAAATGGTGCTATGGTAAACGCATGGCTAATGTTCAGACACAAGAAAAGGATATGCGGCTGGTTGAATTCATCAGAACAGTAATTGGGATTCTTGCCACCCCTGCAATTGAGAAGCCAAGAGGAGTGCGACCAAAATACCACAAACAGATACTGGGTGAAACACGTTTTGACAACGTAGGTCACATGATGGACGCAATTGAAAAGCAAAGAAAATGTGCTTTCTGTAAGAAGTGCACAACTTTCTGTAGTGTCAAGTGCAATGTGGGCCTTCATCCAAGAAATTGTTTTGTGCAGTACCATACAAGGCGCTAACATTTGCAACTCAAAAATTTTATTGTAATCCACAAAATAACCATAACTCCAAATATTTTATAATGTGCTGAGATTCATTAATTTCTTTGTTGTAGTTCATATAATTTTCTATTTTCATGATGAATAAACTTTAATTAGCTTCCACTGTTTGTGTAATTTCCTTATATTCAAAGATTGTATTACTAAATTGTTATTACAAACTATTTTTTAATAATTAAGTACAGCTAATGTTACCCATTGTTCACGTATAAAATTTCATACCTTAAATATAACGCAATGTTACCCATTATTGGCCACAGTATGAAATTTCATACCATCCAGGAAATAATGAAAATGCGAAAATATTTCGAATTTTAAATTTTTACTTGAAAGACAAGAAAAGAAAACAATATATTTGATTTTTAAAAAAATTGCAAATAATTTTAAACTGCGGCCAACTTTGGGTTAAGATTCCTGATCGGCTCTCACATGAATTATGTAATTGGCACGTGATTCTGTTAGCGATGGTCTTAACGACTTGATAACGATTTTTAGTGACGAGACTTGGTTTCATCTGATCCATGTTAACCAGCAAAACAATTGCTCTGGGGTACTGAGCGACCACAGGAAATAGGAGAGAGAAAGAGAGAGGGAGAGAGAGAAAGAGAGAGGGAGAGAGAGAAAGAGAGAGGGAGAGAGAGAAAGAGAGAGGGAGAGAGAGAAAGAGAGGGGAGAGAGAGAAGGAGAGAGGGAGAGAGAGAAAGAGAAAGGGGAGAGAGAGAAAGAGAAAGGGGAGAGAGAGAAAGAGAAGGGGAGAGAGAAGAGAAAAGGGGGAGAGAGAGAAAGAGAGAAAGGGGGAGAGAGAAAGAGAGAAAGGGAGAGAGAAGAGAGAAAGGGGGAGAGAGAAAGAGAGAAAGGGGGAGAGAGAAAGAGAGAAAGGGGAGAGAGAAAGAGAGAAAGGGGGGAGAGAGAAAGAGAGAATCGCAGAATAATTGGTCCTGTTTTTCAAAGAAACTGTGATGGCGGGTATATATCAGAATACACTGAGAAATTTTGTATTCGTTCTAGAAAAGGATGAAACTGTTGGTTTCAGCAGGATGGTGCAACATCACATACTGCAATGTCGACAATGCAATTTCTGAAAGAGTTTTTTGGAAACAGAATAATTTCTCGAGGTTTCTGGCCCCCTCGTTCGCCGTAAGAAACATCGAGGAAGCGATTCACATGATTGATGAACAAAGTTTACATCTGGTTGCAGCAAATGTTTTCAAGCTAGTTCATGCTTGTTTGTTAGCAAATGGAGGGCATTTTGAAAGTTGTTTGTGCAGTTTGTTTGTTTCCAACGCCAATGTATAATTCATAATTTCCTTTTCTCCTTTACCGATTACCTAACTACCTTTGTTATTTTTGTTGCAGGGAATTCCAAAACCTTTATGTGAAGGTTAAATAATGGTGATGAAGGGTAAGGCAGTGATGTATCATAAATCAGTGACAACCTTTCACTGATAATTTCACCAGTGATAATTAGTCACTGACTATTGAGCCCGCTATTTCAAAACTACTTTTATTTTTAAAAGTAATATTTTTTCAATAAAAATAATAATTATTAATAACAACACTAATAATAATAATAATAATAATAATAATAATAATAAATTTGTTCTGCGGATCTGGAATCAATAATTTTTAACGCATATTTAAAACAGCAAGTATAAAACATCTGTACATTTCTAGAGCACCTTTGTTATCACTAAAACACAGTGCTCAAGTAGTGAAAACTAGAGGAAGTTCAGGATGTTCTTTCAACTTCCCCGAAAAAATTATTAAGGAAGCTTCAGCCGCAATGTAACTTCTTGTATGGAAGTGCACACTGTGCCACAAAATATTGAAAGTGTGCGCATTCAAACAGCGGACTTCTCAAGAGCTTAAGGTTCCCGATCGGGCTCCTCGCATGAATTACTGTAAATGGTTACGGCGAATTGTTGGCGAAGGTCTTAATGCACTTTATAAAGTGATTTTTAGTGACAAATACGTATCAGAATAAATTGAGTAATTCATTTCTATTATATTTTAATTAGTTAATTATTTTTAAAGTAACCTAAGTAACTTTTCAATAATAATAATAATAATAATAATAATAATAACAACAACAACAAAACCAATTGTTCTGCTAATCTGAATTTATTAATATTTGTTTAAAACAGAAAAATATAAACCATATACATTTCTGGAGCATATGTTCTAGGGCGTATGTATCTGTTATGAAACTAAAACAATCAATGTTTTCTATTAACTTTACCTCAATGTATATTTTTCATTGCCAGTTTAATTCGCTTTTAAACAATATATGAAGGAATCATCGTTCTTGACAATTCAATTTTCTTTCAACGCCAAACAAGCAGGCGTATGCTCTTTTAACTCGGCGGTCACCTGCTCTCCTCCACAGGGTGGCGTTACTGGGAGAGGGGAATCAGCGTACTACCCATCAGTTTACCTGCTTGAAACCACCAGCCTCTTGTCTACAATAGTATTGTAAAAGCGATTGTAGACAATATTGCTTTTATAGAATCAACATCTGATTTAATTTGGAAATTGGGAAATGATGTGAATGGGATAAGCATTTTTAATCAATAGTAAAAATCTTTTGTCAAGATTAACTGGACAGAAGGTACTATCTGATATACTAAATATCCTTTTAACAAGATTTTTAACAACAGCGATTTTCATAGTGGTTGGACGATTAGAGTAAAAGTTTAGAATGATCCCAGCATTTCATAAATTAAATCAGATCTTACGAAAATCTTTCTTGCTCCAAAACAGTACAATGGCTTATCCACAAGCCTGTACTCCAATTTCAGATAAATTATGTTTACATTACCTTTCGTTCCAATAATTAATAACCAAATAAACAGACTAATTCTTATAATTTCAGCAATGTGCTTTTGGTTAATACTATTCTAAATAGATCAAATGTTATTTGTCATCTTATTGATTCGCTCGCAAAATTGAAGAAAGTCAATCCTGTATATTCTATAAAATGTTTCCAGTGTAACCTATCATCAGACAGAGTTCTTAGGGAGGCTAGGTGAGGGGCTGAAAGAACATCCAAATAACATTAGATGACTCTTTGAGAGGCAAAACTCCCCAACTGTTCAAAGAATAAATCAAGGCCATATTAGTGATTTTCAAAATCCGACAATCCTAGCAGCAGAACCCAACTTTAGTGCCAGACTAGTTCTCAAATCTTTATTTATCAAGATCAATTCTTCCGTGAATTCAAACCTCGAATGTAATATGTTTGCAAAGAGTTCTGATCCTATATTAGTACAATTGGTTAAATGGAACAAACAAAGTTTTGAAGAACTCTGATTCTGAGACCATGCAACATTACTGTAATCTCACTCAACAAGACATTCTGAATAATGATATTCAAATTAGTAATGGTCAGTACCTAACATTTTTCCAAGTCCCTCCCATAGAACCTACAATTCTATAAGAAGCCCTCTTGTCTGTATTTCCTTAGAGCTGACCCTCCAGTGTTTCTGATAAAGCTACCCCTACAATTCCCCACCTTCCCCCAACCCACCCTTCCATTTTACCCCTTCCTGTAACTCATCAAACCCTCAACCAGTTATGTTCGTATTTTCTCCACAGGAAGAACTTTCCGGTTCTCGACTAAAGACACAGATGTCATATTATGTTTAACCAGTTCATCTTTTATGCAAGTCTGTTGTTCTCTTGCAGTGTGTTTCCCTTGCTTCATAATTTTTCTTTTAATTTAGAATTTAAGCATATTTTAAACTTATGTGTTGAACATTACAATGGATAAACAAATCAAATTTGTTGTAATGATTTTGTTAATTTTGTAGGGAATTTAGTCCTGCTCAACGTGTTATCAAGAACTATGTTGATAATTTTATTGTTTCTTTCATCAAAATCAACGTTATGTATTCATGAATAATCTAAAATTTGATTTCTTGTTTATAACATGGTTAATTTTCTCAATTAATAGTGGTTATTTGAATTGTTTATAGTAATTGTTGTATTTTCATGTTTTTGTAGTTTACAAACTGTAGAGGCCTGAAGGCGAATGAAGGCAAATTGACCTTCGTAATGTTACCACATGACATATTTGTATTAATAAATGTATATGTAAAAACTATTATTGTTGTTTTAAATAAATTGTTTGACTGTCTATAAAAAAGTTTTGGAATCAATTTACTCAACTAATGGTAAATTTTAACATAAATTTTTATCAATTGACTAGAGGCTGCAACAGCAAATCTGGGGTAAAAAACAAAAACAGTTGCATGAACACTGTTCAAGAATAGAAATAAAATACTCTTGCATAACACAGCCATAAATTAATTATTTTAACAAAAATAGTCTTTACAAATACTGCAATAACATAATATAGTATAAATGTAATATAGTACAACAGAGTACAATTCTTTAGAATATCAACAAATAGCAAATAACATCTAGATAGTGAAAAGCAAAGATAAAGGATCGCAACCTCTCTTGGAACCTTGTCACTTGATGGGAGCTCAGGGTGCCTGCTGGTCTTCTGAATATATTTTCCCTGTGCTGTTTCCTGATTTCTGCTATAACCCATCAACAGAGCCTCGTAAGATTGTAGAAATGCCTCAAAGTGAAATGAAGTAAAACTATTGAAACAAATTTTCTGATTTAGAAAAAGAATTTTTCCATGGATAATTGTCGGAAGTCCAGTCAAATGGCTCCAGACAAGAAAAAATTCCAAAAGTTTTTCTCTCCAGTCCAAAATCGTCGTGTTGAATTGAAAAGAGGGGGGGAGAGCCTTATCGCTTTCTAATATCTTGCAGCTGTTCTGTTTTCACTACCCATGCATGGAAACATTGTTAATAAATTAAATGCATTGTGACTAATGAATAAAACATATTACATGAGTTGAACTGCTGAAGTATTTTCTGAAGGGAAGTTATATCATGTAATGTAATTAAAAAATATATTATTTTGTTTTGTAGTGGATAATTTTGAAACATCTGGTTCAATGGTCCAATTAACATTGGTTATGGTGACTGGCCCACCTTTCTCAATGTGAAGTACAAAATATTTCATAATGAATAAGTGAAACCCGGCAAACATCCTCCTCTCGACTCCGTCCCACTCCGTCTCTCTCGACTCCGTCCCACTCTCTCGTCTGCCTCTGTGTCTACCTGCATCTCCATTAGTCTATGTTTGTTTCTCTCTGCATCTCTGTCTCACTTTCTGAGTCTCCGTCTATCTCTGGCTCTGTTTGTCTTCTCCCAGTGTCTCTGTCTCTCGCACGCGCCAACTGTCCTATCCTCGGGGCTATTGATTTTTCCATTCTTCGATCATCCAAGCACCTCAGCCGAGATTGAACCTCCGCTGGGTGAATTTAGAGGTCAATAAGCAATGAATTTGTCTTCTGAGGACAACACATGTGCGCCTCTATGTTAATAATTATTTAACTTGTCTTATAAATAAAATTTTGTATCAAACTAATTTTAATTCCCCTCTACTCTCTTACTATGCAGCCCAAGGTAATTTTTGGGCCCAGAGGAAATTTTGGTGTGGACAAAACGACTATGATGATGAAACTTCAGTACTGTGTCTATCACTTTCATGGAAATTGTCAAAGTTCGCATAAACTATAAAATTTGGAGGAAAACCAACGTGAACTTCAGAAGAATGGCATCCAAAGGAGATATTTTGCAAAGAAACAGGATGTATCACCTCTCTGTAAACACCATTATCAGGAAAACCCTTCTCCATAGAAATACTGTGTACCACACTGTAGGGGGAAACTGCCTTGCCAGAAGTAACTTCCGATTAGGTGACCATTGTCTCACTTTGGTATATAAAAATAATAAATTAAATTTCACAATTTGAAGTTTAAAACTTTATTTAAATTCAGATGGAGATACATTACTGGCTTTGGTTGCGTTGTATTAATTAAAAATATTTTTGCTTAACCTATTTCAGGTCCTATAACATCTTATCACCTGTTGAGGGTACGTCTTTCACTACAGACCACTACACAATGTTTCGGTGTAAGTGTTATTTGTAGAGAAATTTTGTGCATATCTGGTACTGAAGGTTGTGCTCAAGTACACAAACACTTTTGTCTTTTTTGTAGCACCACTAAGTTTTTTTTATATTTTATTAATCCTTGTTCAACTTTCTCAGTCTTCCAAGGCTTTGCATTACAACAAAATTCCTTTCCCATAAATGTATTACACAAGGATAATACAGAATGATTTTAGACTTGAAACCTACTGAAGTTAATCCCCTAAGACTCCCTCTGACTGACTGGATCAAATTTACCCATTTAATTTTTATACCCTATTTTGAATGTTAATATTTTCTACACAGAAAAAAGTCTGTTTTTTTATGTGCTTGTGAGCATGTCAGCACTTGGCTAATTGTGATATTATCAAAGATGATAATTATATCTTCAATGGGAATAAATAACATTTTAAGAACGGGGAGAAAAAGAAATTATGGAAGTAGAAATTAGAAATTTTAATACTTACCCTAAGTTTAGCATCTCTTATGATTTCCTTTGTTGGATCGTTCAAACCCAAAGCCATTTTGAAGAAAGTGAAATTCTCATCTGTTAGATCTGTGCCAGATACTAAAACAAGAGATAGAAATTACTTCAATATATTTAAACTGTTGAAACAAGACAATGAGTTCGTGAACAGCAAGAAATGGCAATAAGATCTGTTCATTCCGAGAATGATTCAGTTGCAAACAAATGTCTGTATTCAAAATACCTTCTAATTGATTGCTTATTTTTTAACTTGAGAATATGTTTTGTTTCTGAATTGTTCTGTTTCTGGTTTGTCCAAATCGTAAATTTCCATATTTATGCGAAAGTTTGAAACAAAGTTGGTAAAAGAGTGAAACTATTTCATACCAATTAAAGTGACTACTGCAAATCCTGCATAAAATAATTTTTGTTTATTTCTACAGGCAATCAGCTAGTTTACAATCAAATACAAAACCGGAAAAATTAATGATTAACATAAAATCCAAGTCAATCAACAAAATTCATTCAAAATATGTTCCTTCGCTTCTTTGATAAATAACAACATGTCAAAGCATTAAGATCTAGATTATAGTAATTTGCAATAACACACACAAGTCTCACCGCTGTGTTCCTATAAAAGTTCATATTATTTTTTGACATCTCAAAAATTGACAGCATACTTTGTAGTTCTACTTTTTGGAGTTCTCCATGAAAACTTTGACAACATGGAAATACAACATTATGACAACGAAAAATCTTAAACTGATATGCTGCAAGTGAATCTGCTGAGTGCCCAGAAATCTGCCATTTTCGAATTCAAGTACTCCCAGCCCCTCTTCGATTTTCCAGATTTGAGAATGTAAATTTTCTAGGTTGTCTTTTGCACATTAAAAACCCAATTCTTCGTTACATAATCATATGTTACTCACACCCTTTCCTTTCCTCAAGGAAGTACACAATATAGTATTTTAAGTAAAAAAAAAAAAAAAAATTAACTGCTTAGAATCAGTTTAATTTCACATACAGAAGCAGGTTTTACAGGCTGTGAACAGGTGAGAGTAGAATCGAGAAGCGTCGAACCAGCAAAAATGTAAAAGGAATCAAGAATATTAGCTTTTAAAGCCCTAGAACCCTTTGCTTAGAAGTTATTTATTGGCATAGATTCAAAAATATTTCCGTGGTGGCATTTGGCATGAATCTTTACATGCTTTTTATAATAATAATAATAATAATAATAATAATAATAATAAAAATTCATACTTTTAGAGCAAAGCACAATTCATCACGCCTCTGTGAAATTTTCTTTCTTTAGAGACCTTATTTATATAGATCAACCTTATTTTATAGATAAGAATATTTAAGAAAGTATTTTTCAGCCAAAAACATTAATAATGAACTGACAATGCAGGTTTGGAGGTCCTTAACACTGTTTATTCCCAAAAGTATGTCACTTCACAAACAGCATTAGTTTTCAAACTGCAAGTAGGAATATTTTTCAAAAATGAATATTCTGCTTATGAGATGACCGAGGAGATTGCAAATTTTGAAGTTAACTTTATTGTCCGAGTGTAATAGTAAGCATCACATCTCCACACAATTTATGGGCGTTACATACTTCAAATTGGTAACCCCTCTACATCTGACACTTTGAATTCATCTACACTTAAAACTAGAAGGTACTCCTAGGAGACCCACATCAAGGGTTTTACTCTACATATCAATTAAACACCCAACATACATTAAAACTAGTAGTGCTACAGAATGGCACAGACTATCTCGTAGTAAAGTTTTCTAATTTCCTTGGTGTACACTGCCTTTACGGTCGTGCCCTTCATCTTCCCAGTTGCCTTCATATCGGCACCCAAAGTATATTTTTTTCACATTTTCTCACCGCTTCTTTCTCCGAATAGAACAACTGAAATTTACTTCAAGAATATTAAAGAAGAGAGCCCAAATAGAAATTTTCATTGAAAAATTTGGAGCCTTTTTAAGATCATTGCTTACTGTAAATGCAAAAGAAATGTTAAGATCAAGCATTACTGTAAATGCAAAATTTGAATCTATTCTATGAGTTTTTGAAAAACTTCATTTACAGTTATTTGAACATGTCAACTTACAAATGCAATAATGAATATAAATAGATAAAAATGTGTATATTAACAGTGTGAGAATATTTAAAAATAATTATATTTGTTTAATTTTAGGAAAAACAAAAGAATACACCAAATGAACTTTATGGAATATTAAACGGTACATTTAGCACTATCCATTGGAAAAGTTCGATGAAAAAATTTTGGAGCCGTTTTTGAGGAAATGGCGCTTGGGCACTTCTGAAAATGCGAAATTTTGAGTTCATATTCACAGCGAACAATTGAGGTTTCAAGAAACTTTATATGGCATTATTTAAAGAACATGTACTCAATTAAACACCCCAACATACTTTACAACTAGTGGTGCTACAGAATGGCACAGCCTTTCTGGTAGTAAAATTTTCTAATTTCCTTAATAATGTGAAAAAATCGCCTTTAATGTAAATATTACCAATGCGAAAGACGAGTCAAAAAATTACATTTTTGTCATTTTGTTAAAAAACAAAAGCATAGTTCATTATGACATTTATGTAATTGTACAGGGTTCATTTGGCACTAACACTACCAAAAATCTAAAGAAAAAATTGGAGCCATTTTAGAGAAAATCTTGTTGTTTTTTTTATTTTTTAAAATTGCTAATGTTGCACGCACTGTTGCACAAAAACTACTAAAATTTTCAAAAAAATCTACACGACCTGAATGAAAGAACTATTTATGCACAGCAAATTTAATTAAAGGAAAAATCTGTCTTCAATTTCGTAGTTGTAGGAAGACACCGAAAAAGTATTCAAACTATTGCAATTTTTGAAAATTCAGAATAAACAGTGAAAATCCAACCTATGCCACCTTTATAAGGGATTTTACTCTATTCATGCAAGAAATTTAAAGAAAAAATTTTGAGCTGTTTTTGAGAAATTTTTGAAAAGGCTTCAAGTAAAGTACCCGCAAATTTTGAAAAATGTTTTTCAAAATTTCAAAGCTTCAACTAGAGCCAGATGAACAGGGGTTTCTTTAAGTTGGAAAAGATCGTATGCATGGTTTAGGCGTTAGTATTGTTTACATACACCAGACGAACGGACAGACAGACGATTTGAAAAAACACACTTTTCCGGTATCAGGGGACCCCAAAACATGATTTTCAGTTAAAATCTCGAAATTGTTTTTCCACAGCATTCCATAACTTTCTCTATACTACGTATATTACTCCTGCATATATGTATGTATACGAGAAAGTAAAAAGGGTTGAAGATTTAAGTAAACACATGTTTATATTACATAATACATGTAATTATTACATAATTACTTACAGTGTTCTGCTACTTCACGAGCAGATCGAACTTTCTTGCCAGAAGGAGTATAATAATAAACATCGGCCAATCGCTTCTGAGATTGATCAGACATTTTCCTAAAAACAAGTTCACGCCTCCAACCTAAAAAAACAAAACACACTTGGAATTCATATTCTATCATATCTAAAAGTACTGTGTGTTGAAGAAGGAGTCTTAGATAATCTCAATGACATAAACTACAAATTTATTTTTTTACAAGACTTGAACAATACAAAAAAATGCCCTCACCCATTTCCAAAGGTTTTCTGTATGCTGGGTTCGAGAGGTCAGCATGATAAGATTTCTTCCCCCTTGGTTTCACTTCTCCAGAGAAGCCAGAGGCAACAGATGGACTACTGGCATTTGAGGAACATAATTCCTCTGTTTGCAAAGCATCGGCCCCTGCAAAAGAAGAAATTTCCATGAAGTCCTTTGAACTTCCTCACATTCATGATCACATGATCAAATTTTTTACTGTATATTAAATTTTCCTTCTACATAAATTAATAAAAAAAGGTTAACTTTATGTTTTGCTTAAGGATGCAAAATTCATGTATGTGTTCTCTTGCTAATAAGCACTTCATACTTATCAATGCACAATCAATGTATGTAATTTCACATTTGAGAATGTTTCATTCTGCCATTTCATACCCTTGGTGTTTGCAAAACTCTTTTCTCCCCCCCCTCCACACACATTCCACTTCTTTCTTTATTCAACCTTTTCATTCTAAGCTCAATAAGAAGAATATCAAGATTATTTTCAAATAAAGTTACTCCTCAAGGAATTTATGAGAGAAATGAATGCAACTGAATTTATGAAACTTGTATTACAAATGACCAACAACAAAAAGTTATTGAACATGATGATATGCAATGCATGCAATGAAAAAGTTATCGATGTTAAAGAAGAATTCACAAGATTCTCACTGCCTTTCAAAATTGAAGCATCTGCAGAAAATCGAAAGTTCCAGCACAACTTTCTGCTTTGCATTTAATGGTAGCTTCATGCTCTGCATTTAATGGTATCAACCAAACACAGGAATAGGAAATAAATAAGGAACAATTCAGTACCAACATATTCCAAATTCATATTATCATTACAGAGTACAGATAATTTTTACAATCTGTTACTTCTATACTAACAACACAAAACAGAGCACACAACTTCATAATAAACATTTAATTTTTTTAATTTTTAAAGGAAAACTTTTAAAATGTCACTTCCACTTCAGTAACAGCATTTAAAAAGACATACTTCCAGAAAACAAAAATAAAATTTGATTAATGAATTTGAAATTCCAATTCATTTAACATTTGAAAAGCTATTTTAAAATAAGAGAACATAACTATCTAAATGCAATGACAATCCATTGCCCAACAGAACTTTTGGTGAAATTCACAAAAAAAAAAAGATCTTTCAAATAATGATACACATTTTCCTTGCCAATTTGCACATTCAGAATGTTTTTGTTCAATCAGAAAAAAATTCATGAACTTGACTATCCATTTGCTCAACTGTACTTTTGGTGAAACATTCAATCCTGTATTACACAAAAACAATAAAGAGCTTTCAAATAATTATATGCATTTCCCTTACCAAATTTTGCATATTCAGGATGTTTTTGTTCAATCAGAAAAAAATTCACGAACTTCACATGAGCAAAAACAAAACCTGTCATAATGATTGACGTTAAACTAGATTGATTCCCATGGCAACGTCACTATCGACGTTAACTGTCCATAAACTGTTACTATGGCAAGTTAACAAAAAAATAATGCCTCCTATCAACCAGTAAATGCTAACGTTCTCAAGTAAAATTCCTTGATAACTAAAACAATGTTTTGTCATTCTTTCATTTTGAACTTATTATTTATGAATAATAAATAATTATGTAATTTCAACAGACAAATTTTCCCCATTTCTTCTAAATACAATATCATGAGTAAAGAGTGAAATGAGCCAGATTTTCATGCAAATGCACATTTCTTCTGTTTAGTCAGTTTGATTTTCTGCAAACTGGAGTCTTTATATTCCTATTTCGAAGTTTTATTATTGCATATTTTAGGTACAAAGGTCATAAATTTGTCTTTTCAGGGTTAGGCAGAATTGAAAGGCTTCAGTAGAATAATAATAATAATAATAATAATAATAATAATAATAATAATATATATTTATTTATTTTTTGGACCTTGTTCTAAGAAATTGAGGGTTTTGGAACTTTCTTGGTACAACTCCGTACACTTTTAAACTTTTAAAAAAAGTACACTTGCATATAAGTTCATACTGAATTTAAATAACATATTCTACTAAAAGAATCATATTTGAAGTTTTATTTAATGTTAATAACTCAATTTCACAAAAACCAATAGGGATAGTCTGTTGTTCTTCTAAGCCCCTCAATTATTAATAAATCACTGAACATTTCTCTTTAGTCTGTATTATTTCTTCTCTGGGAGATGGTTTTTCCTGTTGGTGAAACTCTGCTAATGAAGAATAAAGTTACCCAAGACATGACTTTTACTGAATCTCTTATTTTTCATTTATTCCTTAATATACTATTCAATATGCCACAGAGAAACCATTACAAAAATAAAGGGAAGAGACAGAAGAATTGGGTACTAATATGAAGCCTTGTATCAAATATTTCTCCGAAATCTGAATATGTTCTATCAGACTCTTTACCTCTATAACTTACCTTTTTGTATACATTAACTAGAGGAAGTATTTTTAATCCTTCCATTTCTTAAAAAAAAATCTGGATATGGGGAAGGATGGAAAGCAGAGTTCAGGGAAAAAACTACAACAGTTTTGTGAATATTTGGGATATGTTTTGTATCTTGAAATACTAAGATCCCTTCCCTTCCCCGAGCGTGCGCTTGCTGTTTGGGGAATGATACTGGTGCACCTAAAAATGAGGATTTATCGTAAGTATTGTAATAAAATTGTTTATTACTTCAACTCCAGTTAATGGGATTTTATATCACAGGATATTAATGGGATCTTGAAACAAAACATAATACAAATAAATACAAACCGTGCAAAGAATATTGCATATTCTGAGCAAACAATAATAATAAGTGTAAAATAATAACACAGGGATAGAAAGATCCATTAAGAAATAATTAATCACTAAAATAAAAATGTATCCCAAAATATAGTAAGCAATAGTAAATAAAGGTAATCACGATAGATGGACAAAACTGCATTCAGTCTCTCGTATCTGTCCGACCTGTGAATCATTCTCGCTGGCCGAAGAAGGGAGAAGGGTCATGGAGGGGGAAGCGCCCAGCCAAGGCCAAGGGAGTACACTGGCAAAGGAGATTCTCTTTCTGTGCAGGAGGCAACGAGACATTGAGATTCTCGTATTTCGTAGGGACAAAGTATTCTTCTAAGCAGTCTAAGCCAGCCAAAGCTCGGAAGAGACTCATGATCAAAACTGCATAGTGTAGAGCAACGATTTCTTCCTAATTAATTGATTTAAAATAAATACTCTCTAGCATAATAATGAAACGTTTCCTTTAACTTTCATAATATGAAGTATTACGTATCGTCTACACAGGAAAAGTAATAAAATAAATAAACAAATAAATAAATTAATAAAAGTAAAAGGAGATGGCTCACAGCACTAACTGTATTAAAGTGTATTCTTATTATTGTAAATGTTTTGTTTACGGTGTTTACTTTTGCATCTTTGTATGTAAATGAAAACCTCACATAATTGAAACATCATTAAAATTGAATTATGAATAAAAATAATTATTGATTCCATTGCATTTATTACTGTCCTTCATTGAGCTAACCTGAGAGATGACCTAAGCCTATCTTCGTCGCACATGGAAAGTCTGTCAACGTATGCGCCACGCCGTAGGCGTAGGACAGGTGAACAGAGGAAGCTTTGACACCTCGATACGATAGGAGCGTTCAGAATATTTGGGATATGTTTTGTATCTTGAAATACGAAGATCCCTTCCCTTCCCTGAGCGCAAGCTTGCTGGTGGAGCGCTGCGTGACCTGTGGCGGTCTGTTACATTAAAAATATCCGTAAAGAACTGGTCGCAAAAGAATCAAAATTTCTTAAAAAAAATCCTTATTTAACATATGACAATATGTATATCATTGAATTCGTCTTTTTACGCCCTTTATGATAGACTGAAAAAATATGTAGTTCCATTTGAAAAAATAAAGTTACCTCAAATATCTCGTAAAATACAAGTGATAAAATAGAAATAAATACATGTATCAGTTAGCCCTATTGTCTCATGTACTTCAGTGAAAACTGCATTTCAATATTTTCAACCGTCGAAAGTTACATGACTCACCCTGTATATGTATATATGTACATATATATGGGTTTACAAATTCAAAAATCCCTACAATTAAAAAGTGCAATATAACAGACGAGTTCTCTCACAAGACAGTGCTCAAGTTGTAAGTCAATTGGAAGCTTAGCATCAATGCAAAGCATATGCCAGAGAACAAAAAGGGTGGGGAGGAGGATAAGGTCAATATTTTAAATACAAAACTTTTGGTACTCCAGAAATTGGATTAGATAGATGTGTCAAGAGGTCACTTTATTCAGTAATTTACTGAGATGCTTTTTATTTCTATATTACATTAAGCAATCATAAATAATTACTAATTTATATTTGAATTATATAAGTTTTTATTTCTGGCTTCTTTGAACTAAATAACTAAAATATTCAAAAATACCATATCTTAATTCAAAAATAAATTCAATAACTGTTTGCATCACTCCAATGTATCAATAGCAATTAAAAACAAGATTAAGAAAGGTGATATGAGAGCACCATGAAAATATGAGGTAACAGCCAAAATGATACCAGAAATAGTGTCCTTGCCATTTTACACGGAGGAAAAATAAAAACAAACAAACAGGTTTTCTCGCTCCTACTTCCAATAAAAACAATATTCCTTCAATAAGATAAACACTGTATTAATACTATTATTATTATTATTATTATTATTATTATTATTATTATTATTATTACTACTACTACTATTATTATTATTACTACTACTATTATTATTATTATTATTATTATTATTATTATTATTATTATTATTATTATTCAGTGTTTGTTCACCATCAATACGTTAATTATCCCTTTTGCACATCAACTGCCAAGCTATTCCCTCAGACCCAGACTGCCTCAGGCAGGACTAGGTGGCCTCAAGTTTCGCCATATCCCAAATGAGATTTGCGTGCAAGGATGGTTTCAACATCACAGGGAATTATTTCTTGGCACAATAAAATTTAATTCTTAGTTTTCCTGTTTACAAATTATTAAAATATGAGCAAAGAAGGTGTGACCAGTACAGTGATGCACGTTTTGCACCTTTACTTACTTTATAATAATAATAATAATAATAATAATAATTATAATAATAATAATAATAATATATTATTATTATTCATCCATCATCATCATCATCATTTCATCTTCCATCCCCCAGGACTAACAACCCTGGGGGTATAAAAATCGGATTCAGCCTAATGCTGATCCCCCTAATTAGTTATATGCAAGACTTGCAACGTGATAAAAATGATAGTCCGTGCAAGTGCATGTCCTGCGTGGTTCAAGATGGCCTATTCGCGAGAAAAAATAACAATAATAAAATAATAATAATAATAATAATAATAATAATAATAATAATAATTAGAGACAAGATATTCATGCAAATGCACGTTTTTATTTAAGCTTTGTAGAGATTTCAAACTTGGTAAATATATGTTTCATGAAAAACTTGTATAGAAGATGCTTTTTTTCTGGCATGTTTGCCTGTTTAGGTAGTTTTTTTTTTTATTTATTTATTTTGAGAAATCAGGCATAATGCATGCTTTGACGTTTTTTAAATTAATACTGCATATTTAGACTTCTATCTGACATATTAAGTATGTTTTTATTATTTCTCTGCATAATTTGTAAATATTAAAACATGCATATTTTGTATAACTGGTATATTGATCCTGAAAGCACTCAGTTCTTTGGTGCTCTCAGGATCTGGTATTTATGGATTGTGATAGAAGTAAGGAAGAACCTCTACTGTTTTGCACTGCTAAACTGCAGTTTAATTATTTTATACTAAATTGGCTTCAAATTGTTTTCAGTGATGAAACCATTATCAGTGTCATGCATGATTGCCCCCAATTTGTTAGAAATGGCCACCGGAAGCCTTCAAAAAAGAAAGTTTCCCGTTACAGTGAAGATTTTGAGAGTTATTTCATGGTATAGACCTGGCGAAATTCACATAATAAAACGCAAACAATCTAAAGAAGTCATCAGAGACTGTCTTCTTCCAGCAATGAATGGTTTCCAACTGGGGATGGAATATTCATGCACAGGGGTGCTCCTTGCTACTTGATCAAAAACTGAACAGTGAATTGGATTTTAATATTTGAGAGCTCGACTGGCCAGGAAATATCCCAGACAATACCAATAAAATCATTATGGAGTATCCTTAAACGAAAGTGAACGCAAAACGGAAAAACTTGTGGGGTACATCATTACATTTTGGCATATAGATGTTGAAATTGCTGAATTATGCAAAAAACTCATTCAAAGCATGCACAGACGAATTAATGCTTTAATTCATGCTAGAGATGGTCAGTCCCAGAAATCATTAGTTTGCTGCGTCTACAATTCTATAGTTCAATTGTAATGTTTTGAGGCAATTAATAGTTTTTTCTTTTAAATATCGTTTTGCTAATAATTTGCCCACGCCTGGACTAATATTGTCCTAGGATGTGTTTTAAATTATGACTATAATCAACACCAATAGCAAAGAATATATGGTACAATTCATAGAACATTAGGCAAGAAGGACTGAAGACAATAGAGTAAAAAAAAAAATTAAAATTGGAAGTGATAAAATAACAAAATTAGGCGAACTGACCGTTAGTGTTGCTTGGTCAAAAATGTTTAGTCTTCATGAGTTGATCAATAAGTTTCCACTGCTCAGTTGAGAGATGAACTGGCAATTTTAAGTCAGCAGAAGCATAAACAATAGCCTTCTGTTCCAGAATTCTTTGGAGCATGTGGAGAGAGGAGTTCCATCGTGTCGGCTCGTCTTGAATTAAACAATGTGGAGGTACAGAAAGAAGTTTCTGGGCCGCTTTCAGCACTTTGGTGGATTTAGAGGAATGTTTGAAACTCCCCACAAGTTTTCGGCACAAAGCTGTAATTTTCTGAATTTTAGTATTGCTCAACAGTTCCTCTTTCACGACGAGTTGCAAAGAATGAGCTAAACATGAAATATGCAGAAAATGTCCTTCGATCATTGCTCTTACTACATTACGAGCATTGTCGTGAATTACGGCTACTAACTTATCTTGCAGACTCCATAATTTCAAAGGGTTTCAAAAAAAATTTTCAATATCTGCTCCTGTGTGACTGATTTCTTCAAAAGGTATTACTTCGATGCAGATGTGATGAGGTTGAAAATCTCTGTCCATGAAATGCACTGTAATACTCATATAATCATCACAGGCTGTTGAAGTCCATAAATCAGAGGTGAATGCAACCCTCTCAGCTTCCTGGATTTGATCTCTGACCTTGTTCTTCACTTCGAATAATTGGGGACATAGTGATTCGACAAATATTTTCTTGTGGGCATGGTGTATCTAGGTTAGAGATGTTTAATTAATTCCTTGAACCCATTGTCTTCAATAATATGAATGGTTGATTATCTTTGCATATCATGAAGCAATTTTTCTTGTTATTGCTTTGGCACGGTTGTCTCCTGGTTTAAATGTGTTTCTTGTGTCCAAAAAATCAATGAGTGTTGGTTGATTTGTGTTGAAACTTGAGGATCTTGAGAGTACTGGCCATGGGTCATCAACTTCTACCACTTCACTCGTACGATCTGCGACGTTTCCAACTTCCCGTGCAGCATTAGTTGAAGAACACTCTTGTGTTCGGTGGAGCTGAATACTACCTGGTGTATCGATGTAACATGTTTTTTTTATATTACTAGTATTGTGTGATTTTCCTCCACGTGAAAATGTTTTTTTAACATATTCTACAAATAGCATGATTGTCATCTTTCGAGTCAACTTCAAAATAATTCCACACTTCACTCATTTTGTATATGGAATGCACTAACCTAGTCGTCTTCCGTCACTTAAAAAGGCAGAACTGAACTGAACTCACGAGCTTCGTCAGATGCGTCCACAGTGGGCTGAGGAAGGGGAGTATCCCCAGAAGAAATGCTGTCATCGAGCACATTGCTTATTGTGTCTGTTGCTACTAGATTGTCTGGGAGCCTACAAGCAAGAGTTTCCAATGCTAAAATCTCAAGAGATGATGACAGGCGCTAGGCGATAAACAACGGGACACGGCGCCCGGACGCTGCAACATTGGCTAATTTCAACGACTAAGTGAATCCCACTTCCTTGTTTGACAGAAGAAATATAAGAGAGAGAAGAATGCTAAGAAATTATTCTGTAAAATCAGAAGAGATGGGGATTGGCATAAAAAATTGATAGTATCGAAAAAGTAACAAGTAATTTTCCAAAAGTATCGATCACTATCGATACCACCTGAGTAACGAGGTATCGATAGTATCGAGGACCCATCCCTAATTTTAATATATTTATACGTCGAAACTAGACATTACAGATGAGCGTTTGTAATTTATGTTACAGAATCATCTTTCGTACAAATCAAATGTAATGCTGCTGCGCATCTATGACCACAAAAGAAAAGTAATGTCAACCATGTTCTTGCTAATGTTTCAATCAAAGCATTTGTTATGCGATCGAAAACTAACAAATATTTTTATACACAAAATTCTTACCGCGTTATTCGATTTTGGGGACAGGGTGTTTTGTCTTTAACCCCCTCCCCAGGTATCCATCACTGGCTACTAGTTACTACTATTCACTTGGACACCAGCTCCTCCTAAACATTGTAATATACTATGAGCATATTTTATATTTCGAATAAAATTCTTAGTGGTGAATCTTCTATTCTTCTTTGTGGTGAAATCTAATGTACAATTTCTTCTGTAAAGGTAGAATCTACTTTCAGCCACCCGGACCGAATCCACGTTAAGAACTGAATGGCGACATATATGCTTGGAAAAAGTTTGTAGGGAACAATTTTGAGCACAATAACGAATTTTTATTATAGATATTTTCTACTTTTTCTTACATATTTTGCGAAATGCGTACCGGTGCACGTGTTTCCAGCTTAAAATCTTTTTTTTTTTTCTAGTTACATTCATGGCAGTTTTCTTTTACTGATTCTGAGAGCATGTTAAGAGATTTTCCATATACCTAATTAAATTTAAATATTTCTTGGACTCACGTACGTGTATATACCTCAGCGAAACTCTTAGACTTCTTTGTAGGGATGTTTTCACAGGAGCCATTAGCACTTAACGAAGGGGTGTAACTGAACAGCTGTCGCAGCGGAAAGATACATCTCTAAAATACATGTGATGTTCACTTGTTTTTGCAAACTCTCACTTTGGCTCATCCTTA